>OX637659.1:9379415-9820958 GCA_951802225.1 Euspilapteryx auroguttella | reverse complement strand
AGTACGAACCCTTTTTTTTAACGGGGGTTAATGCCTAGCGCTTTTCTCGTTGGGAAATGTGGTGCGCGCGTCCAATAGAACCCTGGTGACCGTCTCAGATTTTTGGGACGGACCCCGGAAACGATGATGATCAGCGTCCGGTGTTCTTCCCTCGCTCAGCTCTGTAGGTACAGCTTTGTGCTCGGGGGCATGTTGTTCCCTCCCCGGCTCGCCGCCGAAGCTGCGGCGGCGCACATCTCGGGGCTGTTTTATGAGTGTCTCACTCAACTCAACCTTGTCCCCTTGACCTCAAAAAAATTTGTCAGGTTTAAATCGACAATTTGTTAGACGAATTAGTGATTTAAACCTCTAGTCTAGCGATTCACTCCAGGTTGAACCCTTTTTTGTGTTATATCTTCTGCACAGTAGTTCAGAGAATGTCTGCTGTATGTGTCTCAGCTCAGATTATAAACATGACGCGTGCGCGCGCAGGCGGTGGTGATGTCGACGTACTACGCGGCGCAGCTCTGCATCGCCCTCGGCGCGCTGCAGCCGCCGCCTCCCCCCGCGCCCTCCGCGCCCCCCGCACACGCCGGCAAGCAAGAATAGACCCTCCCCCCCCTCCAATCCCCCTAGTGACTTACGGATGTTACCAGAACCATCAGATGGTTGTTCATCGATAGACCGGAGCAATTGATCTTAAAGGAATCAATCGATTTCGAAAGAAACTGATGGAATATTGTCATCATCGTCAGCAGAAAGACGTCCACTGTTGGACATAATAGGCCTCTCTCATAAATAGCCACAACGAGCGGTCTTGAGAGACCCACATCCAGTGTACTTCCGCAGCTTTCACCAGGTCGTCTGACCACCTTGTGCAAGGTCTGCCGACTCTGGAATATACCGGGGTTAATCGATCAACGTCGACCGATTTCGTCGATCAACAATCGATCTATTGATCTGGTAAAACCCTTAGTAACATCCCCATTATTCCCCACACCTAGTCTTCCCTTACTAGTGTCAAGGATAACTTCCAAATTCCAGCATTGTAAAGAATCTTAAATTGTGAAATTGGCTTTAATAACGATGATCTGTTAAAATTTGTTTTGAAAGAAAACAGAGGATTTTTTATCTTTAGATTACTTATTTGTTATATTTTATATTAGATTGAGGTGATAGTTTTTTATTTTATTTTAGGGTACTGTTGTTCAACTTTCGATAGGGTTTATTACTTTTGAATCTTCACGGCCCTACACGTAGCTACCTTAATAAAGTTTGTTGTATATTAGAGGTTGCGCAGTTAGAAGAAACAGTGGTCGTAGCAGGGAGCTCACAAGAACACTGACACTGAATGCAATATGTTATAAATTTTATATAGAATTTTATTCGAATATTCCTTTTCCTTTTCAGTGAAATGTAATTTAGGAATCTCAAAACGAAAATCTTCCATTGGCTTATTAGTTTATATAGAATATAATTATAGCGTTGTCTGGTCATATTATAACGTATAGGATACTGTTAGTATGTTAACTTTATTAATGTTACAAAATGCATTTTTTCCTAGAATTAGTTCACTTTTGTACCAAAGTTCGTTACGTAGTTTTTCGTCCCTTCCTTCCAATATAAAATGCGAATCTATTTTTACACATTTAACATTTGTAAACACTCATCTAGAAAAACAATACAATGGCTTTTAGTTTGTATTGGAAAACATGTTTATCGATACAATAATCTGTTTGAAGTAGTCAGCCGGTCGACGGCCGAGTGAGGGCCCTTGTTGTCAATTGTTACACTCACTAACTAATACTTGATAACATTTCATTATCAGTATACTAATATTTTAGAAATACCTTTGAACATTAGCAGTGCACTACACTAAAGAAACCTAGCTAGCACTTTGGTGTCTCAACCCTGTTTACAAGAGATATCCTTATTTTCTAGTTGGTTTTGAACCTAAATTTGCTAGGTATCTTTAGTGTTTTTCAATACATTATTGAAAAATTTTTTCTTACATATGTGTGATAGGTAGTTAGAGTTCTTCCTAATAATTGTAAACTATTATATCAACCATTTTATTTTTAATAATATACAAAAATATATTTAACCAATCGCGTCTTTTAATATTTTATTTTACGATAAATAAAAAAAAAATAGGACTTAATGTAAAAATATTTATAATATATTTTAAATTATATACAGACACTTAAATTATAATTTATAACAAGATGGAGGCCACATTCGGGGAGCTCGCGGGTATTTGTTTGTGACCATTTCAAGTTTGAAGACATGAGCCTGGGAGGAGCTGCTGTTGTGGAGGAGTGCTGGTGTTGCCTGTCCACGTGAGTTGTTGATGATTTAGTAGTCCGCGCGCCGCGCTCGTGGCCGCGCGTGAGTGTGAGTATTAGGACGCGAAACTTGCGACGGCCGAGCGATAGCGGCGGGGCGGGGCGATAGCTCGCGCGGTCACGGAATAAGCGACCAAACCAAACTGTAGTTTGCTCTCGTTTCCGCGTTTCTGTCGCTTGTTTCGTGCCCGTCGCTATACTGTGCAATGGTTTTGCGTAGCGTCGCCCGGCTGTCGCCGTCGCTCGGTGCTCGTAAGTTTCATGCCCGCAGACTGAGTGCTGACCGCGGTCGGCCGCTACTCGCGCCGCAGGTTGTCGAGCCGCGCCTGCAGCTCGGCGTCCGCGTCGTTGACCGCCCCTCCCCCCGCTCCCCCCGCGCCGCCTGCCGCGCCCCCCGCCCCGCCCGCCGCCAGCGCCGCGCCCGCGGGGAGCTTGCCTGGGGATCACACATTAATGTAGAGTAAGAATTCTGAAACAGCAAAAAAATGTAACACATAGCTTTGTTCGTAAAACGCCACAAAGATTGCGCTTCAAATTATACACGCACGTATGAAAGTCGCGTCCGCAACAACTTCAGAAATGTACGTACCTAACTATTAATTTTGAAGTTCTGCAATAATGTATGAAAAGATGTGCGAGTAGAGTAAGTATACAAGGTTCCAAGACGTAATAATGTAAAAATATGATGGGTATAATAAAGAATGAGATGCGAGGATGCGTACTCGTACCGGCGACGGAGAGCGAGCCGGTGGCCTGCGGCAAGCCGGACAGCTGGTCATTGAGCTGCAGGCCCAGCTCGTCCAAGATCTGCGACACCACCGCGTCACTGCACCCAGCATACAAACACAATGTCAGATGTGCAATTTATGTAAACATAAATTTACTATATCGCTTACAATAAAATAAAGTTTTTCTAGAGATACCTACATTAGATTTCTAGGCATATATTTTACTAGCCGACCAAGCGAACTTTGTACCGCTAGCACTAGCAATGCAGTTTTTCGTTCGACTTAGACCTTTTAAAAATATAGGTACAATAGTCTTAAGTTCATTATTAGGATTCTAATGGTAAAATAATTATTCAAATAGGTTCAGTAGTTTTGCCTATTTGATTCAGATAATCAAAGTCCTTGCTCAACATTATAATAAAGTTCTGATATATCTTCCCTAGTGATATATCTTCCTTAGTTCTTAGTTACCATTAGTTGGGTCATAAAGTATCAAGAATGTTGATCCAAGTTGGGATGGTCTTGTGCACCAGGGGGAACTATTACGGTCACATTTGCAATATTGCTTTTCGTCCTCTAGTGTCAAAGTCAATACAACAAAAACGGAAAAAGGAAGCAAAGAAATATTGCAAAAGCGGCCGTAACAGGTCCTCAGGTAACTAAATTCTCCCAGTATAGTCTGCGTAAAATAATAATTAAATCTTAAAATATAAAACTCTTCCGTTACTGACTGACTGACTGACTGACAGACAACGCAGAGCCGAAACTACTGGGCGTAGCGGGCTGAAATTTTGCATGTAGGTTCCTTAGGGAGTGTAGGTGAGCACTAAGAAGGGATTTCCCGAAATTACCACGGGAACGGGAACTTTATGTTTATGAGAAATCTGCGCGGGAAAAACCGCGGGGCAGCCTCTAGTCTTAAAATATAAATATAGCGCAGTGATGAATGTGAGGGAGCTGTGAGCCGAGGGACCGACCTCTCCTCCTCGTCGCCGTCGGCCTCCATGGCCTCGTCGATGGAGTCGCTCATCATCTCCTCCTTCATGTCCATGATCTCCGACTGCTTCTCGAACTCCTGACACACAATGCATGCTTTAGATAGCACGCTGTTACAATAACTCCCTGCAGTGTCGAACGAAACGAATGTCCTTACGCAGGGCAACAGAGGGGATCTCGCGGGGAGTCGGGAGGCACGGGCTGCGTACCACAAACTCAGTTTGTGGTACCGAATGAAGGGTGACGCGGTCATTTTTGCTCATCAACACTGGTAATAGTATGAATATTCCTTGGAACTTAAACATTTACTTAAAAGCAGTTTGAAAGCTAGTACATGAATTACTATTTTAAATTAAACAAGCAGCTCTAGAGCTGGTGATTTTATATAGTTTATTTTTACCTTACTTAATTTTTGTGCCAATACAGATATCTAATAAAAAGTAAAAAATGATTTATTCAATACAGGATACAAGATATCGCTTATTGAAAGTCAATTAGACTAATCTAATTAATATTAATACCATATTTCGTAAAGTATCCTATACTGATAGAGGCGAGGTAGTTCAGGGTGCCCACCAATTGGCTCAGGCAAACAAATGTTTGCCTTGCCTTACGACAAGGTCGCCTGGAGACGCCCCTAAACGAGCCCTCCTCTGTGAAATGATTATACTTCCAATAATTAACAATAAGATGTTGCTCCGTGGATTAGTTGGCAATGCTATGGACTGTGACACAGGTGCACCGGGTTTGATTCCCGGTGGGGTCGAACATGGTTATTGATGAATATCAATGTTTGTTTTCCGGTCTGGATGTATTGTGTGTCTCTGTATATGCTTCAATTATTTTCTAATTATTGTTTTTTTCAAAGCATAGATTTAGCAATACAGAATAGTAGTTTTAATTCTAGTAAATAAAGGATAGGTACCTGCAGTATCTTCTGTATCTGCGGCATGTTGAGCTGGCGGTTCATGGTGGCCATGGCCCGGGTGACTCCGCGCATGGCCTGTGCCATGGTGTTCTGCGACTTGAGGGTCTGGATCTTCAGCGACACGGCCTGGATGTTGGCCTTCATCAGCATGAACTTACGCACGTAACGCCGCGTCCGCACCAAGTCTTTTGCCATTATTTTAACTGCATCCTAGTAAAAGTATTTATTATTATATTACACACACAAATCACAATCTTACAAAGCAACGCTAATAGTGCCAAAACATACAACAATTTAAAACAAATATTTTTAAAAATATTCTATTGCCTGTTTTTCCTCTGGGAGAGTGTAGCTTCTCAAGAGTGAAAAATTATTCAAATTGGATCAGTACTTGGGAGCAATGCAAACAGTCAAACCTTTCATGTTTTTTAAATAAGTGTAGATTAGCAACAGTAGATATAAAATAGAGGTAAATAGCTTTTTGTTTCACTCAGAAAACAGTCAAACAAATCTGTCTTTTCAAGTTCTTTGTTTAGAGTAAAAGTAAAAGTAAAAGTAAATTTATTTGTCAAAAACACGAGTAATTTACAAATAAGATGAAAAAATAAAATAAAAATGTCCTTCATGTTTTGCCCGTTTGGAGCATACAAATATTGCTTATAAAAGCTAATAAAGAAAATACAGAATAAAAAAATAAAAAATAAATTTACAAATGGCCAAAACTAAATACATATTATGTCAAAATTAAATACATATACTGTCAAATTTCGATGTCATACAAAATATTAAATAACATTGCATTAGAATAATAAAAATAATTAAAATTTGTCAGATAAAAAGTCCGTAACACTATAGATTTACCTATCAACATTTTTTTAAGGCTATTTGCAAATAAAGATACTTTAAGGTCCTTTATTGTTGCTGGTATCTTATTATAAATTAACGGAGCCATGAAAAATATGCTTTTTTTCATAAGGGCTGTTTTACATGTCTCTAAACATAACCGATTTCTATCTCTTTGCAATCTTTTTCGAACTACTTCTGCTTTACAAAATAGATGCTGATTATTCTTTACAAACAACGCTACTTCATAGATATAGAGTGACGGTAAGGTAAGTATTTTATGCTCTATAAAATAAGGTCTGCAGCTGTCATCGAGAGTGCAAGGATCTTATTAATTGTCTTTAATAAGCATCTGCGTAAAGAATTGTAAAATAAACCTAACAGAATTAAGAAATAATACAAAAAGAAAATAAATCCCAAAAATTTCACATTGTTACAAATGAATGAATGAAGCTATGTACCATCTGGCCCTCCTTGGCAAGCTTCTTGATGTCAGCGATGACTTTCTTTTCCTGCTGTTCCATTTTCATGCGCTCCCGGTCCAGGTCACGCATGGCCTTGTTTAATGCACGCTGGTTCTTGCGCAGCATCTCGTCCGGCGTCATCCGGTGACCGAACAGCCACTCCATCCTGGATGACTAGGTGTTCGTCACACTAGGCAACCTTGTTGAGTATTTTCTGGTAAGTATAGATGTGTGAACTTTCACTGCCAGCTGTAAGATAATAATGCTGTTTAGTTCTCTGTCCAGAGGAGAGATCTCTGCAGTGCTATGAATACAGGTTATTACAGCTCGCTATAGTAAAAAATTATAAGGCAAGGCAAGAGGAATCTGTAAAAGGGAAAAGATGATGATTCACCTTTTTGTTCACAAGGTTTTCCTTTAAGGGAGGCTAGAATGGTTTACTTAGTTTTGAGATACATTTAAGCACATATTACTGATAAGATCGAGTTTAAGAAGCACTTTTTTGCATTATATTTGGATATTATTCAAAAATCTATTAGAAATTAAGAGAAATTTGATGAAGAAAGGAAAGAACCAAGCAACATTCACCGAAAAACACAAACAACTAGTTTGAAAGATTGTTTGAACAAACAAACAAATCAGAAATCAGAAACCAAATCAAATCAATCAATAAAATAAAAATGATTGTTTGGAATTTGGAATCGTGAAACTGTTATTTGATCAATCCTTGATCAATCATTTAATTTTATTTCATTTTGTTTGTTTCAATCAAAAATAAAAGCGCGCGTTTCATTTCCAGGTGTGCTGCATTGCTTTTGTGTTTGTTTTGTTGTTTTCTTTTTTTTTGCAATTCTACGAATAACTGAGGAAACTGAAACTGGATAATTTATAGGGCGAAAAGCTGCTAAAAGAGAATATGAGCGACGACGACATTTGCATCATGGAGGTGGACGAACCGGTAGCAGGTCAAGCAGAGGCTAAGCCGTCGAAGCCGGTAAAATCAATGGCCAACCTGCCGTGGATAGAGAAATACCGGCCGCAGAAGTTCACAGACATCGTAGGGAACGAGGACACGGTGTCGCGTCTAGCAGTTTTCGCTCGGGCGGGAAATGCTCCCAATATTATCATCGCGGGCCCGCCCGGAGTGGGCAAGACGACGACGGTGCTGTGCCTGGCGCGCGCGCTGCTGGGCGCCGCCTTCCGCGACGCCGTGCTCGAGCTCAACGCCTCCAACGACCGCGGCATCGATGTCGTCAGGAATAAGATCAAAATGTTTGCTCAACAGAAGGTCAGTTCTTTAAACTACCCTTTGCTAAACCCTTACCGGCCACAAAGTCTTACGGCTTACGTCTACTTACGAGTTGTATATATGAAGTACGCAATACAATAAATATCTTGTATCTCTACCTCAAAATGTTTTGGTGACACATTACTGGTTTTCTTAAATTGTTGAAATTTTCAGGTTACCCTACCTCCTGGCCGACACAAAATAGTTATTTTGGATGAAGCAGATAGCATGACAGACGGTGCACAGCAGGCACTACGACGCACCATGGAGCTGTATTCAGGCACCACACGGTTTGCCCTCGCCGCCAATAACAGTGAAAAAATTATAGAACCCATACAATCCCGCTGCGCTGTGTTGCGGTATTCTAAACTTTCAGATGCACAAATATTGGCTAAGGTACACTCTTGAATAATGTATTGTCTTGTATTTCAAATAATAGTAACTTTTTCAATATTTTTTTTTTAAATTCCAGGTTTTAGAAGTGTGTGAAGCAGAGAACCTTTCCTATACGGAAGAAGGTGCCAGCGCCATAGTGTTCACAGCTCAGGGTGACCTGCGTTCAGCTATCAACAACCTTCAGGCAACCGCACAGGGCTCTGGCCACGTTAGCCCCGATAATGTGTTTAAAGTGTGTGACGAGCCGCACCCCATGCTGGTGCGCTCCATGCTAGAGTCCTGCACCCGCCAGGACATACATGAAGCTTACAAGGTAGGTACTTGAATTTTTTTTTAAATCTACAATTTTCAATTTGCTTACTCATCTTTCAGCTCCTATTTTAAAAACTTAATCATCATCAGCAACCATGATATGTATATCATCTTAGCCAAAATAAATAACTTCACTTTTCACATTTAGTGTAAGTGGCCCCATTCTTAGGCCCCATTTCTATTATTTGTGTATTATTAGTATAAATGAAATATTTAGATGGGGTTTGAACGATTATTTATTTTAAATAATACCTTGCACTTTATTACATGTTGGTTGGTCCGCGTCCCGTGCCAGAGAGAGCGAGCTCCCTCTTCTCTCTTTACAATGGTTCTAGTAACGTTTCGTTATTGCTATATACTTTATACTACATCTTCCCCTTTTTATACAATGGAAAAATAACTAAAAAAAAACAATTAACAATTTAAGTTTTTTGTTTTACCTCCATTACAATTATTAAAGTTTAATATTGGACAGAATACAGAATCCAAACTAGTGAAATTCCTAAGACAACTAATTAACAAAAAACTTTTAAGTTTATGATAAAATTGAACAAACAAAACTTAACAAATGAGATCTTAGTTTCTCTTTCCTTTTCCAAAAACAAAAGTTACAATCTTTAACTTGAACAGGAAATGAATCACATTTTTCTATGTAATACTGTTTAAATTACCACTAAGCCAAGCTTATGTAATAAAATGTATTTAATACCTACTAACTCTTAAAAACTAAAACATAGACTTTTATTTACTGAAACAAAATGTCTATGTGAAGAGGATGAGGAACACCCTACTTCACCACCACAGCCCCACACTCAGGCCGAAAACTGTAAGCTCAGCAAATCATTGAGGCCGAAGATGATAAGAAGTCCTGGTATACGTACAACCAGCCTCGTCTATAATATCATAAGATCTATAATTATTATTAGTTACAATTTTTCCTTTTAACCATTTAATACTATTTGGAACTTTTTTAAACCATACATTTTGTCCAATCTGAAATTCCTGTTTACACTTTGTATTCTTATTATAATTTCTAATATTTCTACTTTTAACATTTTGAAATTCAGTTCCAACATTGATATTTATTATATTTCGTGGTTTCATTTTCGATATAAATCATTTCACTAGGTAGTCCTTTCACCTACAAGGCAACATTCGCACGTTCTTACAAATAACTATTAGTCGATCGATTTAATCGATATCGATTACTCGATTAATTTGAAATTTACCCATGCTCCCATCCCTACCACTCTACGCGCCCATCACTAGCAGCGTCCGCCAAGCCTGTCATTCTTTTTCCGTGCGAGGCAACGAAAGCACGCGTTCGGATCTTGTTCCCAAAAAACTAATTTTTCAAGATACCGAAAAGATCCTACGAATATTTAACAAAAAATTAAGTGAGTTACTTAAACTTTGATGGATTTCATTATCCTCATACTATAAATCGAGAGACAATGTCTAATGTTACGGTAAGTTCATCTGCTTACCTACCTTCAAAAAAAAAAAAAATATTTAGACAGAAATTTCGAATTGAAATTCTGCATAAACTTACATTTAAAAAAGTGTAAAAGAAATATTTTTGCAAAGCCATAGATTCGAACAAGAACCAGGCTGCCATACTGCCATAGATTCCAATAGGAACGCGGCAAAATTTAAAACTGTACATCAGTTTTTATCATTAAAATAATTTTTTTTTGCAAAGCCATAGATTCAAATATGAACCAGGCTACCATACTGCCATAGATTCCAATAGGAACGCGGCAAAATGCAAAAATAATCATCATTTTTTATGTAAGTATAAAAATATAAAAAGCATAATTTTCTTTTTTCTTCTTATTCCAGTAGGCGAAACGCCTTTACAATGTGAATGTGCCCAGAGCAAATATCATTCGAATATGAGGATATATTTCTAGCCGAAACTATTCCCTACAACCCATGATCAGGTCTAAATGAGACTGAATCACCAAAAATCATGATGGCGACATACCAAGTGCCAATTGCCACCACTGACCCAACAGTGATCACTTTCAATACCAGGTCCAGGTTCAATACCAAACAGGTCCAAGCACCAGCAATAACTTCCTTATTGGAACTAGTAGCGGTTACACCAACCAATTGAACTCGGACCCTGAGGCAAAGTTTAAATTTCCGGAACTGGACCCATATATTTTATTAACCCTGGGCGAAGCCCTGGATGATGAACTAAAGTTGTGTGATTGAATCTACGATAATCTCTCTCAAATGGCTAGAGAAGTCAAGGAAAAAATCCTTCAGCAATATACTATACCTAGCAACTACATATTGGTTCAAGCTTCAAAGCTAAATACTAAAATACTCTCATCTCAACTTGGACTGACTTCACATCACATCGGGGAGTAGGGCCATGGCCATTCTCCTAACTCAAGATATAAAATAGAGGCAATCAAGATTCTAAGCGAGGGCTCCCGTAGTTCATGCAACCTTTATAGCTCGGAGACACAAGCTCGCATTTAAAAGACCGCACCAGGTCTACCAAGACGTTTTTTAATATCTTTCAGTACAGAAAACGAGATAAAGCACTGTTTGGTGCCAAATTTTAGAGAAAATTAAATTAAGCTTCAAAATTGAATAGCAATGCCTTCAAATCAGGAAGACAGTAGTCTTCCCAGAAATACTGTTGCTTACACAACACAGCCGCCTCTACGAGCTCCACGGGCACAGCTTGGCCGCAGTGTCAGGAAAACTCAGGCCCTCCTCGCTTTGCGAAAAACAAGGGGGGGGGGGCGTGCCAGGGCCAGAGTACGAAGATACCACTCGTCAAGTTCCAAATTACAACGACCCAAAACCGACGCAGTCGCACGTTTAGAGAACGACCCATCAGGCCACGTGCTCAACCACCATTCTGGCAGAATTCAGTACAATATTTTTAAAATGTGTTGGTTGTATTGTATATCACAAACAATAAAGGTATCCTTAATTGGATTTGTAACAGAATAATTAAATCTTTTTCTAATTTTCCACTTGAGCAATAATATGTTCCTGTTGTAACATGGTTAGCACAGTAACAACAAGAAATGTCAATCGCAACTAATAATTTACTAGAAATCGTATCTAAAACCTTTTTGACACCAATTCAAATGGAGGTAAGAGATTTCATTTTAACCTAAAACTGTAATAAATTTGTAAGTAACTAAACTTCATTTCGAAATGGCAGAACAGCATGCAAGCTATTATTACATGGCATCTATTGACCTAAAATGTCTCGTAACTTTTTATTTCTGTCGCTTAAAACTATCGTAAGTACTTACCCACGTTTCCTGTTTAAGGATGTGAACACACAGAATCTTGTTATCCACCTATGATTTCAACCCAATGCCTTATCTTATTGGCTCACGATAGCGCCTAGAACTTTTACTAAGATTAAAGAAGGGGTCGTAGGTCACTTGCGTTTATTTGGTCAAAAATTGGTAAATTTTTGTATGTGACGATATCCTTTACATAGACCGTAGTTACATGGAATATTTAAATAAAGTTAGGTTTACACTCTAATCACTCGAGTGCTTGGGCTTTATTAAAAACTATGAAAATAGTAGCTTATAGCCACAAAATAATTACAAATTTTCAGGATTTAAGTAAGTAGATGACTTAAATATGACTTTATCACTTACAAGCCATAAACGTAATAAAATAATAGAATTGGTTCTGAAGTGTTCTCAACTACCACCTGTTACAATCAGATAATTTTCACAAATGATTGGCATCCTAATGTCCGCTAGCGCAGCATTTTACAAAAGGCTGGTTGAAACCAAAAATACTTGAAAGGCAAAGGTACAGGTACCTTCTACCTACCTTCTATTCAGAGAATACTATGATAATTATTTTACAGGACCTGAATTGATGAGATAATAATATTAAAAGCTTTTAAAATTTCATTTAAACACAAAAATATGATTCATAAGTTAACACGGACTCGAGTCGTAAAGTCGTAACTCAAACTTACTATAGTAATTAGCATCCTATATTACACGAAATATAATTTAGAGGCAGATCGAAGATTTAATTTAAAGATGCTTTTCAAACATTCTAGCGCAAAACTTAAGAAATACTTTTCTTTGAAACAAGACCTAGATGCTACAAAGGGGCAGATGCATATTTTTTCTATGCCGATCCTTCATTTTTCGTTTTTCTTAACGGCCTACAAAAAATTACTGAGGACGAAACGACCAGTATTCTAGTATTCCCTTCTAGTACTTCTAGACCTGCCTGTTATCCTCCATTGATTGATATAGTTATTTCGTAATAATCACTTGAGGGCGTGACGAAAACCTATGTTGTCTACTAACAGGGACCGTCACCCTCTCCTACTCACGCTTACCCTGAGTGCCGCAGTATGCTCGAGCAGGCAATGCCAGGTCTCATTATCCCCTCAACAGCATCTCATCAGCATCTTATACTAGCCTCACTTTCTAATATTACTATTCAACAATATCAATATAATGTTATTCAATACTATGATTAAATTAGATTCTTTCGAATGTTCTGTTTTTAGTGTAATTACTTTTCCCTCCGACGTCTTCGAAAAAGACGCATCACAGGATTCACATGGCATCATCATAAGAGCCACCGCTTTATCTCTGCTTTTAGGCAGAAATATTTCTTCGGATGACTGCATCAGCGCCTTCCTTAAAGATGTTATAAACTAATACCCAATCCACCAAAGTACATAGGTACTTGGTAAGTATCCACAATTGGTTCTCAAAAATCTCTAAAAATGTATACCAAACAAGAATGAACTTATCCTAGACAAAAGTAGCTTTATACTAACATTATCTACAGCCTACAGCACACATGGTTGAAAGTCTTTCTCTAAATAACAGATTATTCTAAATAAAAATAGCAATGGCATTAGAATCATAAAGTAAATGAAAATTTTATCAAAACTATAGGCGCTAAATGCAATCAAAAGCTATCAACCATTGTTAGTTTTACTTTATCTTACGGTGAATCCGTCTATATATAAGACGGTTATATAACCTTAACTAAATAAATCAGACCTAAATAAGCCAATCACCTCTTAATAACTGTGAAGCGTAACGTCCTCACAGGAACACAACAGCATAGTCAATAAGCATGTGGATCAGGCAGATCCTTGCGGTGTACGGCACACACAGCAGCACGCGACACGCCGCCGCCACATCGGCTGCTCATGCTACCGGCGTCAATCTTGATCAGATCAAAAGACGGCCGCCTGGACCTCTACCTCTAACAAGTTTGCTAAACTTATCAATGTCCTATGATGATTGATTATCAATTTTTTATCAAATCTCTGACCAAATTAGTTCATTAAAAAATATACAATAAGTATATAAGTATGTTATAAATAATGTAGCTGAGTACCTACCTACCAAGTACTTACCTAAGTAACTACGCAATGTTAAACTTTGAAGTACTCTATAAACTAACTATAATGATTACTTTTATATGTTAAAACATAGTGTTTTTAACTAATAAGATGAGTAATATTATTTAATAATTGTAGGTACCTATACTAAGAGTTCAAATAAAACTAGCCAAAATTACATCTTTTTAATTAATATTGTTTCATTATCATGAAAAAAATATAGACAAAACAATGTCTCTAAACATCTACCTAGTGAAATGATTTATATCGAAAATGAAACCACGAAATATAATATATGATCAAACGAACTTCTCAAGTGAAGTTCGATCAATATTATATGAGTGGTTTCATTTGAAGATATAAATCACCCTCCCTACCCAAATCCCGAGTTTTGTCAAAAAAGTCAATAAACGACGTAATTTATGCCAGAAAACTATCTCTAAAAAGAATGACAGGCTTGGCGGACGCTGCTAGTGATGGGCGCGTAGAGTGGTAGGGATGGGAGCATGGGTAAATTTCAAATTAATCGAGTAATCGATATCGATTAAATCGATCGACTAATAGTTATTTGTAAGAACGTGCGAATGTTGCCTTGTAGGTGAAAGGACTACCTAGTGAAATGATTTATATCTTCAAATGAAACCACTCATATAATATTGATCGAACTTCACTTGAGAAGTTCGTTTGATCATATATTTTTGGTCTTAAATATTTAAATGTTACTGGTAACTTTGTTTTTAAATTTCTATTCATCATTAACTGAGCAGGCGAGAAATGTGTCCCAGAAACTGGACACGACCGATATTGCAACAAAGCAAGTCTATAATCAGTTTGATCTTCATTGCATTTATTCAAAATTTTCTTAGCAATTTGTACGCCTCTTTCTGCCATACCGTTTGACTGTGGATATCTGGGACTGGAAAATGTAAATTTAAACCCCCATTCTACTGCAAAATTGTGACATTCCCTGGAATCAAACGGTATATGGTCTGACACAACCTCAGATGGTATACCAAATTGCGTAAACATTTCTATTAAACTATTTATTATACTATTAGCTGATTTACTTGGTAAAATTTTAATATCTAACCATTTAGTATAATAGTCATAAATCACCAGGTAACATTTTCGTCTGAAATCCATTATATCTACTCCTATTTTAGAAAATGCCAAAGTTGGAACATCATGGGACATTAATGGTTCCTTAACATTATTATTCTGATATGTTTGACAAACAAAACATTTCTTTACAAATTCCTCAATATGCTCATCACTTTTTGGCCAGTAATACATATTTCTTAAGCATAGTTTCATTTTAGTTATTCCAAGATGTCCTTCATGCAATTTTTTTAAAATTTTTAACCTTAAAGTTTTTGGAATTATTATCTTATCATTCAAGAAAACTAAATTATTGTCTACTGTTATGTTTATTTTAAATTTGAAATAACATTTTATTGCATCTGGTACATTATTAATTTTTTCTGGCCATCCATAACTATTATAATTCATTAATTGACTCAATTCCTCATCTTTTATTGACTCAGATATTAATTCCTGCTTTTGTTCCTCAGTACATTGTAAGTAAGATGAAAGCCCAACACAGTGGACCACTTCATACATATAACTATCATCATCATCAGTTTCATTCAAAAATGAGCGAGACAGCAGATCAGCTACATGCATCAATTTGCCTTTTAAATATTTAAACTCTATTTTATATTTCAGTAATTTTAATTTAAGTCTTTGTAACCGTGTTGATGGTATTTCATGAATACCTTTTTTCAGTAAAGTTTCAAGCGGTTTATGATCATTGAAAACTGTGCATTTTCTGCCATAGATGTAGTAATGAAATTTTTTAGTTGCCCAAACAACACTTAGCAACTCTTTTTCAATTTGTGAAAAATTTTTCTCAGCTGAACTCAAACTTCTAGAAGCATAGCTAACCGGTCTGCCATCCTGCATTAAACAACAACCTAATCCATCTTTAGATGCGTCACATTGAATTATTACAGGTAAGTTACTATTAAAATTCTGTAAAACCGGAGCCTGACTTATACAATTTTTAATATTCATAAAAGCATTTTCATGTACTTGAGTCCACAACCATTCAACATCTTTTTTTAACAAAGTTTGTAATGGGGCTGCCATATCAGCCAACCCTGGTACAAACCTTCTTAAATAATTTATCATCCCTAAGATTATCTGTAATTCTTTTTTATTATTTGGACTTTTTAATTCTATAATAGCTTTAATTCTATCCGGATCAATTTTTATTCCTTTTTTGGAAAAAATATGACCAAAATATTTTACCTCTTTTAACTTATATTGAAATTTTCTCTTATTAAATCTCACATTACATTTCCTTGCCCTCTCAAAAACTTGTTCCAATATTCTGTCATGTTCGCTATCATTATCTGCACATATTAACAAATCGTCGCAGTAAATTATAACCCCAGGTATATCTCCAAATGTTTGCTCACTATATTTTTGAAAAATTTCCGGTGCAATTGAAAGGCCAAAAGGTAATCTAAGAAACTTGTAACAACCAAATGGGGTACTAAAAGCACACAATTTAGTAGAATCGTCTGTTAACTTAATATTATAAAACCCATCAGATAAATCTAGTACTGAAAACACAGATTTATTACATATATTAGTAACTATCTCTTCTAAGGTGGGTATTAAATGATAATTTCTTATCAAGACTTTATTTAGTTCTTGTGGATCAAGGCAAATTCTAAAATTTTTATCTACTTTTTCTATTACTACTAAATTGCTTACAAAACTTTCCGGATAATCTACCTTCTCAATGATTTGCTGATCCTCCAGACTCTTTAACTTATCCCTGAGCTTCTCCATCAACGTCCAACAACCATTCAACATCAATCCTACCGACTGCGCCATGTATTATTAGTATAAATGAAATATTTAGATGGGGTTGAACGATTATTTATTTTAAATAATACCTTGCACTTTATTACATGTTGGTTGGTCCGCGTCCCGTGCCAGAGAGAGCGAGCTCCCTCTTCTCTCTTTACAATGGTTCTAGTAACGTTTCGTTATTGCTATATACTTTATACTACAATTTGCATGGTCCAATACCATACCAACATATGGTAGCTTACACAAGTAATGTGTATGTATGTTGTTTTAATGCTGTAGAATGACAAGAATTCTTGTATTCAGCCTCTAAAGAATATCAGTATTGTAGCAAGTGTAAATCAACTGTCTCTGTCTACTCCGATGGGAATCACGTTTGTTGTAAAGTGTGTGTACATGATATTAGACCAAGTCAATAATAGGAAGATAGGCAAATAATGAACAGGCAGCTTACCCCAGCAATGTGTAAAAACAGAAGTGTTAATAATGTGAAGTATGTTTGTCTTGTGCGGCAGGTGATGGCGAAGCTGATCAAGCTGGGCTACGCGGCCGAGGACATCGTCAGCAACGTGTTCCGCGTCTGCAAGACGCTCGACGCGCCCGAGGACCTGCGCCTCGCCTTCATCAGAGAGGTGGGCAGGGGGCAGGGCACTATCTGTGCGTCCTAAACTCTCTGATTTTCATTTCATCATCAACACAGAAACATGTTTACGACTGGACATAGTTATAGATTTATTTGCACACAGAATGCAAACATATAGTAACATGTACATAGTACTTACATAAAGACATACTGGCCTACCCAACAGATCGCCATAGCGACCACACCAAAACCATTATTTAATTAGTAATGCTACTAAAAAAAGGACAAAAGTCGATTCAGTCATTCAGTCAGACAAACGTTAGAAGTTGGCTTAGTTTGGAACTGGAGGCAGACGACGACTGTCTCCGTGGATTAGTTGGTACTTTGTCAGTGATGTTGACGCGGGAGCACTAGAACATTGTTCTGATACCTTCCTAGGGCTTTGCGTTAGATACGTTATTACGTATTAGAAGTGCAGTAAATGTAAGAGTAAATCGTTGTTCGGCAGGTGGGGCGCACGCACATGCTGGTGGCGGACGGGCTGTCCTCGCCGCTGCAGCTGGCCGCGCTGCTCGCGCGCTGCTGCCGCGCCGCCGCCCCTCCCTCCGCAGACTTCGAAGATGACTGGTGACCAGTGACGTCACACGACCCCGCACGACCCCGCGGCTACCACCCCTACTTGTTCTATTATATTTGTAAATAAATTGGTTTCTTTTATTTTATGAATTTTAATTATTTGATATGGGTACAATAAGCCCACTTTCTTGGCATCCTGTACTATTATTGGCATGGGCCATTTAGAGGCGGAATAAAAGAATTTATGTTGGAAATTTTTCAGCTGCAAAAACAGTAATAATGTATGTATGGTGTTATAATACCAGTAATGTAAGATGCAGATCATTATATTCAGCCTTTGATGGACCTTGGAGATAATTAATAGGCACGTGGCGAAAAATGGCCCCTATCTATGACATGTCGACCCGGCGAACTTCGTACTGCCTAACATATTACAATTTTGTGCATGTATTACATATAATGATAAACCTTCCTCTTGAATCACTGTATTTATAAAAAAACGCATCAAAATCTGTTGAATAATTTTAAAGATCTAAGCATACATAGGGACAGACGCGGGAAGCGACCTTATTTTATTATTAAGTATATGTTAATGCTGGGCAAAAGGTATCTCGCGCTCGTTTCCATTATTTCTCTCTCTTTGGCTAACTCGGTCCTCAAGTAAGTGTCAAGATCGTCCCGCCATCTTCGTTTTTAGATCTTTGAGCCAGCTATAACAGTATCAATAAACTAAAACAATTGAAAAAAATATATAAAAATCTTTATTCGAAGTTATATTCTTACAAAATATTTTGTATTAAAATGCTTTGATTACTTAACTATTCATAGCTGGCAACATGGTAACAATTTTAATAACAAATGAAATTGGATTCTGATGTCAATACATAGAAAAACTAAATATTAAATATTTCACCGCGTGCTCGCGATCAGTTTGTTATGCTCTGGCATGAGACTCTGTAAACAACAACACTTTACTATAAAACTAATAAAAGTACCCAAGTACACTAGTAAAAAAAACTTGGATAAGTATATTTATGTGTATAATATAGGTTATTGTATAATTTCAATATAGTATTTAGCACCAAAGAAATATTTGTGTATAAAAATAGCGATTTATAAAAATGGAATGTACTTATTTCAACTAGGTATTGCAGTCTTATTGCGTGGTTAGCTTGTGACGCGCGTAACCTAATTAGGCGCGTCAGCATAGCAGCTAGTGACGTGCGTCATGCATGCTGAAAGTGGTTGGCTAGTGACGCGATAATATATTGGGGCCTTGCGATTGTTTCGTGCGTCGTGTTGAATGAAACCAGACGGCTTGTGACGTTGTGTCGCGCGTCAGTGCAGCAGGCAGGGGGCAGTGACGCACGTCAGTGCAGCAGGCGGGCGGCGGGCCCGCTCGTCTCCGCGATCAGCTTCTGGTGCTCCTCACTCAGCGCCTGCCATACACACATTCATACAATCACTACTACAGTTCATATCTATGGACATAGGGTAAGCCGCCCTAATCTTGACCCCATTCCAATTTTGGGCACAGTCAATTTAGAGTCTAAACTGAATATAAGTTTACTTGGGATATACTTACTTACATTGTTTTTATAGTTGTAAAGTGAAATGAAGCCTTATATTCAAATGAACCATGTTAATTAATAGGAAAAGGTGTCAAAAATTGGACGGGTTACGCTTTTGGTTAAATATTTCAATCTCATTGGAGCTGGATATTATAAAGGGTTTGATTAAATGTAAAGCCGGTCACCATATTTGTAGTAAGTACACATGCATTCCTCAAATATATTCAATAAATATATGCGTTTTTGAAGCAGTCACCAGCTGAGCGAAGAGAACCAGAGTTAGTGGTAAAAGTTAGTGTGGTCGTGTGTGACCCGTATTGAGGGACTAGCAGCTAGATAGCAAGATTTAGGAGAAGAATCTTGTAATTTATCAAGTTTTGCAACATTTTATTGGTTTGACTAATACAAACGATTTATTGTGTATTATTTTAAAATAATAAAGGAAGGAAATAAGAGATACGTACCAAAAAGTCACGTATAGGAAAATTTGGAATTTTGCGTTGGCGCAACACTAGTCAAATAACGAATAAAGAGCTGCGGCTGTGTGCGCGTGTGACGTCACTACTCTACTCACCTTGAAGTAGTTGACGGTCTTGACGCGCAGCTCCTGCGTGGCCGCCTCGTCGCACACTGCGGCTGTGTGCGCGTGTGACGTCACTACTCTACTCACCTTGAAGTAGTTGACGGTCTTGACGCGCAGCTCCTGCGTGGCCGCCTCGTCGCACACTGCGGCTGTGTGCGCGTGTGACGTCACTACTCTACTCACCTTGAAGCAGTTGACGGTCTTGACGCGCAGCTCCTGCGTGGCCGCCTCGTCGCACACTGCGGCTGTGTGCGCGTGTGACGTCACTACTCTACTCACCTTGAAGTAGTTGACGGTCTTGACGCGCAGCTCCTGCGTGGCCGCCTCGTCGCACACTGCGGCTGTGTGCGGGTGTGACGTCACTACTCTACTCACCTTGAAGTAGTTGACGGTCTTGACGCGCAGCTCCTGCGTGGCCGCCTCGTCGCACACTGCGGCTGTGTGCGGGTGTGACGTCACTACTCTACTCACCTTGAAGTAGTTGAAGGTCTTGACGCGCAGCTCCTGCGTGGCCGCCTCGTCGCACACTGCGGCTGTGTGCGCGTGTGACGTCACTACTCTACTCACCTTGAAGTAGTTGACGGTTTTGACGCACAGCTCCTGCGTGGCCGCCTCGTCGCACACTGCGGCTGTGTGCGCGTGTGACGTCACTACTCTACTCACCTTGAAGTAGTTGACGGTCTTGACGCGCAGCTCCTGCGTGGCCGCCTCGTCGCACACTGCGGCTGTGTGCGGGTGTGACGTCACTACTCTACTCACCTTGAAGTAGTTGACGGTCTTGACGCGCAGCTCCTGCGTGGCCGCCTCGTCGCACACTGCGGCTGTGTGCGCGTGTGACGTCACTACTCTACTCACCTTGAAGTAGTTGACGGTCTTGACGCGCAGCTCCTGCGTGGCCGCCTCGTCGCACACTGCGGCTGTGTGCGCGTGTGACGTCACTACTCTACTCACCTTGAAGTAGTTGACGGTCTTGACGCGCAGCTCCTGCGTGGCCGCCTCGTCGCACACTGCGGCTGTGTGCGCGTGTGACGTCACTACTCTACTCACCTTGAAGTAGTTGACGGTCTTGACGCGCAGCTCCTGCGTGGCCGCCTCGTCGCACACGAAGAGCGTATGCGGGTGCTGCTGGAAGGCGGACACGGTCCACATGTGATTCACGCCCTCCTCCACCGCCTTGGCCAGCGCCAGCGCCTTATGCCCGCCCGTTATTAGGATCATCACCTGACATATTATCAAAATATCGTATTAAACAAAGTCGCTTCCCGCGTCTGTCCCTATCTATATGCTTATATCTTTAAAACTATGCAACGGATTTTGGTGCGGTTTTTTTTGCGCGTTGGTCCCGGCCGCAGTAGTGGTCATTATAACCGCGGCGACAAGCCTCCAAGCTAACCCCTTGTCACGTTGGTAATAAAGCATAAACTCGGCTAAATGTGGGTCCGGCTTTTGAGCTGGTTCCTTTGCCTCACCCTTCGGGGAATAAAAGGCGTAAGATTATGTTTTTTTTTAATAGAAGAGTGATAGAAGAGGAAAGTTTATAAGTTTAATACATGAGCAACATAATAATTATGGGCGGTACGAAGTTCCTATTTTGTAAAGTAAAGTTACTATTTTCTAGACTGTGTCACAGAGTATATAATATTTAACCAGACTGTGTTTCGCTATTACGTTTAAACTGCTGGACCGATAGGGCTGCAAATAAACTAAACTAAACTGGTTCATCATCATCATCATCATCATTTCAGCCTATAAGACATCTACTGCTGGACACAGACCTTTTTTTTTGTAACGGGGGGAAATGCCTATCGTGTATGTGGGGCTCGCACCCACTAAAACCCCCCGGCGGCCGTCTTGGCGCTTTTGGTAAGGACCACGGGAACCACGCATTTTTGGCGTTCGAAGTGGAGACAGGCACCCCCCAGAGATCACCACAAGTTTGCCATAATCACCACGCTTGGCAGGCGGGTTGGCGATCGCAGTGTGGTTGTTAAAAATTTTCAACGAAGGCAGCTGCTGCCCGACCTTCGGAAATTCTCGTCGCCTTTTACGACCCACGGGAGGAAATGAGGTGTTATAATTCTTTGCCGCCACCACAAGGACAGGCAGAGATGTACAAGATACCTTGAATAAAGTATCTGAATACAAGATACAAATACCTTTTTAAATAAGTATTTCAGATACCAGATGCAAATACCTTTCTAAAATAGTATCTGAAATACAAGATACAAAATACGTATCTTGAAGATACTTTTTTATAGATAAAATACTTTTTACATAACTTTTTTTTATGAGTTTTTTTTAAAGAGTAAATCGCGTTCATTTCGTATATTGGACAAACAACATATTTTTACAGTGTGTCCGGGAAAGTTATAACATAATTTTAAGGGTGTAATTACTCTATGATCAATTTTATCGACGAAAACTGCCCAAATGTGGGGTCGCAGCCTCACCCCCCCCCCCTCCGTTTGATGTTTTTTTTTGCAAAAGTCGTCCTCTCTTACTTTTAAATTCACAGTTAAAGATCTAAGGATCACAGAAGCTTCATTAAGTACTCGATCGAAGGCTAAGTAGTTAGGCTACCTTAGTTACCTACCAAAATAACCAAGTATTGCCTTTACTTTTTTTTAATGTGTGTGAAACAAAAAAAAAATTCTTGCATTTTGTACGGTTTATCAAAGTTACCACAAAAAATGCAGATACATTTTTTATTTTTTGTGTTACAGTTAGAGTGGCGCCACTGTTCGCGTAAAAGGACTCTAAATTTAGGTCTTGATCGTAGGCTAAGTAGGTAGGCTAAATAACTAACAAATTAATTAAATATTTACTTTATTTTTTTATTAAAATGGGTTAAACTGAAATCTTAAATTAAAAGGTGAAAGCGAAGGGTCTTTTTGGTAGTTGATAATTTCTGAAGTAATAGTAATAGACGTAAAGAAATAAATCTAGTACCATTTTGGAGAACAACTCAAAAGCTAACAATAGAACACAAAAAATAAAAAAGCATCTGCATATTTTGTGGTAATTTTGAAAAACCGTAAAAAAATGCAAATTTTTTTTTTGTTTCAGCCACTGAAGCCTTCTGATCTTTAACTCTGAATTTTAAAGTAGGCGGGGTTGACTTTTGCCAAAAAACTTAAAAACATCATACTGAGTTTGAGACTGCGACCCCTCATATGGGGTGTTTTTGTAGATGAAATTGATCATAGAATACCTCCTTAAAATTATGTTATAACTTCCCCGGACACCCTGTATAAAACAAGCTAGCACGCCGAACTTTGTACCGCCCTACAATGTAAGTTTACACAATGTTTGTGTTCGTTTGCATCGAATAGGCTCATAACTACCGGACCGTTTTATTTTTTCATCTTATGAATCCTACATTATCCCTGATGAACATAATAATAGTATAGAATATTTGCAAAAATTCAAAATAGCACAAGCAATAGTATCAAATATTACATAAAGACATAAATAAATATTAACATTTACATAATTAAAGCCTATCGCTATTTTGAATTCTTGGGAATATTTTTTATCTATAGTCTATTGAATAGACTCTATTCTATAGGCTTTGTTAATTAATCTATCTCCTTTTACTATATATATCTATGAAAAAATATCGTGGTTCGTTAGTCTCGATAAATCTCGAGAACGGCCGGTACGATTTAGTTGATTTTGGTTTTGAAATGTTCGTTTTAGTCCAGGGAAGGTTTAAAGGTGAGAAAATATGGAAAACGGAGGGGAAGTTAGTTAAAACGACATTTAATTTTTTCCATATAAAAGTGTGTGTGAGGCACGATACGAAGTTCGCGGGGAAAGCTAGTCAGGAATAATTCAGGATTCCAATGTTTTTTTTTAAATATCGGTCTAGTTAGTTATGGACAGAGTTTATTCGATACAAAAAAACAATTTTTTTTTTTCCTCTGAACAAGTAAAAATTAAAACACCATGCACAAACACACCCTCATAATCCAATCTAAAAGTATTTTGCAAACAAAGTATCTTCAAGATACTAAGATACCTAACAAAAGTATTTAAATACCAGATACAAAATGCATTTAAAAAAAAGTATCTAGATACAAGATTGAAGATACGTATTTTGTATCTTGTATCTGTATTTAAGATACTTTTATCTTAGATTGGTCACATCTCTGAGGACAGGTAACTAAACTAGCAGTTGAGAAACACAAGATGGGCATACGGAAAACGGAAAAAGATTGGATTCTATTTTCGGATAAGTTATCAGTGATGATTGTGAATGAAGCACAGGATTCCTTTGACGGCGAGGAGGAACATTGCTGTAAATGGATATATCAATGTTTTTCTTCTGGACATAGGTGTGTTTTTTTTATGTGTTTCTGGCCTCAACATTGTGTAAGTATACACGGTTTATTTTTATCGTGGCGAAAACTTTCAGGGCCTTGGACGATATATGACTCAAATAAATTATATTGAGTTGTTTTTTTTTACTTTTGAATTTCTTTTGATAATTTTAAAATAAAAAAAATCTTATTTAAGGCCGATGGAGTCCTTGTTCACCCCCCTGCGCATTGCCCTCCACCCCCTGAGTCGTCTGGCACTAGCTAAGTCACCGTAGGTAATTGCTCTGATGCTACACATAGTTTTTAGTTTTTTTTTACAAAAACTTTCAAAGTACCTCAAGTGAGCACGTTTCATTATTTTTCAATTTTGTTTTCAGGAATCAGTCCTGTATAACTAAGCCTACCGGGCGTTAAATTTTCCGCCACGATAAAAAGTAACCGTGTATAGTGTGTGTGTGTGTGTGTGTGTATGTGTGTGTGTGGGACTCGCCTCCTTGGCGTCCATGACGGTGGCGACGCCGACGGTGAGCGCCTGCCGCGGCACCTTGCTGATGTCGTTGTTGAAGAACCTCTTGTTGGCCTCGAGCGTGTCGGCCGCGAGCGTCTTAACGCGCGTTCGCGACGCGAGCGACGAGCCCGGCTCGTTGAACGCGATGTGCCCGTCCGGACCGATGCCTGAAGGAAGTTGAATTCTCTTCAGTATGTATAGGTACACAGCTAAGAATAAGAACAATTAACGGTAAACTCCCGAGCCCAAGCCTCGTGAATCTTGAATCTGAACGGCCACTGTTGCACAGTGGCGGTCTAGGACGGCGTTTTTTCTGTATTGAAAAATAGCTCTTGTTCTTTGGTATTACAGTTTAGGGCACACGAGCCCATAGACAATTCTGTTACGCCGTCCTAGACCGCCACTGTACATAGGTCTGTACCATTGATATTAGGTATGAGAGGGGTTAACAGTTTATTAACGCTTAACAGGGTGAGTTGGTAATCGCAGTATGGATCTTAATGTTTTTCAACGACGGACGCAACCTTAACTCCCACCTACGCCGAGCCTCGCGGCGCTGCCTACCTCCTATGAAGAGATGCACGCCGCCCGCGCGCGCGATGAGCGCCTCGTAGCGCGCGCACTCGGCCGGCAGGTCGGGCGCGTTGCCGTCCAGCACGTGCGCGTGCGCGGGCGACATGTCCACGTGCTTGAAGAACTCGCTCCACATGTAGTAGTGGTAGCTCTCCGGGTGCTCGCGTGGCAGACCTGGATAGAGCAAAAAAATACTGCTGACAATTTCATTATTGAAAAAACTGTAGGTAATCTACTCAGAAAATTAGCTTAGGTAAGAATCTTATTTCAAAACGTTCTTTTTTATTTTACAGATTTTCAAAAAAAAAAAGATTACCTATCGGAAAGTGCATTGCTATGAACCCCAAAGCGTTCATCAAGTTGATAGAAGGTCACATTATCGTAACTACTTTTCGTTGATCTAGTGCAAAAAGTCAGTACAAAAAAAACGGTAGGTGAACGAAAGAAATTCCACTCTTACGACCCTATTACGGGGCTGGTAACCCACATTGAAATAGGGAACTACAATTTGTTTTATTTTGAGTTGTATGTGCTACTCCCTCAGCTAGGGTTGTCAAATAATCTTTAAGTGGTAGACACTCACCGACATACTCGTCCATGTTGAAAGTGGTGACGTACTTGAAGGAGATGCGGCCCTCGCGGTAGAACTCGATGAGCCGGCGGTACATGCCGAGCGGCGTGCCGCCCGTGGGCAGCCCGAGCACGAACCGCCGCTCCGCCGTCGGCGCGAACTCTGTTATACGCTAGTAAAATAAAGTTTGCTTTCTTAATTTCAACTGAGAGGAGTCCAGTTGACATAGGACCCCCATGGATCGCCACGGGGACCAAGATTTGGGAGCGGGTTGCCAAAATAGCCACCTTTGGCAGGCAGTTTGACTCATTAAGTGGCCTTTTACATGACAATCGGAGGAGATGGTATAATGGTTGCTCTGTGTACGAACAGAACAGTCAGACACAACAAAAGACCAAAGTTTTCTATATTCATACATCTTGTATTGTATGGTATACTTATTTCACTTTTTATACATTAATAATTATAATAATAACACATCACACTCAGAGCCCCTAACTAGGAAGAACCTGTATCTAGGGTGCCCGAAACCCACACAGAGACGAACATCACACCCAGACCGGAAACAAACATCGATATTCATCATATCAATATTCGCCCCGCCCGGGAATCGAACCCGAACATTAGTTATAGTAAGTTAGTAAGTACCAAGTATTGGTAAGCGTTCTTTCTTCTTGGTCGGTAGCACTCGATGTCTAGGTACATATCTGACTCTTGGGGCATTCCAAGTGTGACGGTCGGGACATTTTACTCCTTTTTCTTAGTACTTCTGTATTTATTTCAGTTATTTAAGAGCACCAAATAAAAACTGCGATTTCAACATAAACTTAAATCATTAAACTTTAACATCCCTAAATTTCAAGCATGTACTTAATAATTTACTATGAAAAAAAAGGTCTTGAAAATTGTGACGGTCGGGACCCTTACTTTCTTGTCTACTCCAGATTTACACATACATTTTAAAGTTTGTAAGAAACTATTAATGATATGAATACGAATCATTCTATGCAAATTTATGAATAGTGAAGCTTTCAGTATGTACAGATTTGAAGTAACAAAAATGATTTTTTTTAACAAAGTTCCGATTTGATGAGTGTGACGGTCGGGACAAGTCATTGTGACGGTCGGGACGAGTAACAAATCAACAAAAAATTATGTTTTTTTATTCTTTTTTTACATTAACATTTACAATTATTTTTCAAAATCAGCTATATATTGCTAAAACGTCAAAAAATGCGATCCCTTAATATTTTTACTCTTACAATTTCTTTGATATCTTTGCTTTCTGAGGCTTTCTATGCATAGTTACTTTGTATTGGTTTTCCTTAGCTTTCAGTTTTCTTATTCTACTTTTTTCTTACTCATTACTTCATACGACTGCATGACATGCGACTGTGGGAATTGACCAGCCAGAAACCGATAGAGCAGGAGATTTTAACGAGGAAATGGCGTTGGATTGGTCACGTGTTGAGGAGAACCGACGATCACATCTCCAAACAAGCTCTGACATGGCACGCATCCGGTAGCAGAAAGCCAGGTCGCCCTCGCATCACCTGGAGGAGATCGGTGGAGAAGGAGATCGCAACAACTGGTCTCAAATGGCGGGACCTGGAGGAGGCAGCCCAGGACCGCATAAAATGGAGAAAATTACTTCGAGCCCTTTGCCCCTGATGAGGGGCTATAGGAAGAAATCATCATCATCATCACTTCATACTTTGAAGTATGTAGTAATGAGTAAGAAAAAAGTAGTGATACTTTTCGACTGCTCCGTGGCTCAGTTGGCAGTGAATTGGACTGAGTAAGCGTGAGCACCCGGGTTCGATTCCCGGGCGGGGCGAATATTGATATGATGAATATCGATGTTTGTTTCCGGTCTGGGTGTGATGTTCGTCTCTGTGTGTGTTTCGGGCGCCCTAGATACAGGTTCTTCCTAGTTAGGGGCTCTGAGTGTGATGTGTTATTATTATTATATATTATACTCTCATACTCATAGTCTTCTGCTGGACAATAGGCCTTTTTTTGGTAATGGGGGGCCACTCGAGTACGTTACGTCTCATAATATATCAAAAAACCAATAAACTCGGGGAATTAAAATTTATTATAATATGTTTAGTCTTATTTAAGCCTTAAGCAAGCGAAATTTAAAAAATAAGAGTATTTTGCTACGAAATATATACTAAAAAATCAATAAAACCAACAAAATAAATTAAATAATTTTGGATAGACTTGTTTAAGCCCAATGCAAGCGATATTTGTAAAAATACAAGAAAATTGCTACTTGGAACTATGATGGTTGGATGGGACTGTGACGGTCGGGACAGAACTTTAAATTAATGTGTAAAAAAAACAACAGCCCATAGCCACTTTAAGAAATGGCAAACCCCTCAGATTCTCTTTATTTGTTACTTGCAATACACGCATTTTATCATAAACACGCATTTTAAAGGTAAAAATCAACAAAAGTTAATTTAAATGTGACGGTCGGGACATAGTTCTGGTTACCAATGATTGCTTAATATTATAGAAACTAACTAACCGTTTTAATTTATATTTTACGTAGTAAATCTTAAGTAATGTACTAATTGGTTATGTTCCCAACAGGCTGATTCACATTCATAATATCTGGGTTTTTATTTTTTGAAATCATACACAATAACCTGTATGTGGTGAGCTTGACTAACACCTGTGTTGATATTGACCAAAAAAGTAGAAAAAAATGTTTTTTTCGATTTTTTTTATTAATTTCATAAACTTAAGACTGTATACTGTTATTCTAAATGCATAAATAAACTATTCTTTAACTTTAATGTTTTACTTGTCTGGTGTCACGTTGCATGGAATGCCCCTCTTGACAGATCTGCCGTCGTAACGGTAAACGCAGTAATCGCCATTACTGCGGTTAAAGTTTTATTGCATAAATGGCACCTATAGGCGGTTATCTACCAATAAAAAATTTATTATCACCTAAAAAATACTAAAATACAGGTAATATTAATTTTTTTATTGGTAGATAACCGCCTATAGGTGCCATTTATGCAATAAAACTTTAACCGCAGTAATGGCGATTACTGCGTTTACCGTTACGACGGCAGAGATCCCTGCAAACTTTTAATGCATTTATTTGCAAAAACGAACACTAACCTGCATAACAAACCTTGCGGCCCAGTCGGCCACCACGTCGGCGTCTTCCAGGATGATCAGTCTCATGATGAACGGTTCACTTTGACAGCTGAGCTACAAAAGAAAAAAAATAATCTTTAGACTTGATAATGAATGTAGGATTCTTTACGTTCACGCCTGTCTTTATGAGTCTAGAACTTGTGCAATGCATGCAGCAATACGCGACCAGATAATGTCATAAAATTAATTATATTCAGTCTCAAAACAGTTGGCCAGAACATGTAGGTATGTACACAATGTGTGAAGGATGTTAATCTTTTAAACATCCTTGTAGCCTGATCTGTCTAGTCTAAGTTAGGCACTATTTATATACCTACCTACTTAATCTAATCTGCTCTATCTGTTTAACTTGGTAAAATTAGGTAAGTAGATAATTTATAGGTAAGTAAGTACTACCTGTACTTACTTACCTAGTAGGTACAAAAGTAAGTTACTGCTTAATCAACAAGTTATAAAGATACACAATTGAAAGAGTCATTGTACTTTTCATTATCAACAGCAGGTCAACAGCTCTGTTATCTGCGGTCTTCATGTGAAGGGTTTATCAGTGGCGTGCTCGGAGTTGAGCGCTTTTCATGCAACCTCATCGATTTCAAAATAATTAGGTCAACTTTATCATCGAAAATAGTTACAAAAACAAAATAAGTCTAATTAAAAGCTGCGGTATTTATTTAAAAACATAGAGATAGGTAGGTAAATGCAAGACAGTTCGTATAGCAGACGAAATTATGCATGTCAATAATTATCAATGACTTGTATGGTTCAACCTTGACCAACCTTTGCACAAATAGGTACCGGTTTAGAATATGGACGGAGGCGCATAGCAACGTGCCGGCCCTTGTAGAATCAAACAAAACACGCTCATTTTGTTTTTAGTTTACTTTCAATAAAATTCATAACATCTGGTTGTTTGTCAGTCTGAGATTAAAGCGTAAAACAACGCCAAGTCAATGAACCCTACTATAAATCCTATCGAAAAACCGGCATCAATTTGATTGAGCAGTCACTGACCCTGATCACTTACCTTTTCGACGCGACTGCAAATAGGTAGGTAGGTACCTACCTACTATATTTCTGAAATAGAAATTAAACGATCTTTAAACTGGACACTTTAGAAAATCAAATTTTAATAGCAACAAAATACGATCGCGTGCTGTATAATAAGTATATTTTTTTAAAGAAAATAACAAGCTCGCACGCTCCTCCAACGTGCTCGCCGAAGCCTGCGCTGCGCAATGATCAAGCCAAGCTGTAAGCCAGCTGTCATTTTCATTCATCGTCGTGTCTCACCTCACTGGTCTTGTCTCGCTCACTCAGCTGAGCGGCTGTCACTTTGACAAAAGGTGCATGGACTGGTGTTGCTATGCAGAATTTTTTAAAAGGGAGAATACAAATTTTTTGACAGCAAAACTGCAACTCCTAGGTTCATTTACTCTTAAGTAATAAAATTCCTTATAGGTTGCCAGAAAAACTCAGGGCATTATTATTGTATTAATTTTATTTGTATTATTTTGGCAATATGCCTTTTTTTTGTATCTTTAAACACTATCGTTGATATACTGTTAAATAAAGGTTGAAAATAAAAAGTGAAGTATATTCCAATAAATGACATTTATTTCTAATGAAAATATATTTAAAACATACCTACCCTAGGAGTTCCGAGATTACTTAGGCAAGAGCCCACTTCTTTAAATCTAATATACTTACTTTATTTAATTATAATTACACATATCTTATTCAAAACATATCACTTTACTAATATGGTATTTGTGAATTGTGATGAATTTGACGCAATTACATAAGGTTCAATATTATTGAGTAATGAGTAGATAATTTTTAATAGAACAAGGCAAAACTTACAAAACTAACTTCACAACGAAGATTAGACTAAATATAATCAAATCAAATATAAATACAATAATGTCATTGATATTATTACATTACATAAATAAATATTTAAAAAAATGTATGAAAGTATGTATAAATAACGCAGTGCTTAGTAATAAATTGTATTATAGCAATTTAAATAATTTATTCGTTTTTATTTTTTATTTAACTTAATAGTCAAATTGAAAGCTAAAGGCATCGTAGGCATAGCCAGCCTATTTTCTCTGCGCGGCCTGTATATTCAAGTTAATTGTAATGGAAGTAAAATACTTCTAGTAGCTAAAATATTACTTACTAAATAAATAATAATTACTTGAGTCAATTTATACACTGATTCAGTGTACACAAACAAACCTCCGCAGCACCTAACAAACAACATTCCCAAAACTATACAAAACGCGCTCCTGAAAGTCTCACAATCTACCCTTATAGTAGCAATATGAGCCCTTTTCAAAGTAAGTCTAAAATTAAACATAATTGCTGTTACAACCACAATAACATTTTAGAATTTTTCTTAAACAACCCTTGAAAAAATTTAAATTTTAAATCGACACAAAACATTTAATTTTAGAACTACTTAACATAGTTCTGAAGTTGCAGTGTACGGGCAGATCGCCTTGAACCTTAACTGATATTTCATAATATACATAATATTATCACATTTAAAATTTGTGCTCATATAAGAATGTGATGATATACATTATGCTTGCACCGGCAGGTAGACCGGTTGAATAAAAATAAATTATGCCTAAACAGGCAAATATTAAGTAATCAATGTAAATTATAGCAACACTAACGAAACATCTATGTCAAATTACTACGCTACTTATTTACAACACGACAACATTAAAATCCGGAATATAACGCAAAACATATTTACAACGTCTTGCAAAATAACATTTATTATTATTAATACTTATTTAGTTTAAGATGAATCAAATTGATTTTCTAAATATAATAAAGTACCATTAACTTTAATATTAAAACAGTTTGATCTAATAAAAAATCTGTCTAAGTTAAATATATACTTAAATCGATGTGGCTATTGTCGTTCTAAATGGCTATAGAAATAAAATAAAAAATAACATAGGATAAATATGTACTTATTGTGGTTTTATAGGTGTATATCTTTGTCTATTTAAGAAATTCACCTATATGTATACCTGCCATGTATGTGTATCAATCACAACACAATGGCCATAATGTTTTTCATTCTTATAGCCATTGAGAACGGTACCAGGCCCACAGATTAAACCAAATGTTATTATTCATATAACGCAATAAAAACACATATTTCAAATTTAATAAACTACTCATAGTAACAATAAAATATCACCATAAACGTAGACCAACATTTATTTCCTTACTCAAAACATGATATCTGTTAACTGCAGTACAGTGGCGATCTAGGACGGCGTAACAGATTTGTCTATGGTCTCGTGCTCCCTAGACTGTATTACCAAAGAACAAGAGCTATTTTGCGATACAGAAAAACCGGAAGTGTTTCGCCGTCCTAGACCGCCACTGTACCAGAGCATAATAAACTACATACAGGTTGGGCACTCCCTGCCTCCCTCACGGCTCCTCTCAGTGTCGTCAGTACAAGCAGCGCGACGTCTCACTCACACAGCGTGGCGCGCGCACGGACACGAGCTGAGGCTGTGCGCGAAGCAACTCGTTTATTTCATACATTTTTGCGCATCTGTCCGAGGTTTGCTTCAACCGTCACGGCTTCTATGGTCCCCAAGCCTGTCGCCGCTAAGCCTAAAGAAGGAGCCTATTGGGGGACAAGGAACAAACTGTATATTTTCTTGTTGGTCTGGGGTATATCATCAGTCGACCCGGGGCCGCTTGTGCAGGGGACTTCCGGCCCCGCTGCCACCGGGTCGCGGGGGGACGCCCACGTCCGGAGTGTGGGGGACGCCCCCCTCTGGCCCCCACGTGGCGTACTCGGGAAGCCATTTCTGCAGCTGCGAGTCGAAGAATGATTCGAGTCGCTGCGCGTCCTTGTAGATTTGCGAGTCGGGCTGTTGGAAAAAGGTTTTGTTTTAAATACCTATTTATTTTGCTGGGATATAAACTATAAGTTGCTTGTAAGAACGGTTAAAATTTAAATACTTGGAATCGAGGTTGCTCAAGATCAGAAAAAGGCACTTTGACCTTTTAAGAAACTAAATATTGCTAAATAAAAAAATGTATACTTGGACAACCAGTAAATTTTGAAATAATTGGGATGACGTTAGAGTTAAAGTTTATTTTAGTGTAAAGCTATCCCGCTTCGGGTGTTGTTAGAACCCTCGCTTTTTCTCACTATGCTCGGGATTTTTATGAAAACCGTCAAATACAACCCTTTACATCCATGTAATATAATTTACTATTCATTATCCCGATCTTATTTTCAATGCAGCCCTAAGCCCGTAACAGTATAGTGCGTGCCAGGCGGCTAAGTCCGCGCGAGCTCAAATATCATCCAATAAGCAATAGGCAGTATATTTCAATGAACATAGCAAAACACTTGAGACAATGTCTGATCTGAATAGTCTTCACCAAAGTTGTTTGCTGCATTGGCACAGCTGGGAATTTCTTATTCTATCTATATCTGGACATATAATGCGTAGTGAGACAGAGTGTATGTATGTATGTATGTAGAGTGTGAGTGAAGCAAGTACTAACAGCATTGTAGAGCGCGGCGTTGTGGAACATGAGCCGCACGTCGTGGATGTAGTGCGGCACGCCGCGGTACCCCCCCGCCCCCGCGCCCTGCCCCGCCCCCGCCCCCTGCCCCGCCCCCGCGCCCCGCCCCTCCCCCGCGCCGCCCACCAGCTTGGCGCGGATCATGTCCAGGCACATCGGGTTCGCCACCTGGGGAGACAAAGGGCCTTCGTTTTAGATTTTTTTTTACTAGCCCATGTTGTCCCAAGGCTGGGCAAAGGCCTCTTTCCCCACCTTCCACACTTCCCTGTTCTGGGCAGATTCCCACCAGCCCCTATCGTGTGCTCCCAATTCGTCGCTCCATCGTATCCGGGGACTACCATGTCTTCGTCTATAAGTATAGTGAAGGAGGTAATCATTTACACTATAATAAGCCTTCTTAATTAGAGCATTCCTTTTGCACAAAATCACCGATAAACAAGATAGGAATTTTATTCTGAACACACTCAAGCTCTTGCACACTAATTTACAACTTAAAACACAATTTACAAAATATTTATTTATTTATTTTGTAAACATAGGTTAAATAAATTACAGATGTCTTAAAAAATTAGGTATCTCTATGCTTTACCACTAGGTGTACAAATTGGAGTTGCTACATGCAGACATGTTATTTACATAATAAAATTATAATATTTAGGTTTAAATTATTCAAATAGTATTTCATTTATATTAAGTCAATGTTTTTCTAGAAAATATTCATTTAGGCTATAGTATGCCTTTTCAATTAGATAATTCTTAAGCTTATTTTTAAAAAGAAGAAAATTGTCAATGCACCTTATCGTCATTGGGACCTTATTATAAATCTTAGGGGCCATACATATAATGCTCTTATTTAAGTATGCAGTCCTGGATGGATGGACGCGAAGTTTGTCCTGACGACGATCGCTTGTGAAATTCACAAAATATAAATTCCTTTTTGATTTTACAAATAACGCTACCTCCAGTATATATAGACAGGGAAAAGTAAGTATTTTAAGTCTTTTAAAGTCTGGTTGGCATGAGTCAGTTGGGCGTAGGTTGCATATAGCCCGAACACACCTCTTCTGCGCTATAAATATATCTTCTCTTCGAGTTGAGTTACCCCAGAATATCACCCCATAGCGCAGTGATGAGCCAACAAATGCATTAAAAGATACCAATGCAGTTTTTTGGTTTACTTTTTTTGAGAGGTGATATAATGCAAAAGAAAACTGATGTAATTTGCCTATGACCCAATCCACATGTGGTTGCCATGTAAGGGTGGAATCTACGTGCAAACCTAAAAATTTTGAAACTTTTACACACTCAAGTTTAACTCCTTTATAATTTATGTTCAAATCAGCCAATGTTTGATTGTCCCTTATTTTAAATTCCATTACTTTCGTTTTCTCTAGATTTACTTTAAGGGAGTTTGATTCTAACCATTCAATAATAGTACTTAAGGTTCTATTAATTTCTTCAAAAATGTCGCTAGTCTTATTGCCAACAAAAATTAGAGTGCTGTCGTCAGCAAACATTATTACCTTTTGGTTTATGGCTTTTGGGAGATCATTTATGTAGAGAAGAAACATTAAAGGACCAAGCACACTACCCTGAGGCACACCACATTGGACTTCTCTAGGAGAAGAGGAGTATGTTATTTCAGTTAAAGTTTAAGGGTCTAGCTTAGTTATTTGAGTTATCTGTGTTCTATTATTTAAATACGACTTTAATAGTTCAATAACATTGCCTCAGATGCCATATGATTCAAGTTTTTCTATAAGTATATTGTGGTCTACAAAGTCGAAAGCTTTTGTCAGGTCCATATACATTGCGAATACAGGGAGTTTTTTGTCCACATTAGTCATAACGTCGTCTAGAAATTCATAAATTGCTTCATTAATTGACTTCGACTTCCTAAACCCTTTCTGTTCATTGACCAGAATATTATTATTTTCACAGTATGCATATATCCTATTATAGATTATCTTTTCAAATAATTTTGCAAATATAGTTATGAGTGCAATTGGTCTATAGTAATTCATGTCATGAATGTCTTCTTTTTTAAAGATCGGTTTTACTAATGTAATTTTTAGTTTATTCGGAAATATTCCATTTTCTAAAGCAATGTTTGCAATATAACTGATAACAGGTGAAATTTCTGATGACACCAGGGATATATTTTTTGTGGTAATATCATCATAACCAGTACTTGAAGTATTTTTAAGGTTTTTAATAATGTTTAATATTTCATCAGGAGTTGTTGGTGCCATGAATATAGATTTCAAATAGTTGTGTTTTAATGTTGTTCTATAAGTCAGGTTATTATTGTGCGCTTGCGATAGAGCTTGTTCCACAAAGAAGTCATTGAAAACTTGGGCTATTTCCTTTGGATCAGTAAAGACTTTATCATCTATATTGATTTTTTTCTATGCTATCTCTGATATTGTTTTTGTTCTTAGTATCATTAATTATATTCCATGTTGCTTTTGTTTTATTAGTATTTGTTTGTATGGAGTATTCATTTTGTGCCTTTTGTGTAAGATTTATTATAGTTTTAAAGCTTTTCGAATATTTTTTAAATCTATCTTTTGTTTGTAGATTAGGGTTTAGGCGATATTGCCAGAGTAGAAATCTTTTGTGTTTGCTACATTGCTTGATTCCTTTTGAGATCCACTTTGGATTTGAAAAGGTCGGTACTTTCAGTTTTATTACGGGGAAGCACAGGTCATAGAATAATTGGAAGGTTTCATAAAAACTGTCAAATGCATCATTAGGATCAGATCTTTCAAAGACATCAGAAAACGTTAAAGTTTTAAAGCAGTCCTTAAACTTAAAAGTATTGTTTATGGAATAATCGCGCTTTGTCTTATACCAATACTTAAAACTGCAATGACGTCTTACAGGACATTTTATTATTTGGGCAGTATGGTCTGACAATGCGAGCTCAAAGACTTTAGCAGTAGAACCTTTTATGTTGTGTATTATATTGTCAATGCAAGTTCCGCTGATCAAGCGCGTAGGGACATTTATTGAGAAAAATAGGTTATATCCTTTTATTAAGTTCTTAAATTCGATTGAATATTTTTCTTTCTTTAATATGTCGATATTGAAATCACCACAAAGGATGACTTTGGTTTTTTTAAAACATACCCTATCCAATACATTTTTCATCTTATCAAAAAATACATCCATCAATTGAACCCTATCCCTCTGCGGGGGTACTCTATAAAAACAAACAACAGTAACATTCTGGTCTAAGAGTTCAACAGCACAGCATTCTACAACATTAGGCACACTGCACTTTTGTATGTCAGGTAGTGTTCTAAATCGTAATAGTTTGTTTATAAGAATGCAAGCTCCACCATTTCTATTGTCTCTAGCAAAACACGACGTCAGTATGAAATTTGGTAAATGCAACTGTAGAGTATCATGTAAGGACATGTTATGTTCAGTGATACATAGAACATCCACTGGGTAGCCATCATTTTTTAGTTCATTTAAACATACCACTAATTGATCCGATTTTGTTATAAGTCCATCGATATTTTGGTGAAGAACATGGATATGTTTATAATCGAAAAAACTGCTTTTTTTCAATATTAATTTTGTTACAATTAAGTGTGTCTTCTAAGATTTTTTGTGATACTAAAGGGGAAACTAGAGGGCTATTTATTTCGCTAGTTAGCCCTTGGTTGACTTGAGGATATTGTCCAAGTATATTATCGTTCGCAGTTTTGTTAATTTTATAACTAGCATCGTAAGTAGTTCTTTGTATCGGTTTAAAGTAGAATGGTATGGTACCTTTTTTGCCGCCAACATTGGCTGAAAGAGTATAATTAGTGTCTGATTTCTTAAGCGCCCTTATTAATTCTTAATTGCGCCCTTTAGTCAGCAAGCGTAAGATTATTTTATATTTTTACTACTTTATTACTCTTCTCTCTCTTAATTTCTCTTTTTTTCTCTCTTGCATTAATAAAATCTCGCGTGCATCTATAAACTTACCTTAGAGTGATAATGCAGATTATGAGCAGGCACAGGCTCACGGAAGGCAAGCGAGGCCTCGTACTGGCAGTACAGCTCGAGCGTTATTCGCTCAATGATCTTCTGTTGTCGCGCAGTCAGCCCCGCGCCCGCGCCGGCCCCGGGGTCTTCGCCCAGTTCGGCAAAGTTCACGCAGAGGAGACACTGCCAGCTCTCGGTTTCACTGCGGACAGCAAGCCAAACGTCACGTGTGGGGCCTCACCAGGGGGGTGACTCGCTTTATTAAATTTAATATCTGATATTATCATCAATATATATAAAACTCTTCCGTTACTGACTGACTGACTGACTGACTGACTGACTGACAGACAACGCAGAGCCGAAACTACTGGGCGTAGCGGGCTGAAATTTTGCATGTAGGTTCCTTAGGGAGTGCAGGTGAGCACTAAGAAGGGATTTCCCGAAATTCCCACGGGAACGGGAAAAAACAGGAATTTTGTGTTTATGAGAAATCTGCGCGGGAAAAACCGCGGGGCAGCCTCTAGTGTATATATAAAAATTAATCGTGGTTCGTTAGTCTCGCTAAAACTCGACCGATTAGCTGATTTTGGTCTTGTAATGTTTTTTATAGTCCAGGAAGGGTTTAAAAGTTAAGGAAATATGGAAAAATGGAGAGGAAGTTAGTAAAAACAACTTTTTTTTTCATATAACATTGTATGGGGACAGCTAGTACACAATACAAATTAGACAATAACAGCATTCGACCACCATAGTATTTCTTAGGGTCTTGTACAGGGTGTTTCTACTAAGCCGGTAACAAAATTAATGAGTGATTAAGCTCACCAAAACTTACTTTTTTTTAAGATTTCGACCAATGTTTGGAGGAAAAGCTGTAAGCATTATGAACTGACTTCTTACCACCTTTTTTGAAACATCCTGTATAGAGATCCTAGTATTTGTGTATATCTATCTATCGATCCAGATTCTAGATATGCAATATTAGGTAGAAAAGAATAGAAAACACTTTAATGCATACAATGTAAGATTAAAAAAGTACATAAATAAATACAGGGTACAAACAAATTGAATTCGCATGCAATGGGCGGCCTTATCGCTAAAAGCGATTTCTAGGTAGTTACTGAAGGTAATTTTTTTTTACCTGTCTATCTAGAAAAAAAAGAATAATACTAACTCTGGCAGCTTGTCGATGGTGGGTATGTGGCAGTACTGGTGGAACACCTTGGGGCACTTGTCGCAGCACATCAGCTCGCCCCCGTCCATGCACACGGCGCACCAGTCCTCGTTGGGGTCCCCCCCGCCCGCGCCCCCGCCCGCCCCCGCGCCCGCCCCCGGGGGCGCCGCGGCCGCCGGGCCCGAGGGGGGGCTGGGGTCGTGTGCTGCTGCAGCTTGCTTGCCTGTAGAGAAAACTATTATGAAATAACATAAAGTGCTAGAAATTTAAATAGTGTAAATCCGACAAATATCCCTACAGAGTGTTGCCACTTTTTAATTTCTAGATTTTTGTGCCAAGATAACATAACAAAAAGCCCTTATTCTTTGTGGTATTACAGTCTCGGGCGCACAAGACCATAGACTAATCTGTTACTATTACGCCCTACTAGACCGCCACTGTACCTACCTACCACATCTTGGACAGTCGCGCTAAAAGGTATGAAAAAAAATACAAATTATATTGCGAAACAGCGGAACGCGAACAGCCGAAACTCGTGTATGTGCATGCGCAACGCTTGTGCTCGTGAAAGGAGTCGCGCTGCTTGTACTGACGACACTGAGAGGAGCCGCGCGGCCGCGCTGAGGGAGGCAGGGAGTGCCCGCACTGTATGTAGAGTACTATTCATTACACTTTGCTAGTACAGTACTGACTGACTGACCGTGCGAGGTGCTGGTGGAGGACACCTGCGGCGCGGGGGAGGGCGAGGGGCGCTCCGGCAGCACCTGGACCCCGTTGCTATCCAGCTTGGCGATTGTGGCCATCAGGTCTCGGACCGACTCTGCGCACACCGCGTCCAGTTCACACGCGCCACCCTAAAGTTAGACACAAACAATGAAATACCAACTTGAGTAAGCTTATTACAATGTTAATGATTACTTTAACTACAAAAACGCATGGAAGTTTATAAGTTCTAAGATTTTCGATGAAATACATGAAGGGCTTAAAAACGTGACGATTTAGACCCTTTCTTTCTCACACAGTTCCACTATCGCGTGTGATAATGGATATGATACGGGTAATGAAAAAGAAAGATGGCTAGACACATTAGAGAGCGCTGTCTCGTTTTTTAGTCGTATCCATTACCAACCGCAACAGGTTTTGTCCTGATCTCTGGGGAAGGTCTATATCTAGCAGTGGAAGTCTCTCGGCTGAAATGAAGATGATCTATACCAATATTATAAAGAAGAAAGATTTGTTTGTTTGTAACGAATAGGCTCCGGAAATACTGAACCGATTTGAAAAATTCTTTCACTGGTAGGAAGCTACATTAACCCCGAGTGTCATAGGCTATATTAGATTTTCAAATAAAATTAGGGATCCGTACCTAAACACAAATAATATAAACCAAGGTGCAATATTTTTTCCGTTGTTTACATATTTTGACAGGGGGTTTGTTGTTGTTGTTTGTTTTTTATTCGGCCATTCTGGGCAGTCAAAAGAACATAGTCTATAGAGTCTTTGGTAGTACTTATCTTATATTCTATGGCGTAACGAAGTAAGCCGGGAAACCTTGTTATGTATGAGATGGTGACGTACGTTGAGGCTGGGGCTCGGCGTCTTGGGGTTGGTGGAGGTGACGGCGGCGGGCGCGGGCGGCGCGCGCGGCGCGGGGGGGGGCCGCTGCAGGGTTATCTTGAAGTCGCTCGACGCCGCGCCCACCGACGCCGAGTTCATGTCGAATGATCCTGCGGGGGAAAATTTATATTTATATACTATTTTATAACGCACTAGCTGACCCGGCAAACTCCGTATCGCCTTACCGTCTTATTCATAAAGATACAGTACATTTTAAGTAGCGTTACTGGAGGTCTACTTCTCTGGTTTGTTGTCAGGTAAATACGTGACATCCAGTCTAAATTGACATACGTCAAATAACTAAAATGCTCTTTAACTTTTTATGAATAAGAGGGTTAGATTATAAGTTAACTTATTATACTACTTACCCACTAAAAACTTGGCTGTATGGACTTAGTTATTTTGCCCGCCCAGAATGAAAGAATTTAAAAACAACGTCAAATCAATATTTTGATTGACATAAAAATGAATACAAGAGATGGAACACTTTGTATGGGAAATTATAATTGTTGTTTTTACTAACTTTCTCGCAATTTTTTTACTAACCTGAATTGAATTTTTTTATAACACGCCAAATATTAATAATGCAGAAGCTATCCATATTTGGCGCGTCATGTATGTTATGTTCATAATTTTTTTTTTTAAACAATCTTTATATTTTGGTTATACTTATGCTAAGAGAAACTTACACATTTAAATAATACTCCACTATTCTATTCAAATTCAAATCCAAATAATTCTTTATTCAATATAGGATACAAGATATCACTTATTGAAAGTCAATTAGACTACATCTAATCTAATCGCTATTGATACCTTATTTGGTAAAGTATCCTATACTGTGAGAGGCGAGGTAGTTCAGGGTGCCCACCAATTGGCTCATGCCTTACGACAATGGTCGCCTGGAAAGGCCCCCAAACGAGCCCTCCTCTGTCAAATGATTCTACTCTTCTTCTTATTGTCCAATTCAAACCCAAGAATAATAGTTTACATTCTTTATCTCGTTAAAGCGGCCATACTTTAGACGAGGCAACCTCTAGTAAACTATAACTCGCGCACATAAAAAAAACCATGACAGCATCATGCATTCTCGCTCAGATAAATTGGATATGAGTGAGCGAGACAGCATGTTGTTTTTCATGGTTTTATATTTTTTTCTTTATGTTTGCGGCTAATACCACCATACATACCGTTATTATTAAACTGCTGCGGTATGTGCCACTTGGCGGTGGGCGCGGCGTAGTGGGGGGGCGCGGGGGAGGGCGTGCGCGGCCCCCCGCTGCGCCGCCCGCTGCCGCCCTGGTGGTGTGTGGGGGCGAGTGGGGGCGCGTGGTGCTGGTGGTGCTGCTGCTGCTGGTGCTGGTGGTACGCGTTCGATGCGTACGCGCCCATCACTGGTAAGGAAAATTATAAACAATTACAAAAAAGGACTAAGATTTATGAGAAAATATTATAAAAGATTTTCAGCTGCAAAATAAAACTCCTATTTAAGTGAATAACTTCAAATCAATATATATAAAACTCTTCCGTTACTGACTGACTGACAGACAACGCAGAGCCTAAACTACTGGGCGTAGAAAGCTGAAAATTGGCACGAGGGTTCCTTGGGGAGTGTAGGTGAGCACTAAGAAGGGATTTCCCGAAATTCCCACGGGAACGGGAAAAAAACTGGATTTTTGTGTTTATGAGAAATCTGCGCGGGTGAGACCGCGGGGCAGCCTCTAGTATAACATAATTTTATTTTTAGAGGACCTGAAAATCTTTTCTAAAATCAGCATCGAAATCAGTTAACTGCGAGATAATTGCGGTCAAACAAACATACATAGAAACAAGTCAACCTGAGAACCTCCTTTTGTTCCAAGTCCGCCTTAAATTAAACAAACATAGGTATAGGTTACGTAGCCTTACTCTGCTGATAGGCATGCTGCATGGCGAGATGTGGGGCGTTGTGGGGGGAGTGCGGCGGCGGCGCGGGGAGTGCGGGAGGGGCAGGGCGCAGCATGGCCACACCCCCGGTCCCACCCCCTCGGGACCCGCTCTGATTCAGCAGACCACGTAGATTTAGCTCTGACATGCCTAGAAAAAATTCGTCGTTAGTACAGTGGCAGCGTCGTAACAGTTTTGTCTATGGTCCCGGACGCACGAGACTATAGACAAAACTGTTACGCCGTCCTAGATCGCCACTGTACAATCATCATTACAGCCATTATAATCAAATCAAATAATTCTTTATTCAATATAGGATACAAGATATCACTTATTGGAAGTCAATTAGACTACATCTAATCTAATCGCTATTGATACCTTATTTGGTAAAGTATCCTATACTGCTAGAGGCGAGGTAGTACAGGGTGCCCGCCAATTGGCTCAGGCAAACAAATATTTGGCTTGCCTTACGACAATGGTCTCCTGGAGACGCCCCCAAATGAGCCCTCCTCTGTCTGATTTTACAGCGTAGAGAAGAAAGGGGTAACAAACTTACTTTACAATTTATCTCTCTTTTTTTTGTTCTTTTGTGATATTACAATACAATTAGGCGACAATACAATGAACATTAGACAGATTCATAAAAATGAAAGTACATGAAATAATGAAAATATCTTAGGTGCAGAGCTAGACCAAATCCATACGTCTTTGTCGTTTACATAATCATCAATATTGTAATAAGCTTTCTTAATCAGAACTTTTTTGATACGAGTTTTAAACTCATTATCATTCAGGATCAAAATCTCTTCTGGGATCTTGTTATAGAATCTTACTTCGTTTCCTATAAAGCATTTGTTTGTCCGTTTTAGTCTGTTCTGTGGAATACTGAGATTGTTTTTTCTATGCTTTAAAAATTGGTCTTTATAAAACAAAGTCACAATATGGTCAAACAACTTTATTTAATTAGACTTCGCTTATCCTGTTCTCGACACGCTGCAAGCGACTAGCGTCCTTATTGTCTGTATGAGAGAGCTTACCTTAAAGATGATGCGGGTGCGTGGAGTTTTTGACGTGTAGATGTCTCCGAGCTTTCATCTCCTGCCCCAGCAGACCGCTGCAAGCGACTAGTGTCCGTATTGTCTGTGTGATAGAGCTCACCTTGCAGATGGTGCGGGTGCGTGGTGGAGGTTACGTGCGGGTGTCTTAAAGCCCTCATTTGTTGCTGCAGCGCCGCCAAGGCCCCTTGCGCACTGTGGGCCCCTCCCCCTCCCCCGCCCATGCCCCCGGAGCCGCGGGACGCTGCGAACGACTGGGGAAAACACTCCGTTTGAGCACAGATTACTTAATAGTACAGGGGGTCAAGTTTCGGTTCTGTTTTCTTTGGGCGTGTAACAGAAATTGCCTTTGTTAAAGCGGCAATTAACAAAGTCTATAACAATCTATTTATATAAAACTCTTCCGTTACTGACTGACTGACAGACAACGCAGAGCCGAAACTACTGGGCGTAGCGGGCTGAAATTTTGCAAAAGTGGGTTCCTTGGGGAGTGTAGGGGAGCACTAAGAAAGGATTTCTCGAAATACCCATGGGAACGGGAAAAAACTGGGTTTTTGTGTTTATGAGAAATCAGCGCGAGTGAAACCGCGGGGCAGCCTCTAGTACAATTATAAGTCGATCGAATTTAGTTTAGAGAGTTACTTAAAAGAAGGCTCACTCTCAGAAGTCGTTTAAATGAAATAAAATCTATCTGAGTACAAATAAAGTAGAATCAAGCTCACTTTAATTAACTATACCTACAGCGTTATTAGCCTAAACTCTATTTGCACATCTATTTTTTTATATTATATTGTCTCTATGTATATCTGGTATAATCTACGATTCTAAAGGTGAAAGAACAATGACAGGGTACCAAACAATTTAAAACACCACTACGAACTGCTCCGTAGGTCAGTTGGCAGTGATGTGGATTAAGTATGTGTGTGCACCTGGGTTCGATTCCCGGCGGGGCGAACATTGCTATGACACTCTAGGTTCTTTCTCATTAGGGGCTTTGAGTGTGTTGCGTTATTATTATTACGAACATTCTACTCAATTTACACAAAAATACAATGAATAAGAGTGCAGATACAACAAATACAGACATCGGCACTGACCTGCAGCCGGGACAGGGACTAGACATGGAACAATTAGCGAAATAAATGTGTTACAAATAAAAGATAGAATAAAAGTATCAATACATAGTATAAAACAAAGTCGCTTCCCGCGTCTGTCATATGTATGCTTATATCTTTAAAACTGCAACGAATTTTGATGCGGTTTTTTTTAAAGAATAGAGTGATTCAAGAGGAATGTTTATATGTTTTATAATTCATGCACAAAATAGTAATAGGTAAGGCGAAGGGTTAAAAATCTAGTGGGTTCCAACCATGGAACCCACTAGATTTTTCAATAGGGCTCTATTGATCAGTGTTAAACACTCTCATCTATATACGTGGCCAGTGGCCATGAGTGTTGATTGTCCTTAAGGCGGTAACTCTCGGTATGGCGCGAAATTCAAATTTTTTTTACGTTTTTTAATTATTTTGGCGAAAGTATTCATTTTTAATAAAGTTTAAATGAATTCGCGTACGTAAAAACCTATTTCCCACATTGTGATATATCGTTTTTGAAAGACAGAGTTACCGATTTTGTGTATATTCAAGGAACTTGTTTTTTGGCCTTTTACCCCTTAGACACAAAATATGTAGGTCTGTCTTCCAAAAACGTTGTATTGCAATGTGGGAGATGGTTTTTTACATACGCGAATTCATTTAAACTTTATTAAAAATGAATACTTTCGCCAGAATAAATAAAAATCACGAAAAATTTTGAATTTCGCGCCATAGCGAGAGTTACCACCTTAAAAGTTTCAATACTGGTGGATTGTCTGAAAGAAATAACATTTAGCGATAAGGTCAAATTTTAGTTGACAGGTTGCACGGGTCGGACAGATACACAGGACAGAGGACACACGCCCTGCCTCCCTCGCGCGGCCGCGGCGCCTCAGCGTCGTCAGTACAAGCAGCGCGACTCACGAGCACAAGCGTGATGCTCGAGCGTTTAGGACAGGGATCACCAAATGGCGGACCGCGGTCCGCATCCGGACCGCCGACCCATTTTGTGCGGACCGCGAGAACTAAGCTAGTTGTTTTATCTTTGTTGACGTCAATTCGAAAATCCTCAGCTGTTACTACTGCATTTACTCTGCACCCTGATGGTGAATGAAGCAACCAAGCTGCAAATGTTTTCGCAAGTGATAAAGGAGTCTGTCAAGGACTCTGCAGATAATAATGATCGATTGTTTTGGATCAAGTTGTAATTGTTTGGGTCAATTTGTGGTGTATTTCTGAAGCAGGATAAGTTGAACTTCATTGAATTCAAATTTCGATTCCAGGATTAAATTTCAATAGCTGCACCAATTTATAAACTCCAAATTTCAGAAAAGTCCGCAACAAAAAATCATGAGAAAATCATGTTTTTCTCATTGATATGTAAAAAATGCCTTTGTTATTTCCATACATACATCTGCTTAATATTTCTTTTTTCTATTGAATGTTGTGCGGACCGCGATGGTCATTTCATTTCTTGAAGCGGACCCCGAGCAAAACTAATTGGTGACCCCTGGTTTAGGATGTGTGCGAAGCAAGGCGTTTGTTTCATACACTTTAGCGCGAGTGGCCGAGGTGTGATAGGGGTATCATTATAACACATACCTGTTGCATAGCGACCTGCTGCAGCGCTCCCACGGCGGAATGCGAGACGGCGGGGGGCAAGGCGGGGACTGCGGGGGCCACGGGCGCGGGCGCGGCGGCGGGGGGCTGCGGGGGGTGGTAGGGGCCTTGAGCCCCCGCCGTCGCCCCTCCCGCGCCGCCGTCCATCTTGCCGTCGACTACGATACCGCCGATCGTTGATAATACTGTTAATTATATAATTAAGATTCCTTTAACATTCTTCTGCTTCTATTTCAGAAATAGTACGATAAAATAAAAAAATTTTCTTATACCTAATCAGGTTCATAAGGCTCGAACTATTGCTTGCTTATTGTACATTAAGGCGCTCACTCTCGGTATGGCGCAAAATTTAAGTTTTTTCGCTTTTTTAATTATTTTGGAAAAAGTATTCATCAATATATATAAAACTCTTCCGTTACTGACTGGCTGACTGACTGACAGACAACGCAGAGCCTAAACTACTGGGCGTAGAAAGCAGAACATTGGCACGTGGGTTCCTTGGGGAGTGTAGGTGAGCACTAAGGAGGGATTTCCCGGAATTCCCACGGGAACGGGAAAAACGGGATATTTGTGTTTATGAGAAATCTGCGCAAGTGAAACCGCGGGGCAGCCTCTAGTTTTTTATAAAGATTCAATGAATTTGCGTATGTAAAAACCATCTCCCACATTGTTATACAACGTTTTTGGAAGACAGACCTACTGAATTTCGCGCCATACCGGACATTAAGGAACCAATGTCCATTGTTCTATGTTATTTGGTTTTTGAGCGCACCTTCAAGACGGAGTTTAATTGAACTAATTTCTACATCGCACCAACAAAGTTTCTAACGCAGATAGATACTTCAGCATTGATAGAATTTACAATGTAAATGCATCGGGAGGTATTGGCCGATTTCTCTTTGCTCTGCCTCAAGATCTTTCGCCTTTTTTAACCGACTTCAAAAATGGAGGTTATCAGTTTGACCTATATGTATGTATGTATGTTTGTCAGCGATTATCTCGCATTTTGCTGAACCGATCTTGATGCGGTTTTCAGATAAATATTTGTTACATTTAGTTGAAGGTTTAGTACCTTTTTTAACCAACTACGAAAAAAAAGGAAGTGCTCAGTTGATGTATGTGTCTGTATATTAAATGCGGGTTCCTTTATTATAATAATTTCTTTTTTACAAAAAGAGACCCGCCTTCAACGAACTGGCACAGACATAATCTGAGAACTTCCTCTTTTTCGAAGTCGGTTACATAAAATAGGTACTAAAACCTTCTCCTGAATGTAACAAATACATTATTGGAAACCGCATCAAAATCGGTTCAGCCAAACGCGAGATAATCGCGGACAAACATACATACATACATACATACAGGTCAAACTGATAACCTCCTTTTTTGAAGTCGGTTAAAAAAGAACTTATTGATAGCTATAAAATTAAAATCTTGAAGAGAAAAAGAGATTGATACCCGTGTGTACCCATCATCGTCATGACAACCGATAGACGTCCACTGCTGGACATTGATCTATCCCACAGATTACCACAAGCACAATCATTGTTGAGGGAATTAACCGTAATCGCCAAGCTTAGCTCTCAGTATATTATTATTTACGAGCTGTCCCGGCTTACTTCGTTACGCCATAGAATATAACATACTACTAAAGACTTGGCTCTATAGACTATGTTCTTTTGACTGCCCAGAATGGGCGAATAAAAAAACAAACAACAACAACAAACCACCTGTCAAACTATGTAAACAACGGAAATAATATTGCATCTTGGGTTACATTATTTGAGTTTTAGTAAGTGGGCCGGATCGAAGGCAAGCGAGGAAGAGGCAGAGCTCCAGCTCGGTGGACCGACTCTATCAAATGTGTTACCAAGATGAACATCCCCTTGGCCATTAGAAGCGCTCAAAACAGGAGAGCCTGGAAAGCGCTCATTAAACAAGCTGATCTTGTTGGTCACGACCCTCAGCCATGAGGAATCGACAAGAAAGAAGAAGGATCCCTATTTTTTTTTTTTAAATTTAATATAGCCTATGACAATCGGGAATAGTGTAGCTTCCTACTAGTGAAAGAATTTTTCAAATCGGTTCAGTATTTGCGGAGCATATTAGTTTTACAAACAAACAAATCTTTCCTCTTTATAATATTGGTATAGATTTCTACGATTGACGCTGCTGCTGACCGTCCGTTTGGGTGTTACCTAAGTCGCCTTTTACGACACCCACGGGAGGAGATCTGTGGAGGAGACCCATGTCCAGCAGTGGACGTCTATGGGTACATATGCGGGAACTATGCCAGTGACTTTGGTTCTGCGAATCACAATATTTTCTCAAACTCCCAGCTGGCTGTTATATAATTTGTTGTTTTTTTAACTAATGTTTTTAATTCTATTATCAGCGGCTCTTCTCACTATCGTTAAACATAATTTTTCAACTTTTAACCTTTAACTTTAAGATAGTACTGTTTTTATATGCCGGATACACATTGGTACACACTGGTGAAAGCGATCATGCAATATAACAATTTAATAAGTGTAAATAAACCTAACGTTAAGAGATGAGAGTTAAAATGCTCTATTCGCAATCTTAGTGAGCGTGGTTCGTCCACACTATAATTCTGTTATATTGCATGATACATTTCATTCCCGCTTTCACCAAGTGTGTACCAATCTGTATCCGGCATTGAAATAATAGTAGACAAAATAACATGGTTGTAAAGTGATGTATTATGTACGAGGGTGGTCATTTAAAACCCGAGCGCAGTAAGAGTTTAAAGGGTTTATGGCTTCAAACTTGAATAAGCTGGGGTTGTCACCGCACCCGAAGCAGAAAAACTTTACCCCAAAGTTGTATATTAAGCTAAAGAAAAAATGTAATGAAAGAGCAGATTTCCCTAACACTCCCTATTTGTTACTTAAAAGGGGAATCTCAACTCAACACAAGCTGTAACAACATTTTTTTTTTCTTAAACAAACAAAAAAAATTATTTTTTGTATATTGAGCACGGGTTCGTCCGGTTCGGGGACGTCTGCTAGCGCGACGCAAGTAGTGTAGAGTACAGACCGTGCAGCAGCGCCGGCAGCTGGTCGAGCGCCAGCGCGAGCCGCACAGGCACGTCGGGGTTGGGGATGTCCGCGCGCCGGGACTTGATCCGCTGCAGGTGCGCCACTACGCTGCGCTTGCTGTGCAGCACGGCCGTGTCGCTTCCCTGAGAGAAACAGAGAGGGTTAATGTTAGCTGCTGCAGTACAGTGGCGCTCTAGGACGGCGTAACAGATATGTTTGGCGAGCTGCTCGCGAGCGTTCGCACACATTCAGTACACACCTGGTCGAGCGCGGCCTGCACGAAGCGCACGCAGTGGTCGGTGATGGCGGCGAGCTGCTCGAGCGCGCTCTGTTTGTCCGCGAGCGTTCGCTGCTTGCCGTCGCACAGTTCGTTCAGCCGCAGCACGAGCTGTTTGCCGCGCGTGTTGATCGCGTTCGTCAGCCTGTGTAGGTGTTAACCTATTTTACTTCTGGTTAACGAAGCTTATTACAATGTTAATGATTGTTTAAACGACAAAGATGGACAGATAAAGATGTATGTCTACTATTGGCTTAAGCAGCATCTCAGGCCGGTTCGGCATCAGATTTTACAAATCCCAAACATAAAAATAAATCTTGTACTCAGGGTAAAAGTCTATGTTTCGACGTAGGCATACCGACAGCGGCCATTCTGTCCGGTACCAGACAGAAAAGTATTTTACTAAATTAAATCTAGTATGCACGATTTAAAGTCAATTACAGCAGCTTCATGATAGGCATTTGTTTCCGCTCGGCATCGGCACATATTTCACTTAACACACAGAAGAAGAAAGAGAAAATAAAAGCATATTTAAATCGTGTGTGTAAGAGAGAGACAGAGAGAGCACTAACTTGACAACAGTCTGCGTGATCTCCCGCACAAGCGCCTTCTTCTTGTCGGCGATGAGCGCCTGCCGGTCGCGGATCACCTTCATGGCCGAGCCCAGCAGCACGCGCTTGTACGACACCTCCGCCAGAAGAGAGGCGATGCTGCTGCGAGCCTGCGGGGTCACCATAACAACAATTGTTACCTTATTACGACGCAATAAGGCCTACTTTTGTTACTAGAGCCTTCACCAGAAGAGAGTAGATGCTGCTGCGAGCCTAGGGGTCACCAAACTAACTTTTATTATTACGGAAAAAGGACTATTTTTAACTATGTATTGCTATAATCATGACAGAGCCCAGCAGCAGGCGTTTTTACGACACTACCGCTCAAAGTGATGCTTTGCTGCTGCGCGCCTGCGGGGTCAATAAACTATCACTTTTTATCTTTATGACGCCGGAAAAAGGTCAATTTTTATTAGTAAATCCTCCGCAAGAAGGGACGCAATGCTGCTGAGCGCCTGTGGGGTCACCAAACTGACGCTTATTTTAAGCGAATAAGGTCTACTTTAAAACTATCTCATGGCCGAGCTCAGCAGCATACTCTTTTACGAAACTTCCTCCAGAAGATATGTCTATTATATTATCATTAAAAAAGGGAATTATATAATAACGTGCATGTCTTTTACTGAAGGTAGTTCATTTCTGTGGTCTGAATCTGAAAGTCATGGGTGCAAAAGTTGTATTATAAGCAAAACACAAAGTTCATTTCAATTGGTGGCAGTATGTATCTAAAACTAGACAAGACACACAGCTATAAACTGTCCCTGTTTTTCATAAAAAGTTGAGTATTTTAGTTATTTGCCGTATGTCAATTTAGACTGGATGTCACTAAGCAACAAACCAGAGAAGTAGACTTCCAGTAAAGCTACTTAAAACCTGTATCTTTATGAATAATACGGTGTGGGTGTATATTTTACGCACGTGCTGAGCCATCTCGGAGCTGAACTGGTGCTTGTGGTCGCGGTGGTGCTGCAGCTGGCAGTCGCGGCACGTCAGCCGGTCGCAAGTCTCGCAGAACAGCGACAGACGCTCCTGCAGACAATATTTACTTTCCTTACTTCTTTTACTAAATTACTTCTTCGTTTCAGCTTAAAGGATATCCACTTCTGGACATAAAGGCTTTCTCAGACTACGCAGATACGTTAAGATATCTGTATCTGAGCGCATCATCTTTCAATATTACTTTCTATGTAATCCTATGGACTACCACACACTACGCAGACAATGTAAACTACATCTGAGCCGTGTGTGACATATAAATTGAAAGAAGATGGATTATTATCTGAGTATACAAATATTTCTGCAGATAGCATCTGCCGATACAAATATAGCATAAAATTTTAACGGCAGCTAAATACAGGATGTATGATGAAGTAGCCCTTGGGTTTCGGAAATAGACTGTGAATTTGTTATCTGATTCGATCATCGAAGATATGAAATTCACCGTGGTCCTTTTTAAGCTTTATATATGCTGTACTATTCAAATTCTACGTATTTTAGTGCGTGTATTTAAAGCAAGACGTACCTCATTCGAAAACAGAATCATCTCCTGACGAGCTGTCTAATAAATACAGAAGCAGCGTTTTTTTTTGTAAAACGCAAACTCATTGTAACATCCTGTATAAACATTCTTTAGGAAAAACAAGTCTCCTCAGTCTGATTTCGAGTGAATGTATAAACTTTTAATATAACCGTATCCGCGTAGTCTGTGGTACCTTCAGATAAAAAAGGTTCTATATGAAGATAAAATATTATTGTATCTGCGTAGTCTGTGAAGCGCTTAAGCCCCTCGAGAAAGCAATAACTTGGTTTGGAGGTTTTTCTGCCATAATCGCCACGCTTGGCAGTCGATCGCAGTTTGCTATACTATTGTATACAGATTGTTGGGAATATAGTAAAATGAATGCGCTTTATAGACAAACATAAAAACAAGAAAATAAAATAAAAAAATATAGATTAGAGATGAAATTAAATTGGAGGCAATTTAAAATTCGATCCACAGGTAATACTTTATGTACCGGTGCGGTTGACTCCTCATCTGTTTTAATTTGTAAATAGTACTTTTTAGATAATTTAATTAACATTTGGTTAAGGTGTGCTTACTAACAATGTAGAACTAGTTTTCTGAAAATAAAGATTTATTATTATTAATACTTAGGTTAATGATCATAATGATTAAACCATTATTCAATCAGACAAAACGTCTTTTTATTCATACAAGATCAAACTTTTATACAGATTTATACTTCAGGTACTAGTGTCCTACAGAGCATACCTGCGGATGTTCGGAGCAGAACATGTCGTGCGCGCTGCCGGCGCCGGACTGCGCCGCCTGCAGCTCCGCTATCGCGTCCTCCTTCGACTTGATCGTGTGGTCTTTTGTTATCTTCAGCCTGTGGGAGAGAGTTGCGATATTATATACTATGAAAATTTTATGTAATTAGTAAAGTAAAAAAAGTAAAAATTTATTTATTAATAGCCAAAACAGTAAACATAATTTAATTACAAAAATATGATTAGCGGCGTAATGAGGGTATTCTGATGTTTGCCGGTAGCCTCCACACTAGGTAAACCTGTGTCGTGGCGGCCAAAACGGTTGCTATGAACGGAGCGTTTCCATAAGCTTAGCGAATTCAATTATAATAAAAGGCATGCAATAAATTTCAATAATAATAAATACTGATTAGAAATATTAAAATTTTATTAAATTTGTTAGTTCATGCATATAAATATATAGATATTTTAAAATAAATATATACTTATTTAAATAAATAATAATTGAAATATTATCTATCATCACTAAATTAATAAAAATAAAAATAAATTTTTGAATTATAAATTATGAATAATCTTAAAATTCTATAAATTAAGATAATAATGTTGAAATTAAGAACATTCAACTATGTCTTTAAAAATATTGATATTTACTTACTCTTTTGTTTTTATAATATTTTCTGTTTGCTCATAATCAAGATCTGACAACCATTCTGTGACTGGACGTTTAAGTTCAAAACAATTGCCTCCCTTGAAATTGCAACAACTGACGGCCTGGTTAAAAACGAAAGGCAAAAGGAATCTGCAATGTCGTTTAGCAAAGCATGATTTAGTTTGAGGAACATTTGACCTAAAAATACGTTTTTGTAATGCCATTTTGTAGGAGGTATCTGAGATAAAGATCTTGTTATACTTAAGCACTGCTCTCAGAATGAATAGTTTCCTTACGCTTAGGACGTTGCAGTCTTTATACAGCGTTTCTGTTGGATACCGGTACTTTTTGTTAAGCATGACCTTTAGAACAGATCTTTGTGCTCTCTCTACTTCTATCATAAACGATTTAGCAGCTCCACCCCAGATCGCTATACAGTAAGAAATAACCGATTGACAAATTGAAAAATATATTTTAATTAACAATCTTCTTTCGACACTGTGTCTTAGAAGCTTCATAATATTAATAAATTTTCTAACTTTGGAAGAAAGTTGGTTTATATGTTGATTAAAGGACATGCGCTGATCGATAACCACGCCAAGATATTTAATAAAAATAGTATTTTCTATAACAGAACAGTCGCATGAATTAAAGACATCTTTGCATGAATGTACCTTAATGAAGAACTGGTTTTTAGGAGCAGATGCTTTAGTTTTGGAAAAGGTAAGAAATTTAGTTTTGCTAGTGTTTAAGGAGAGTAAATTATTATTTAACCAATCATTCAACCGATTCATTCCATGTTCCGCGAGATCGCGAGCCTCGTTCCAATCCCTTCCATGAAAAATTACAGCAGTGTCATCCGCATAGCAAAATAATTCTGCATTGCCCAGTTTAACATTGGATATATCGTTTATATAAGCTAGAAATAACGATGGACCCAAAATACTTCCTTGGGGTACTCCGAATTTAACATAGGAGGCAGAGCTTAAGGCGGTACCTATCCTTACTTTTTGGGTGCGGTCACATAAATAAGACTTGAACCAGTCTAGAGCGACTCCCCTTACGCCTAATCTTTCAAGTTTTCTTAGTAGAATGGGAATCGATACGGTATCAAAAGCCTTTGCTAAATCTAAGAAAACACCTATTACCTTTCTGTTGTTGTCCATAAGATTTGTTACAGCATCTGTTAAAGCTCCTACAGCGTCCTCTGTCGAACGGCCTTTCCGAAAACCGAATTGACGATCATGTAAAAGATTATTTATTTCCAAAAAGTTTACCAACCGGTTGTTTATAATCTTCTCCAGTAATTTTGACGTTGAGCAAAGGAGTGATATCGGACGGTAGTTAGAAGGAGAGGATTGGTCACCAGACTTATAAATCGGACAGATGACAGCTGATTTCCATATTTGCGGAAATTCGCCGGTCGATATACTCAAGTTGAATATATGTGCGAGAGGTGTAACAATAAATGGACCAACCTTCTTAAGTAAGTAGTTGCTTATTTCGTCAATACCCGAGGAACTTCGACCTTTTAATATTTTGATAAGAGAAAGTATTTCAGTTTCGTCGGTCGGTTTGAGAAATAAAGATGCAGATATTTGGCCAGATACGGAAATTCTACTACTTAAGGAAGATTCAGTTTCTTCATTTGATTTTAGAGAAAGGTCTGCTAGGACTTCTCCGATGGTTGAAAAGTAGGTATTACACAAGTCAATTGACTTTTGAGGATCATCTTGCGAAGTGATAAATTGTGAACTGTAATGCAAAATTACCAATAAAATATCTCTATCTCTATAACCTGCGCACATGATAGAAACTATTCGAAAATGGCGGCCGTTGTATAGGCTGTCTCTCTTCTTAACTCTTCCCTCATTCTAATATACGCGAGATAGCATGAGTTCGGCGGCAATTTTCTTTATCTGCGCGTCTTATACTTTAGCATACATACATACATAACGTCACGCCTGTATCCCATCGGAGTAGGCAGAGATAATTGATTTCCACTTGCTACGATCCTGACACACTTCTTTCGCTTCTTCTACAGTCATAAGCCTTTTCATATACTATAGCAAAGATATATTAAGTTTCTGTAGGGTTAAAATTTGCCTTTGTTTGACACACGATAAAGGCAAAGCGACTTTAATGACTAAGCTACATGAAAGAAAGTGGAGGAGGCCTTGAGAAGCCCCTTGTGATACCCCAGAATCACCAATACTAAATGTGTGGGAGTTCTTCACTTTATGATTTTGATCATCATAGACATTACATCATCTAATTATTTAGACCAGCAAGAAAAAATGATGCAGCCTTTAAAATTTTTTTGGTTTCCTAAACCATCGGAAAAATACCGGACATTGTTCTGTCCGGTATGACCATTTTAATTTGACCGGACAGGCCTCGAAAATACCGGACATCTGGCAACCCTAATTGCGAGGCTTGCAGATACATTCACAAATACATTCAAGCGCAAAAGAAAAACGTGTGTGGCGTGGCATGGTATCGTAGTGTAGCAGTAGGCGGGCGCGCGGTACCTGCGGTGCGCCTGCACGCAGCTGTGGCAGATGAACTCGGCGCAGTCCACGCAGTACGAGGCGGCGGGCTCCGGCTCGTCGCAGCTGCTGCACTCGCGGTCGCCGCTCACCGCGCCTGCACAATGCACGACACATACACCGTCGCGTCTCACACTTTACTTGTTACAGCTTTTAGAAATTCTAAAGAGTTTTAGTTTCTATTAAATAAACTTAAGATATTTTTTATTTTTATTATACAAGGACAAAACAGTATTTTTCTCTTATCTCTTAATCATTATAAATTAAAGTGCTAAGCTGCAAAAAGGAAATATCTAGGTCACGGCCTAAAAAGTAATCAGCAAACACAACAAAACTATGTAGCAAAATTATTCAATTCATGTAAACAAAACTGTAATTAATTTCTGTTCCAAATATCAATATATATAAAACTCTTCCGTTACTGACTGACTGACTGACAGACAACACAGAGCCTAAACTACTGGGCATAGAAAGCTAAAAATTGGCACGTGGGTTCCTTGTGGAGTGTAGGTGAGCACTAAGAAGGGATTTTCCAAAATTCCCACGGGAACGGAAAAAAACGGGAATTTTGTGTTTATGAGAAATCTGCGCGGGAAAAACCGCGGGGCAGCCTCTAGTTTCCCATAAGAGCAAAATTTTACAAAGACTGAAATAGTTACCTTGTGCATAATAAATGGAAAGATAAATGTAACAAATTAAAATTAAAAAGACTCACTGTTGCTGCCCGGGTCTAGATTGACCTTCTCCAGGACAAAGCGCTGGTCTATCATGTTGGCGGGCTGGCACTGCAGCCGGCACGCCGGGCATGTGATGGTAATGCCCCCCGCACCTTTAATAATAACATTCTTATTTTAGAGAAAAAATATAATTAAATTAAAATTGATTTTAAAAAAAAAAAGATAATTGAAAGAAGATGGAATTGAATTCAGAGGGCACATGAAAGGCACATTTTGTGTAGCAATACATATTAAAATTTTGAAAACAAACATTAGGACAACAATACAAAAAATGTGGATGACCACAATAAATTGGTTGAGAAAACATTAAGAATTATATGTGGAGGCGCCACTGGATAGAAAGCAACAGATGGAAAAGGGGCAGTGGGAAAGGAAACAGTCTACTATCCAAAAAGAAATTTCAAGATCAATATAATAATAATAATAAATACTGACCTAAAAAGTCCCTAGAGCCAGATTGCTTCTCTTCAATCTTAGCCTTGATGCAGGGCTCGCAGGCAGAGTGAAGACACTCCATCAGCTTTGGAGACCCCTCTGTTTGGCACAGCGGCACATTGCAAATGACACATCGTGTAGCAGCCAGCGAGCCTGTAGGAGACGCTAGAGAGTCTGCACCTTCAGTATCTTTGAGAGTTGAATCACCGGGCACCTCACCAGCTGTACCTGTTCCATCACTGCTATCCTGGTTACAGCAAACAGAATAAGGCTCTTTTTTATTGTTTTGTAATATTAATTCCGTGAAGTGGTGGTAATAGCACAACATCACTATTGTATTGTAATAGTGTTGTGTGTTGTTATTGTCAAATAAGGGAATGCAGAAGGACGGACAGCAGTGTCTTTAGCTTGAAAGCTTGAAAAGCCATACTGCATTCGCCAACCCACATGCAAATATTTGTCCCTGTGGCAATCTGTTTGAGGGAGCCGAAGTATTTCGTTTGTGATGTCTCTCTAAAGTACAAGAAACGTTACTGTACGCGGACTCACGTTGGGTCGACTCTCGGCAGCGGCGGCGGCGTCCGCCAGCTCCTCCGGCGCCTCCTCCTTGATGGAGACGCCGAGCAGCGGGCCCAGGTCCATGAGCGCGCGCTCGATCTCCTCCCCCGACGGTTGGAACCCCACGTTATCCATTCAACAGTTGTCCCGGCAGCCGCGCACTAGCTCAATGCATAGCAAGATAGGCAAGGCCAGCTCTCACTCTTCCACTTTCACTGAATATGTCCGCGTACACAAAAGCACTTAACTTTCCAAGATTACCCTAAAGCACGGTTAATAGAGGAAATGTACTTCTGCTATCGATTGCTGTGAAAGCCTCGGTTATGAAGGCGAGCTTGCATGATATTTACAAACAAAAATCACGTTATTTTCAGACTTTTTACACAAATTATAAAAATTAAACATGCGTCCATCTCTCAACAATACCTACCACAAACAATATAGAACAGTGACCGAATGGAAACAAAACATTGAATGGAATGAATGAAAATGATTGGTTTTTTGCGTTCCACTTTCATCTTTTCTTTTTTCTTTTCTTACTGAAATAACGATTATTTTTGTAACAGAAAACAACTGTCTACTTTTGTCTACGGTACTTCTGACGTTTGACAATTTTGACAGTTGGGCGACAACACGTCAAAAAATGGCTGACACGGGACCCAGTAAAGGCGATATTGAATCGGTTTTTCAAAGATTACGAGCTGTTTCTGCTAATAAAGTAAGTATTTTAAGTTTCTAGAAGTAAAAGGGAAACTGAAGTATGTGATGGTATAACCGTATTGTGTTTGCCAGGTATGTTTCGACTGCAGCGCGAAAAACCCGACGTGGTCATCGGTGACGTACGGGGTGTTCATTTGCCTGGACTGCTCCGCGGTGCACCGCTCGCTGGGCGTGCACATCACCTTCGTGCGCTCCACGCAGCTCGACACCAACTGGACCTGGAAGCAGCTCCGGAACATGCAGCTGGGCGGCAATGCCAATGCCGTATGTTGCACCACCCTTACACTTCCGCATCCTGTCTTCAAAGCTTTGCCTTTTACGATACCAACAATTTTGTTGCTTTAAAGTTAAAACCAAAATCAATTTAACTTCATCCAAACTTCAACATGAATATTTTCCATTGCAGACCCAGTTTTTCCGCACACACGGTTTGTCCACGGAAGATGCACGGCAGAAGTACAGTTCACGCGTAGCTCAGATGTACAAAGACAAGCTGGCCGCACTTTCTGACCAGGCAATGAAGACGCATGGGACTAAGGTAACTTATTAACATTCACCAAAAGAAATATATACCTAAGATTCAAGGCCTAGTACCAAGTAGGTATGTAGGGACTGAAATTTTTAGTTTCCATTTGCTCAACTTGGGTACTGATCTATTCCCATATCCATACTTAACACATGCTGTGCGTGAGAAAAGAAATTGAGTTCAAGTACATAAATGAAATTTATGTTTATATGTGAGTCCCAATCTTGTTTAATAATAACCAATTTCTGTCAATAAAAGTAGAAAAGTTGCTAAGCAAGTTAAAGTATTCAGTTATAATTATAGATGTAGCAACTTTATAGGTAACTCTTAGTCATAAACTCTGCAGATAACTTCAAGGTTTAAACAAAGGTCTACATCATGATAACAATAAATAAAGTGCACACAGGACCCCTAACCAGATAGAAACACTATCTTTAGTGCCTTAAATGTAAAAAAAAACATTCCAGAAGAACACTATTGTTAACGCCAACATGAAGACACTGGCTGTTATAATAGTGGCCGGTTATAAATTATCTTTTTTAATGAAGATTACAGATAACTGTGTTCTTATTCCTTATTTAAAATGTAATTTTGATCTTCCCTTGTTTTTTACATGCTTTTCTGTGCCAGTTGATTTCTTGTAAAAAATATATTATGAATTATTAGATAATAACTGTTTCAGTTATTTGTCTTGTTCCTGTAGAGAACAAAGTTGGCGACCGTGAATATAAACTTGCAAAATCATTGGCAATGGGTTGAAAAATAATTATCATTATTATATTTCTTCCCATTCTGTAGTTGCACCTGGACCCGGCGCCGGTGGAGAAGCCGGCACCAGAGCCCGAGGTAGACTGGTTTGCGGAGCACGCCAACGAGAACCAAACTAACTCTAACCGGCATGCGCAGGTAACACCCACCACGCAGCTGACCTCACGTGGTTAACCTCTGTTTTGGGATGTAACTTTTACACTGCATGGGGAATTTAGAAAATAAAAAATAAACTTTTTAATAAAAAATAGATAAAAACTATTTATAAATTTGTAATTTTAATAAAGTGGGTGATGAAACATGATTATAATTCAATTAAGTACATACATCTTTGTTGTTTGAGTATTTCATGCAAAGAAAATTGCAAAGTTTTGTTTTTATACTAATAACATTTAATTCTAATTGTTTTTAATTTATAGCATCACATTCTAGAGAAGTTTTAACAATACATCTTTTGATTTTTTTGTGGGTTTTTATAATGCTTATTTGTGTTTTAAAGTTTTTTAAATCTAAATGTATTGACAATTATTATTATTATAGTATTACATTCTACTATAAGTATATAAAAAAAATGTGGTTTGTTAGTCTCACTAAAACTCGAGAGCGGTCGGGCCGTTATAGCAGATTTTGGTTTTGAAATGTTCGTAGTAGTCCAGAAAAGGTTTAATGAGAAAATATGGAAAAATGTATGGGAAGTTAAAATTGTAATGCGCGATACGAAGTTCGCCGGGACAGCCAGTCTTGAATAAAATAATAATTAAATGTTGTTCTGTTGGTCAGCCGGCGCCGCAGCCCGCGCACCTCAGCGCGGAGGCGCGGCTGTGGGGCTCCGCGGCCGAGCGCGCCGCCGCCGCCGCCGCGCCCGCGCCCGCGCCGCAGCTCAGGAAGTCCACGGTCAGTGTTACTTGTTCTTTGACTACTAACAGCTTTCTTTTCTTAAACCTATAATAGTACGTGCGCATTATGATGGGCGCAATAATCCGCTCCCATACATTTTCTAGGAACTATGGCACACTATGCCACTATGCGATAACATTGCCTTCTGTAAACTTACTAATGTATATTTTTCAAATTTTTGTGTTTTTGTACATTATGAAGATCTATGTATTTATATCCATCTATGCCGGACCGCAGCGCATCGCAATATTCCGACCGTGTGATGCAGCCCGTCCTTAAGTGCTCGCTCCTTATGTGTGTATATTTACATTAACTGAATAATTATACTTTTACAATTTATTTATAATCAACAATTTAACCAACTTTGATTCGACTATGCGAATACGAAACTGATAAATTAGACTGTCTGAAATATGTTCAGAGGCATCAACAAAGCCGGCCTTTGCGGCCTTAACTGAACGTCAATCGGCCAAGCCGTTCGCATGTTTCAGCGAGGCAAACGAACAGCAATTGACATTTCTTAACATAGATTACAATCTATGTTCTGCATACTGTTTAATAATATAAAGATTGAGAATAAACTATCACATAGGTATGGTTTTGTTATTGTATTTCACAACTACGATATCACGTCATCGTCATTCCTATGAAACGTGATATGAGCACTGCGCAGTCTCGAGTATCTGCGCGCGCATAGTAACGCGGAAGCAACTAGTCCCGGGCCAGCTTTGCTACTTGATGCTGCGTGTCTTGTTCTTACCGGTTGCTTTTTAAAAGCAAATTATAAAGCCTTTTAAACTTTCACAAACACCCCCAAAATCTAGATTTTCTTAATAGGCACCACGGAAATAACGTGCTTATAAAATTTATTCGATAGGCGGGTCGTCGGCGTGCGAAAAAAACAAAAAAATACTCGGTAACCGGGTGCTCGGTTTCGAAAGTGTTAAGCCGGTTTATATTGCTATTACACAGCCTTATTAGTATTTGCTTTCCATCAAGTTTGGAAGACATTCGGTCCAAAACGTATTGCCTGGCCAGAAAAACTGCTAAGAAAGGCCTAAAATAAATATAGATTTTTCTGGAACCAAAGACATGCGCATTAAATCTTAATACGTGGCTTATGCTTACGTAAACGGGCGAAGCTGAGCAACAAGTGCCACAGTTTCAATAACGGAAGTATGGTAGACCACCTTGAAGTGCAGAGGTAGACGTCGAGGCATTTGCCCAGTTATAGTATGGCCATAATCCAGACACTTCATAGAAAAAATCGCGTTGCTTCGCATCGCACACAGCTGAAACTCGAGTACGTGCACGCGTATCATGCTTGTGTGAGTGAGATGAGACGTGCGACGCTGATTTGTAATGAGCGTCACTTGAGCCGCACTTGCTGAGGGAGGCAGGGAGTGCCCATACTGTATGTATTACTATTTATTATACTTAATGTGGTATGGCGATCACAAGCTATAACTTATCACGCAGTAAAAGATAAGAATTTTCAATACCTACGTGAAGTGAGTGCTCTTTTATGGTAACGTGATTTGCCAGAAAAGATATGGCACAGAAGCTACAGGTGCTTATAAACAAGTGCCAGCGTAAAAATCTTACTAAAACCCATATATAAAATGCTGTGCTTTGGAGAAAACAGCCAACGCACAAAGAGATTCTCGGAGCAAAATGGCGCTGGATCGGACACGCCCTAAAAAAGCCTGACAACGCCCTATGCCTCTGATTTTTCACTCTTCTGAATAACTAAACTAATAAGTGTATGAAATATCTGTGAGTGATAATAGCAGTACAGTGAAAAGTAGTGTTTCTTGAATTATGACGTCATACACAATGTTGTAAGTAGAGCTCCTTTCTCCTACTTCAAATGCCTATATTTCCTATCGCCTACACAGAGAACTATAGAATATGTACTTGGAAAATCATGAAATAATACTAAATTTTAGGTTTTCTTAATACATATTATGTTAATAGGTATCAAAATGTAATGGTGGCAGGAAGAGCATAATTTCCTTATTGTACTTTTATTTTTTACGAGCTTTCCCGGCTTACTTCGTTACGCCATAGAATATAAGATACTACAAAAGACTTGGCTTTATAGACTATGTTCTTTTGACTGCCCAGAATGGCCGAAATAAAAACAAACAACAACAACAAACTACCTGTCAAAATATGTAAACAACGGAAAAAATATTGCACCTTGGGTTACATTATTTGAGTTTAGGTAAGGATCCCTATTTTTTTTGAAAATCTAATATAGCCTATGACACTCGGGGTTAATGTAGCTTCCTACCAGTGAAAGAATTTTTCAAATCGGTTCGGTATTTCCGGAGCCTATTCGTTACAAACAAACAAACAAATCTTTCCTCTTTATAATATTGGTATAGATTTGATTGGTGGCTATGCAGGGCCAGCCCAGCATCACTGTGACCTTTGCAGATCTATTGTGATCGCCACTATTATATTTTATAGTTCAGCATCAAGGCCTGTTGCTATCAGGACCAACAGTATGTCCTTGAAACTGAGAGATTTTATTGGTACTATGAGAAGAAGTGCACGATTCATTTCTAAAAAATGCACAGAATTTGAAATTATATTTTTCGGCGGTAGAAAAAAATTACGTTTGCACTTATAGCCTCTTCTCTTTCTGTTGTAGTCGGCTATCGGATCCTGTTTTAAATCGGGTTTAAAATTGATATTTGAATTACATGCTTCCATACTAGCTTATATATTATTTTAATATTATAAATACGAAACTAATTCTGTCTGTCTGTTCGCTTTCCTGTAAAAACTATACTGAACCTATTTGAATGAAATTTGCTATAGGAATAGTCTAGAGCCTGAGAAAGGACATAGGCTACTTTTTATCCCGAAATTCCCACGGGAAAATTGGGAATTTGATGTTTCAATGGAAAAAACAGCCCCACAGACCGCGAAAAGTAGGTGCTTGTAATACGGCAGGTATCTAAAGTATTAATAATATCTGCAGTTGGGAACGCGGACGTCGGCGGGGGTGGGCGCGGGCGCGGCGCGGCGCGGGCGGCTGGGCGCCACCAAGGTGGCTGCAGCCAACTTCGAAGACCTGGAGCGAGAAGCTGTGCTGGCCGAGAAGATGAGGGCTGAGGTAAACATACATCTTACATTCTTACCGTCCTATTCATAAAGATACAGTACATTTTAAGTAGCGTTACTGGAGGTCTACTTCTCTGGTTTGTTGCATGGTAAATACGTGACATCCAGTCTAAATTGACATACGTCAAATAACTAAAGTGCTCTTTAACTTTTTATGAATAACAGGGTTAACCTTTTGTTTATAAAAATTTAAAGAGCATTTTAGTTATTTGACGTATGACAATTTATATGTGCGATTTACGATGTGCTGTCTGTGGCATCGTAGCGCCCAAACGGATGAACCAATTTTGGTTTAGTTTTTTTTTTGTGTCATGGATAATTTAAGTCCGAGTGTTCTTAGCCATGCTTCATGAAAATCTGTTCAGCCTGTTTGAAGATCATCAGCTTTTTTATGAACAAGTGATAGATATTAATTTCGCGGAGATTTGTAAAAACCAAAATGACTGACATGTCTTTGACCTGCCCTGTTTATAATAAATTCCACCAATCAGGCGCCAGCGGCGGCGAAGGAAGGCTCGGGGTCCCTAGAAGCCGTGACGGCGGAGGTGTGTTCGCTGCGGCTGTCCTACCAGCCGGCGGGGGCGGGGGGAGCGGGGGGGGCGGGGGCGGCGGGGGCCGACCGGCTCGGCATCGCGGGCGCCACGCGCGCTCAGACCACGTTAGTATACTTAGATTACAGTATTGTCCCAATAGGCTCTTACTACAGGGTGAGGGTCCCTAGAAGCCGTGACGGCCGAAGCACACCACGGACACTCGCTCTAATTGTATGATATAAACGAGTTCTTCGCGCTCAGCTCAGCTCGTGTAGTGCGCGCGCCGCGCTTGTGCTCGTGAGACGTCGCGCTGCTTGTACTGACGACACCGAGAGGTGTCGAGCGCGGGCCGCACTTCAATCAATATATATAAAACTCTTCCGTTACTGACTTACTGACTGTCTGACTGACAGACAACGCAGAGCCGAAACTACTGGGCGTAGCGGGCTGAAATTTTGCATGTAGGTAAGAAGGGATTTCCCGAAATTCCCACGGGAACGGGAAAAAAGGGGATTTTTGTATTTATAAGACATTTGCGCGGGAAAAACCGCGGGGCAGCCTCTAGTATAGAATATAGAATACAAGGTATCACTTACTGTACGACTGTTGGACTAAATATCTAAAAAAAAAAACAAAGTACCCTATACTGCAAGAGGCGAAGTGGTTTAGGGGCGCCCCTTATGCCTTAAAGACGCGGCAAACAGTGGCCGATAGAGTTGACGGCGTAGCACGCCCTTCAAATAATAACATAATAATAATAACACATCACACTCAGAGCCCCTAACTAGGAAGAACCTGTATCTAGGGCGCCCGAAACACACACAGAGACGAACATCACACCCAGACCGGAAACAAACATCGATATTCATCATATCAATATTCGCCCCGCCCGGGAATCGAACCCGGGTGCACACGCTTACTCAGTCCACATCACTGCCAACTGAGCTACGTAGCAGTCATGCAAAGTCATGCAATCATTCAAATGATGGAGTATTCTCAGTTTGCACGTAACGCTGCAAAACTTCGTAGAGTGAACGTAAAACTAGCAATAATACGACATAGACAATTAGACCTAGAGGACCTCCTCCTTTAATCCCTACAAGAAAAACATTTGTCATAAACACCACGATCGGGAGGCGCTCGCTAATACACTTTTTTTTCTATTGTTTTTTAAATAAAAAGTTCTATTTACAATTTTCATAAAGTTTCTAAAGCAGTATAATGTCTCCAGTGGCGGCGCGGCGTCCCACTCCGCCACGTCCGCGATGACAGAGATAGAGCAGGAGGGCGTGGCCGCGCCGCGCGCCCGCAACACTATCGACGACATGGACGACTTCAGCTTCACTATGATCAGGTACCTCTGGCTTTTATACTAATAGAGATTTTTTTATTTTTTTTTCTCAAAATAAAACTTATAAACTAGGCTATTGTAAAGTAGAGTTTGTTACCCCTTGTTGTTAGAGTTTGTTTGGTGTTTGTTGTTGTTGTTCCTTCTCTACGCTGTAAAATCATTGCGAAAGGGAGTAGAATCATTTGACAGAGGAGGGCTCGTTTGGGGGCCTCTCCAGGCGACTATTGTCGTAAGCCAAGACAAAAATTTGTTTGCCTGAGCCAATTGGTGGGCACCCTGAACTAGGATAGGATCAGGCAGACCAGCCTCAGTAGGATAGGATACTTCACCAAATAAGGTATCAATATTTATTAGATGTAGTCTAATTGACTTTCAATAAACGATATCTTGTATTGAATAAATCATTTTTAACTTTTTTTACTTTATACTAGACTAGCTAACATAGCGAACTTTATTTTCTCCTAACGCCTATTGGTTAAATGAAAGACCGATGGGCTTGTAATTTTATTTATTGGAACGAAGTTCCTTATCTTGAATTGCGGTGGGGACCTTGCCAAGAAAAAGTGCAACGTTACGGCTGAAGTGAGACACAAAAGCGTTACAGAGAAAGAGAGAATGAAAGAGACAGAGAATTATATATCTCTTTCTGTCTCTCGCTCGTTCGCTCGCAGTACTCGCTCCCCTTCCTACGGGCAGTGGCTTGGTCGACTGTCAGTCGGCCTTTGTTCCTATCGCGTGTCCCACGACGCGTTCTCGTTTATTTCTGGCTTATATGTACTTTCTAATTTTTTTTTAAAATCACTACAAATAAAATTATAGAATCAAGTAAACATACAATCTAACCAAAAAAGAATGAATGAAATCGGCTTAGATCGCTGTTCTCCCGTTTTTAGACCCGGCGAACTTCGCACCATTTAACTATAGAAATACACATAATTTCCAGCCAGCGCAAATTCCCTTAACCTTAACCTTAACAGTAAAATCCCAATTTTCCGTTCCCTTAGATTCGAAATAAAACGTAGTCTTTTTCCTTTTTCAGGTTCTAGTAGACTATCAGTGTAAAAATATATATTTGTGTATTTAAATCGGTCCAGTAGTTTTGGCGTGAAAGCGAGACAAACATTATTTTTTAGATTCGCATTAATAATATGAGTATGATTTGCCTGCAGGAGCGAGCCATTCAGCAGCGGCGGCGGCGGCGGGCTGGAGGCGCTGCTGCCGGCGCGCGGAGCGCCCTCGTGGGACACCGTGGAGCCCGAGCCTGAGAGGCCTGTGCGCTCTATGTTCAGGTAATCTATACCAATATTATAAAGAGGAAAGATTTGTTTGTTTGTAACGAATAGGCTCCGGAAATACTGAACCGATTTGAAAAATTCTTTGGTTTAGATTTAAAAAAAAAATTAGGGATCCTTACCTAAACTCAAATAATATAACCCAAGGTGCAATTATTTTTCCGTTGTTTACATATTTTGACAGGTGGTTTGTTGTTGTTGTTTGTTTTGTATTCGGCCATTCCGGGCAGTCAAAAGAACATAGTCTATAGAGCCAAGTCTTTTGTAGTATCTTATATTCTATGGCGTAACGAAGTAAGCCGGGAAAGCTCGTATAAGATATTTTCTTTACCGTTCAAACTTTTCCTGGACTACGACAAATATTTCAAAACCAAAATCAACTAAATCGGTCTATCCTTATGTAGAATGCAGCGGGCAACGCAGTTGCTTTCCTACTAGCGGAACTGGATTATCATTCCCAATGCATCTATCTATCTTAGGAATTCTGTTACTAGAAACTACTAGAAACTTTGATTTTGTGATGTAGGATTTGGTTTGCGACACATTAAGCATATTCCTTAGTGATGTCGGTAGTCGCAGTTGTCGGATACGACAGTACGACGACTTGGTTCTATTTTCTAACAGAAGATCTCTATTGTATTTGTCCCCCCCCAGCGCGGACCCTGCCCCCGCGGCGGCCACGCCCCCCGCGCGGCGCCCCCCTCCGTCTCGCCGCGCCCCCCCCGAGGAAGATGACTCGGCAGTCAAGAAATTTGGCGCCGCCAAGTCTATCAGCTCTGCGCAGTTCTTTGGAGAAGAGGTATTGCGATGGCTTTTTGAAACTACCCTCAGTTCTTAATTATTGTTTTATAGGTTTCACTTGTTTTTTTTTTATTGTATACAGAGTGAAATTTGGAGGGAACGTGTTCTATATACTTGAGATGTTTTAAAAGAAAAACAACTGCGTTTACAGAATTTCAAAATTTCTTTGCCTGCTTTGTGGCATTACAAAATTCCACCCTGTATGACTTGTTAGAATCCAGTTTCGTAAAACAACAATATGTTGACTATATTTTTTTTTTTTTTCATTTTACTGTACGTCACATTACGCGAGCCAGCAAAATTAAATGCATCTATTTATTTTGTTGTGAAATCGTCTTTATTTTGTATGCATTACTAGTCGACCCGGCGAACCTCGTACCGCCTCACCTTCGACTATTTTGCTCATGTATTATACTTATAAACCTTCCTCTTGAATCACTCTATCTATTAAAAAAATACCGTATCAAAATCCGTTGCATAGTTTTAAAGATATAAGCATACATAGGGACAGACGCGGGAAGCGACTTTGTTTTATACTATGTATTGATTAATGAAGATAACGCAGCGTGTTACGTGAATGACTTTGCATCTTTCTATGACGCCTCCACACAGCAAAAGTAAAAAAAAAAATATATCCAGGACAACAGCTGGGAGCGGTCGGCGCACCTGAGCCGCTTCCAGGGCAGCAGCAGCATCAGCTCGGCGGAGTACTTCGGCCGCGAGCAGGCGCCCCCGGGGCCGCCCGCCTTCGGGGTCAGCGCGCCGCATCTTGATGACGTAAGTATTGCTGGATCGCGACGCCGCCGCGCGCCCGCCCCAGACAGTAAATCAATACAAAAACTTGTGTACAAAAAAACTTTAATAAACCAATATAATATAATCTTACAAAATTCCAAAACACAATGACACAGAAAACAAACAATATTTTTCTTCTTGTCAAAACCGAAATTCAAATTGATTCAAAGATAGAATCAACAAGTATATTGCTGCTTATTGTTTTGGTTTTTGTGACAGACGAAATATGAAGTTTTGATAAGTTTTTATTTTTTGTGTGTTAGAGTTAGGGAATTCAAATATGCATTGTAAATTTTAGCCTATGTGCTATTTTAAGGAATTGGCTGTCATACTCAAGTTGAATCATGTTCCAATTAGCTGTGTTGATATAACATGAAAGATTCAAACCAACTTTTTCATATATTTATTGAAAGCATTAATGTCATATCCGGATCGAAGGACCACTTTTGTTTTATATGTTAACCTCTTTATCCTGACATCGTACAGCACGAGATACATATATATATATATACATGGTATGATACAGGTTGTTGTAATATATAACAGTATTTGTAATACTGGGTGTAATTACTATTATTATTACATATTTGCAATGTGTGGCGTCCCACTGCTGGGCAAAAGCCTCTTTCCCCTTTTTACACTTTTCCTTATTCCGAGCATATTTGAACTAGTTCTTAGCGTGGCGTCCCAGATCATTCTCGTTTTGATACAGGGTGTAAAGTGAGGTATTTGGGTGCAGGTGAAGGAATCAGTCCGCGCGGGCGTGACGCGCGTGGCGGGCCGCCTGTCGTCGCTCGCCAGCGGCGTCGTCTCCTCCATACAGGAGAAGTACGGCTACTGAGGGGGGTAGACGGGGGCAAGAAGGGGGAGGGGGAGGGGGGAGATCACCTCGTCGAGTCGGCAAGGTAGGGACGCTTGTGATGTTAAACTTTTTTTTTTTTAGTTGTAAAATTATGTGGGGTTTTTTTTTAAGCCGGTTGCAAACCAAGAACTAAACTGTATTCTTAATGAAATAAGTCATCATTAAACTAAAAAGTTATGGATGGAACGCCTAAAAATTTACCTTTTATTTTCTGTAAATTGTGTTGTATTAAAAGGGTTGCAAACCAAGAACTAAAATGTTGTCTTATTAATCATCCAACCAAACCGATAATGTATGCCTGTGAAATTCAAATTTTTCTTTGTCCGTGTCAGCGAGTGTCGCCGGTTGGGTGTGGTGCAGTCATATCATATATCTATAAAATGCTGTATATTTTTAAGCCAGTTGCAGAGCAGGATCTAAACTGGGGTCAAGATTAACTAAATTCGATGACTTAAAATTGTATTGTTAGCAACTTCGATAACCATTGCTGTTTTCTTTACACGCCTAAAGAAAACAGCAATGGTTATGAAGTCGCTAACAGCTATAATGCTCTGTGGAGTTAAGCCGGTTGCAAACCAAGAACATATGAAAGAGCTGATACATTATCATTTGTTTTTGCAGTCACAGATTTAGTTGTTGACGCTCTTACTGCTTTGTTTCATATCTAACTGTATAGACTTCTCTTCCTTATTATATTAATATCTTTGAGGTCTCCAGGCGACCATTGTCGTAAAATTGGTGGGCACCCTGAACTACCTCGCCTCTCGCAGTATAGGATACTTTACCAAATAAGGTATCAATAGCAATTAGATTCAGTCTAATTGACTTTCAATAAGTGATATCTTGTATCCTATATTGAATAAATCATTTTTGACTTTTGACTATCTCTTGCAGTTGCTTCATTTGTGGTAGCTTACTTTCAACATTGACGAGTTATTAAAATCCTCCAGCTTACCGCTATAAAATTCACAAAAAAGGTTTGAGGTCGGTGATTTCTAACTGAATCGACCTAATCTCATTGGCCAACGTCGGAAGACTTTTAAGTTCAGTTTTGATGTCCAGCAACTCGTCACGATGAATTCTAGGGAAACAGGGCTAGATTCTGATTCATCCGGCATTAAGCGGTCGTAGCTGGTGGATTCACTCTGAATTTTTGACAATTCCAACCAAACAGATCTGCGCTAAGCGCCGAGCTTCCAGTAACCCTGCTCGGTTATTCCAGCACAAGAAAAACAGAGATCACTTGCACACATTTCGCAGTGAGCACCATCACCAAATTCCTAAGCATATACAACGCAATGCACTGCCATGGTAAATAATTAACGAAAGGTTGACGATCACTGGTAAGTTATCGAGAGTGTCTACGTGCGTACGTACTTGGTGGGCGTCGATGGGTGATACTGATATATCGCGTTAGGTACTTTTGCATCATTATAGTCCTTATCTGCACGTTGTACGTCAATTCACGTAATGATTCTAATATTTTTAAATGTGTTTCTACTGTGTTCATATTTCTCTGCAGTTATTTGCACTGCCGGTGCACCTCGCCAGTTTGAGCCTCTACTACGTTATCCTTTTTACCCGTATCTAGACTCTCACAACTCTTGTAGTCATCATTTTCGATTGATATTGGTCTTCAATTGTTTGTAAAGGCGCCTCCTGAACTGACGCTGTGAGATATGATAGCTTCTCAACATTTGCAATGTTCCGCCTATCTACATTTGCATTGAAAATGGCTATAAACTCGTTCCATTTTAAAATGTCTTCATTAGAGTTTTTTTTTCCATTTTTGGCAGCCTGCTTGTTATATTGTTCTGCTCAAGAGAAGGTAATTTTTGTTAGATATGCTCTTGATTGTCTCTCGAGAATGTACAACAATGAAACACCTTCTTGAACCTTGTTTTGGGCATCGTTGTATAGATAGACTAGAGGCTGCCCCGCGGTTTTTCCCGCGCAGATTTCTCATAAACACAAAAAACCTGTTTTTTCCCGTTCCCGTGGGAATTTCGGGAAATCCCTTCTTAGTGCTCACCTACACTCTCCAAGGAACCCACGTGCCAATTTTCAGCTTTCTACGCCCAGTAGTTTCGGCTCTGCGTTGTCTGTCAGTCAGTCAGTCAGTCAGTAACGGAAGAGTTTTATATATATTGATATTGTATAGATAGATAGATAAAAAAAAAATCCGCTGTGTTACTATTTGCTGCGCCCTTTAAGGGCAACTAAGTTCATAAGCTCTGTTTTTTATTTTAAAACCATCTGTAAAAACACTTAGTTCGCAATAAAATTTATGATTTATAGAGGAAAAGGGAATTTGCCAATACCTCCCATCCCAACGCATCTACTTTATAAATTCTATGTATGGTACCTGCGTTAGTAACGTTGTTGCCGCGATGTAGGTTTGGTTATGATTCGAGCGATCTCCGCTTTCAAAGTGCAGCACTAGGTGGCGCCAGTGTGTCGCTACACCTCCCTTACCTTGTTAAACCTATCATTGATCTGTCCACAACAAGTTTGTTATTCGACTGGCGTTGTCAGAAGGTGACAACTAGGTTTACATATTCAACAGATGATGTATCTCATGTTTTGTTTCCTGCTTTATATTAAGCGGTTTTGTTACATAAGGGTACCACGCTAAAAAATCGTTACTGTTATCGAACGTTCTAATCGTGTTGTGGCCGTTTTTTCAAAGCGGCTACTTCTAGGTTCTTTTTATTTGACCCATCTTCTCATTCATGGCTAACATATGTTATCTATTGTTATCACTCACCTCAGCCATCTCGCTCACACGAGCCAAACTCTCCAAACCTTGTCTGCCTCGTTAGCCAGGTTGTCCAAGGTCTGAACTTGGCACGCCGAGAATACTGGTCGCTCATATGTTGGCATGCACGTCATCCACAATGGTCGCGGTGTCTCCTCGATTCAAATTCCTCATCTTTCGAAGCAGCTGTGTGGGTTAGATTGATGCGGATTTTTTTTTGTATTTATGCAAAATGCGTTTCTCACGCTTTCCTTAACTTTTTGCATAGGGTTTGCGCTTCTAAGAGCTAATCAACAAGTGATTAGGTTATAAGATAACAAGAAACTGAAAATTATTGTCCAGACGGACTAAGTGTTGAAAATAAAATAAGGATATCTTGAACTTAAGAAGTTTGATCAAGATACTCACAGCTTGAGTCAATTTGTGCGGATAAATTAAAAACATGGTTCATGGGGTTAGTGCCCTCCGCGTCTGTAGCGTCCCTCGGACCTCCGGGCCATGTTAATCACTTCAAATTCAAAATTATTTATTAAAAATTTGTATAAACAAAATTCTGCAAAACGCATTTTTGGTTTTGTCTGCGGAAAATAAAAGCCTAAACATCTATTACAAAGTTTTTATCAACTTTAAATTGTTTTGAAGTTAAAATACTTAATTCTTCATAATCTTAATATAACAAACATTAAGTAGAACTGTCGTTAGCTATCTACATACTTTTCAATTATTTATTTTTATATAGTGTGGATGCGGCGTTAACAATTATTAATTTTCCCTCGCACTACTTTGCAGGGCTGCCAGATATCGTTATGGCACTGACTCAGCTTGTGCTCAATGTTCCACCGATAGTGCTGTTTTTTTAGTAAACGCAGGACGCAGGGTCCGTCCGCTCGAGGCTGTGCCACAGAGGTTGCGGTTTGAAGGATTCCTCTTCATCAGCGGGCAGCTTGCTCAGCAGGGCAGTTGATGATGGAAGTGGAATCCGCCTCGGTAGCTCTGGTGGACGGGCTACTGGAATCCGTTTAAGGGGTGTTTTCGGGGGTTGGGCGTGGGGGGTGGCACCATCAAGGGCACTGGATCAGGCTGAAACTGGTGCTGGATTGCTCCTGGTGGCTCTCTCGAAGTAACTGGAAAATCCCTTTTCAAAATCCTGGATTTTTCAGTTTTCTTTGGACGTGGACTTTATTAGGTCCAGCACAATCGGAAGGGTATGTTTTTTTTGTTCCGTTTCTAAAGTTGGGTAGAAGTACCTAAATTGTCTGGGAGGTTAGGGATGGTACAGAACCAAGTTAGGTTCTTGTTGAGGACGATGGGAGGGAGGGAAAAAGAGCTAGGGATGGATTTTCGTTCATTTCTAAATGAGATATATTACAACTTGGTGGCTTTGGGCCAAAATTTCGAGATTGGAATTTTTGGGCTATTCAGCTATTTCCATCCATCTCGTCATGGCAGTTAACATTTAAACTTATCAAATTCTTGGAATGTGAAGAATTGTAGGCTAGTTTTATGAGGCTACATAACTAGATACCTGCACGAGCTAGATCACCAGCGTCAGTATTTGCCAAACCGCCTCCAATGCGGCCGATAACTCCATTGGTGCAGGTGCTCTTGAAAACCCATTGTCTGATGAGAACCACGTTCCAGCCAGTTGGAATACTGATTGCATCATCACTGAGCATGTTACAGGTGTTCCTGTCTTCTGTATGTCTGTCTGTCATCATTACCGTCCATCCATTTCTAATATTTATTTGGGGTGGACATGATGACAGAAACTTCCTTGAAGAGGGCTCTGGATGGACAAGAGGGGGTCCCTTGGGCAATGTCTTCGCGGCCACATTGAGCAATCCACTCGCCAGGCTAGTAGCTCAATTTAACTGCTACTGTCTCAGTTATCATTGTTTGCGTCACGTATCACGTTACCCCTGACGATACCCCAGGTGGTATCGTGGGACTTTTCAAAGTTAGACGATACCCCCACCTAGTAGTGATATGATCTCAACAGCATCATCCTATGGTTGATATAAAAACACGGTTTTAACCGTGGATAGGTAGGTAGGTAAACCTTTTAAAAAAAATCTTTGAATCTTTGATGCCATCTCTGGCGCCGCCCTTAGGGTATTTGAGTGTTGGATTCTGAAATGAATTACATTATATCAGTAGCACGTACTTTCTCATTTCATACATGACAAGTATTAAGTGTATGACGTGTAAGAAGATAAAATCTTCATTCTTAAGTCTTTCCTTGCCCATCAATGTCCATCAGTCCATTCCTTTAGCTCAATGCGAGGTTTTTCCAGGTATAGGCCACTGGGGTGGCGTGTAAATAGCCAACTCCAGACCTTAAGGCGGAGAAAGCCAAGGCCACAACCACTGGACACGACTGGTACTAGGCCTGGCCTGGGTTGGGCCTGGGACGATATCAACAGTTCAACCCTCAAATGGAAGTTGAACTTCTTTACCACGTAGTCTACAACGTCTGCGACCTTCTTAGACCAGTGCAGGCTGGACGCAGGGTCTGTCCGCTCGGGGCTGTGCCACAGAGGTTATTGTTTGAAGGATTCCTCTTCTACAGCGGGCAACTTGCTAAGCAGGGCAGTGCACTGCCCTGCTTAGCAAGTTGCCCTTCCGGCGGATTCCACTTCCATCATACATGGATGATGGAAGTGGAATCCGCCTCGGTAGCTCTGGTGGACGGGCTACTGAAATCCGTTGAAGTGGTGTTTTCGGGGGTTGGGCGTGGGGGGTGGTACCATCAAGGGCACTGGATCAGGCTGAAACTGGTGCTGGATTGCTGGTGCACCAATGGAGTTATCGGCCGCATTGGTGCTCTTGACAACCCATTGTCTGATTGCATCATCACTGAGCATGTTACAGGTGTTCCTGTCTTCTGTATGTCTGTCTGTCATCATTACCGTCCATCCATTTCTATTATTTATTTGGGGTGGACATGATGATAGAAACTTCCTTAAAGAGGGCTCTGGATGGACAAGAGGAGGCGGTGCCTTTGGAAATTTCTTCGCGGCCACATTGAGCAATCCACTCGCCAGGCTGATAGCTCAATTTAACTGCTACTGTCTCAGTTATCATTGTTGGCGTCTGTGCCAGTAGCGATTGTGTCAGTAGCGTTTGTACAATATTTTTCATCTGTGTACGTCTTGTGCCGACACAGAGCAAAGCGGTTCCACCAATAATTTGGATTAAATCTATCTTTTAATCTTCCATCTTCTGCCACCTCGCACACTTCTCTCAAGTAATGATACAATTGGATGGCGGAAACTACTGTTACCTTCACATCTTTCGCGGTCTGGGTCACTTTGTCTTTTCTCAAAAAATTAACTATTTGTAGTAGCGTTGCCAGTATGGAGAGCTTGCTACGCTCTCGAAAAAATCGTTTTTAGGGCAAACTTATTTTTCGACAAGCTCGCACTCCGCATCTCTCATTTTATCTGGGTTAAATGTTTAACCCAGTTTACATGTAGATATAATTTCTTTGTGCATCCTTAACCTACACACACATCTAGGAGCGGATTTTCGCAGAAGTCACGCTCCTGCTGCCTTTAAGGCTCTCTCATCAGTGGATGTAGCTGCAGCTGCAGCTATTTAAGAGTAACTGCTTATAAGTTTACAAGTACAATATTGGCTTATTCAGATATTCAGTGGATACAGATCCCACTGTTGAAATCCTACCGGCTGCGCCAATTAAGTTTTGGACACTTGGTTCCGAGCTACGTCAGCAAACTCACAATTGATGTTCTTGATAAGATGAAATAAAAGGAATTTTTACGGACTAGAGAGTTATTTAATCAATTAATTATTTTTAGAGCAAGTTACATGTGAACGTTACTACAGTCGTAGCGTAGAAGGGAGAGGCTTGAGAAAGCTGTCACTTTGACAGGGTGCGCTTGCGTTTCTTTGCCTGCGTTCATTATTTATTCAACAGTTCTCTTAGCGGTCGTTGGCGCTTTATACAATGCATGCATTATCCATTTCGAGTATGGAATGTTTGGGCATTACAGCTATTTCCATCCATCTCATCATCAAAAATCTGCTGTGTTACTATTTGCTGCGCCCTTTAAGGGAAACTAAGTTCTTAAGCTCTGTTTTTTATTTTAAAACCATCTGTAAAAACACTTAGTTCGCAATAAAATTTATGATTTATGATTTATCTCGTCATGGCAGTCGCCTTTCTTTGTTTTTAGCATCAAAAACAGATTCCAATATATCACCAAAAGGGTATAGTTGGGACAATTTAACGATTTGTTTGCTTTGCGCAGACCAGCAATTAATGAAAAACAATAGCGCTGTTGTTACTGCTTTGCCTCAGAGATTCTACCAAAACTCCTGTTCCCTTTCGCTCGATTCGTTATGCTGCGCTTGCGTGCCGAATACATAATAGAAAATTCTTCTAACACGCAACACATGTAATTTGACCAAATTTTGAATTATAACCCCCCTTTTTTGCGGTTGAGATTTATATAAGATGGTATGATCATTTCTGGTTGTTTTCTTATGGCTAGCGATTTATTTTCAAGGAGACATCCGAAATCTGACTGCGAAATATTGTCGCGGCAATCCATGTGCTTTCACGCCTAATAATTTTTATACCAATAAATGTGAAAACGAAATATACTTATACTAAAACCGAAGTCTAATAATTTCAATGTACTTACGCTTCGCTGCCGTTGCTGCTCGGAGTTCCTTTCCCCTTTGCAGTTATACGACTGATTTCGGAAGATTTTTGCAAGATCTTCATTACCGTCCATCTATTTCAATTTTTTTTGGGGTGGAACCGATATCAGAATCTTCCGTGGAGCGGGCTCTTGTGGGACAGGAGGAGGCTGTGTCTGTCTTCGGCAATGTCTTATCACGCGGCCCCATTGAGCAATCCACTCGTTCACTCGCTAAGTGGCAATGATTTCCGTAGAATCACCTGTTTCTTTGAAGAAAGAAAGAAAGAAAGAAAGAAAGAAAACTTATTTATTCGCAAAAACAACGACACACATTACAAAAACATAACAAAAATAAGAAACTTAAGTATAAAATAGTAAAACATAAAAAAAAAAAAAAAAAAAAAAAAAAAATTTAAACATATATGTGACTAAATATTAAAAGGTTTACTTTGAAGAGGTTTACTTCCCTGCTTTTGCGCGCCGAATAATGAATGGCAGATTATTATTACATCGTTGTTGTAACTGCTGCGCCTCAGTGTGATGAAAGCGCGTGTTTGCAGATTTTTGTATCCAAATTGCGAGTGTTGTCAGAAATTTCTATCCAATTTCCTACTGCGCTTCACAGATGATGAACACGTGTGGGTCGGCTTCGGCTGCTACGGATCAGCACGATTATAAAATAAGCAACTAATTTACCTTCGCTATCTGTAGTGGTAACATGACGAAAATTTGTCGACTTTGTCGTATCGATCTGTCACTTTTGTCGATCGTCTCCATACATTTTCCCGCATTTAAATGTCAAAAGCGATCAAAAGTGACAGAACGACTCGACAAATGGTCCGTCGTGCTGCGTAGGCTGATCAGAGTTGTTATGCGACTAATTTAGGAAGATTTTCTTAACATAATCATTACTGTCCATGTATTCTATCATTTACGAGTGGCGGTGTCTTTGGCAATGTTTTTTCGCGGCCCCATTGTTCGAAATAAATGTTTATGATTTCTTATTTCTGCAATACATTCGCAGGGGCCGTAGTGGCGTTATTAAGCTTTGCAGCTACTGTCTCTGTTGCCATTGTTGGTGATGCCAGTGGCTTTTGTAAGATTATTTCCCCTTTTGCAGTTACACGACTGATTTCGGAAGATATCATTACCGTCCATGCATTTCAATTTGGGATAAATACCAAAATTTTAGAGCATATTTCTGCCACTTATTTTATGCTAGTAATCTCCTCCTTCATCTAGGACCACTGTAACATCGCTGTCACTGCTACAACCCGAATCGTCGACACTCATTAAACTCTCGTTGCTTGATCTTGACTCGGACTCATCATTAAAGTCCATCTATTTCAATTTTTTTTTGGGATGGACACGATGACAGCAGCTTCTTTGGAGGGGGCTCTGGATGGACAATAGGAAGCGGTGTCTTCGACAATGTTTTGTCGCGGCCCCATTGAGCAATCCACTCGCCAGGCCCGTAGTGGCGTTATTTAGCTTTGCAGCTACAGTTTCTGTTGCCATTGTGGGCGTTTTTGTCAGTGGCTTTTATGAGATGGCGTTTGCTACGGAACTTGATTGAAATGGTAATATTTTTTGCTCACGTCAGAAATTATCATTTTACGACTACAGTACTGTAGTTTGTTTCCTCACAACGGCGATATTGAGGTGTTTTTCGTGGGTTTCAAGGTTTGGTGCGATTTTTCTTGGATGGAATGGCTTCTGCGCTCGAGCATTGCTACTATTTGCATGGTGGTTGCCAATTGCCTATCGAACACTACTAATTTTGATGTACCTACATTTAACAAATAAATGATTTGAATTTGAATTTGAATTTGAACACAATATTGAGCACTACCCGTAACCATCTCCGGATAGAATAGACCTGGCTGTGTTCAAAATGTATGATACAAACGTCAATACGTGGCTGCTTTTAAAATGGCAATCCCTCCCAGAGTTCATGGGTAAGCTGTGTAAGTAAGCCGCTCGTATAAAGTTAGACATTATGTTCTGCCTTGTCTCCTGAGCGAGGTGGTCTGTTATCATAGAATGCGTTGCGTTCATCAGACGGTCTCTTTGCAGCTCGCAATGCGCGGTCCCCGTGCTCTTTTCCGCTGGCGCCTCCTCGGCTGACATGGCGTTATACTCCCTGTAGTTATTTGGTTTAACTTGTATATTGAAAGAGGCTTTGTATGTTTGTGTACCTTCGTCTTAGCTTAGCTCGCGCTAAAAAATCTCAAGGCTGCTTATTACTTCTCCAGGACGTGTTTACCTTCCCTTTTTGCTCGGAGCTTATTTCACTCTTTGCACACGACTGATTTCGAAAAATTTTCGCAAGTACATCATCATTAAAGTCCATCTATTTCAAATAATTTTTTTTGGGATGGACACGATGACCGAAACTACTTTGGAGGGAGCTCTGGATGGACAATAGGAAGCGGTGTCTTCAGCAATGTTTTTTCGCGCGCGGCCCCATTGAGCAATCCACTCGCCAGGCCCGTAGTGGTGTTATTAAAGTCTCTGTTGCCATTGTAGGACATTATGTACTGCCTTGTCTCCTGAGGGTAGTGGTCTGTTATTCATTGCGTTCAGACGGTGTCTTTGCAGGTCGCAATGCGCGGTCCCCGTGCCCTTTTCCACTGGCGCCTCCTTGGCTGACATGGCGATGAACTGATCATGATAATATTGCTTCATTCGAATTCCGAAAGAGGCTTTGTATGTTTGTGTAGCTTTAGCTTGAGGTAGCTCGCGCTGAACATCCTCAAGAATGCTTGTTACTTCTCCAGAACGTGTTTACCGTTCCTTTCTGCTCGGAGTTCCTTTCTCCTTTGCAGTTACACGACTGATTTCGGAAGATTTTCGCAAGATCATCATTACCGTCCATCTATTTCAATTTTTTTTTGGGGTGGACACGGTGACAGAAGCTTCTTTGAAGAGTCCTCTGGACGGGCAGGAGGAGGCGGTGTCTTTGGTAATGTTTTGTGCTGTTCTTGTCAAAATATATTTCCCGAGTTTCGAATCAAACCCCCAGTTTTTGGGGTAATGATAATTTCTGGTTGTTCCCTTATGGCTAGCGATGACTTTCAAAGGAGACATCCTTATTTTGGTTGTGTAATATTGTCGCGGCCCCATTGAGCAATCCACTCGCTCATCGGCTCTTGTCCTTTGTCTATACTTGTTGCTTTCGTCATGGCTCGTTTAGTTTCCCGTAATATAAACATTCGCCTTTCCTGCAGCGGCAAGGCTAGTTTGTCTTTGCGACGCGACTTTATTGAAAAGGAAATATTTTTTCACATTTTCAAAAGTGATCATTTGTCGACTGCGGTAGTGTGTTTCTCCACAACAGTAATATTCAGTTTTCCTGGAGCCTTGGTGAATAGCTTGATACCATGATTGTTTTTTATGGCCGTTTGAGCAGAGATTACCTTTCGCCTTGCCGATTGATAAAGAACAAACTGTAAGGAAGTAGGTCTAGCATGAGTGAAAGACGTGTTGATTTGTTGAATATTGCTTTAATTATGAACCTTAACCTAAGATACAATGGTGGGTGTCAGGTGGGTAGCCGTACCCCACTACAGCCCATTGTTCACTGGCATTTACAATGCGTCTCAAGAGCGTGTTGACTTTCCTTTCCGCTCAGTTTTTTTTTTTGCCCTCTATTTCGGTCGCATGATCATCATTTCCGTCCATCAATTTCTGAATTTCTGTGGTGGACACTGGATGACATCCGCATCTTTGGGAGGGAGCTTGAACGGACAGGAATTTTATAGCGATTGTAACTACTAAACAGAAGATCTAACAATTTTGTCGAAATATACAGGTTCCGATAATTCTTACTAAACATAGACGTACGGTAATTTTTAATGGAATAGTCTTATCCACATTCAGCAGTCCTTTACATTCGAGTGCTATCAATTGTACATATTTCATCCAAAGTGCCTTAAGAAGGCAAACGAGTGCTCTCTGCTCGAAATTCATTTTCCCCTCTATTTCGGTCGCATGATCATCATTTCCGTCTGTCAATTTCTGAATTTCTGTGATCGACACTGGATGACATACGCATCTATGGGAGGGAGTTCAGGGCTGGCTGACAGGAGATAGATATTTATCTAGATACCAAATTATTACGGGCTAAGGGTAACGATAAACAAGAATAGGGTTTTATTTATTAAAAACACACATCACTCAATCACTAAACGAACTTGCTTTAACACTTGCAAGTCTCTTACATTCAATTATCGCATTTGCTTGTATTCGCTCGGTATCGCTCCGATCGCTTGTTATCGCAAGACTATAATGTTGTAATTAATAAGAGTTTTGGGAATTATAACTGTATCTCTATGTTGTCACTGGTTATATTTTTAATTTAATTTTATACTATTACAAGATTTATCCGGATTAAATAATAGTAACTAACGACTTCTACTTTTCTTAACAATTCGTAGGTCTTGGAACTGGCCTTTCAATCACCTCTTTAGTAGGATCTTGCAGTGTCTGAACTTATCTGAACTAATTGTTTTATCTTATATTATCACATTAACTTAATACGATTGGTGGATATTTAATGGTGGATGAGCTAACGCTATGTACGGTAACAAACGCGAACTGAACGCATAATGCGCTGCACTTAATAATGAAGACTAATTTGCTTACACTGTGACCTACTCTAATGTAACAGCTCAGCTCGTACAGAACATATAGAAAAATACTTCAGCGATGCGAGCTCGGATAAACTTAGCCTAGCTCTTGGTTTGCAATCGGCATTTGGTGACGGAAACTAGCTCTTTATGAAGATCTTAAATAGTATATTAATAGACGAAAGTCCAGAAAATAGCAAATATAATTTATGTTTTTTTTTGTTTTTGTTTTTAGAGCCAGGCTCTTTTCGGAGCAAATTTCCATGCAAACTTTGTCTCCAGCCGGCTTTGACACCTATACCTACATATTGTTAATTTTAAATTTAATTCTAAGTAACCCAAATACTTGAAACTAAGGTCATGTAAGGCCGCGCTCCTTTGCACGCCATTTTGTACGAACACGCAGGTTTCGCACGAACTATCCCGAACTTCCAAATACTGTGAAAGCGCGCGAGTTCGTGCGTGCGTGGTTGCTAGTATCATGGACGAATTAATTGGTCCATGCTAGTATGGTAATTTCATTCAGTTACTTGCAAAGGTACGACTGATTCGCATCTAAAGTCAGCGTGGACCTTATTCTACTTCTGTCCCTTGAAATTACAGTCGAAAAGAAAAAGACCGTAATAAGGACCTAGTTAAAGTTTTAAGTATTTGGAAGTTGACTATTTGTTTGTCAATGTCATTTTGAGAGTTTCACGAATGCTAAATACTGCCTCGTGTAGAGTGTAGGTTATATTATATAGGTAGTTATAATATCAAAGTTTTGTAAAATGCCATTATCTAAAATTATATCGTGTGTAAATAATGTAAAGTAAAATACCGATAAATCCATACAACTGCGAATCGCACGTAGCTGATTTAAAAAAATATTGCATTAATAATTTTGAACGTAGTTATTTGTATCGCAAATATTATAAAAACAAAACTTGAGTTACTTTGGTCCCTATTCCACCTATGACATGCCATAACATGAAAAATAATGTTTTAAAATTATCTCTTGTGTTGTGAAAATGTCGAATTGTTAGCCGACATTTTCGCTTCTTCAACCTAGTGAAATAGGGGCCTAGTAGCTAAAATTATTGATATTTTTCATGTAACTATAATTTAATTCAAATGTTTTTACTTATGCAATGTAAAGACATGAATGAAAAATTGGTGATAGGTTTATGATAAGTTTGTGGCATTTCGTATTTATAATTTTGGCATTTATTTGTTACTTATGTTTTAGATGTTAGTTAAAAAAAAACATCTTGAATCTTGTATCTAATGACTGTGTAAATTGATTTCTTCTCCTGTATTGTAGAATATTATAATATAACAAGACAATAACGAATCAATCTTTTTCGTTGTTTTTATTTTGTAATGAGGGGTTTTCGTTTTTGACAGTTTTAATGGTTCTCGTAGAATGCTAATAGATGGCACTGTATAGCCAATGTATGTAGGTGTAATGTCAACGTCAAATCTGATTGACCTGACTGATTGAATTCATATAGAATTTGACATTTAACCTGATTGCTAGTGCCATCTTATGGCAGTCTCTGTAACTAAAATTGACAGTTCGAAAACAGCTCATTGTGCAATTTGTATCTTCCATTATGGCGGTTGAAGACTGTGTGACGTGAAATTTTATTTTTTCGTGTTTTTTTATTTATTCCGTCGAAAGTATTCAAACTTAATTAAAAACGAATATTTTCGCCAGAATATATAAAAAACACGAAAAAAAAAACCTGCGCACCTTTCCGATACTTACCCCTTAAATAGTACCATATATTTTAATTTAATAAGCTACACTAGATGGCGACACTTGATCTGCTACGAGGCTACACTGCGCAAGCGATTAAAATATACCGGGTGTTTCTGACAAGGCGGTAATAAATCAAAGGAGGGATTCTGCTCACCATAACTAACAACTTTCCCAAAGCAACATGGGTCAAAATCTCACAAAAAATAACAGCTGTTCCATACATTGGTTCGATCAGGTGACGGGGTATTGTACGGGACGTCTGATTTTAGTTTTGAGATTTCGACCCACGTTGCTTTGGGAAAGTTGTTAGGTATGGTGAGCAGAATCCCTCCTTTGATTTATTACCGCCTTGTCAGAAACACCCTGTATAACATACGCTCGCATTTTTCATATCTCTGTTCTTTGTAGCACCAGGGCTCGTTTGCATCAGACATGTGCGTACCAGTTTACTAAGTGCACCTGGAAAAAGGGCATCAATTCAACTGATTAGTCTACTTAATGTATCTGGGTGTATTATATTATGTAGGGTGTACTATGCCAGGGACGGGCAAAGTGTTTTAACCACCAATAGTCCTTTCTTTGACTAGCGGATAGATATTCTTTTGATTGTTAAAAACACATTCCTCTGAAATAATGCTTCCTACCTAAGGCTTATTTTAAAAGGAGCAAATGTTTCGCGAGTTCGATAGGCATCTTGCTTTCAATTATTTTTGTCTACTACAATCAAAATAATCAATCTTTGTTGGCATATCTGTGGTCTGATGTTCTAGCAAACACGTGCCACTACACATTTGATCTCTAGGGGGGCACACTAGCGCCACCTAGTGATGCCTAGTTAAAGCGGAGATAGCTCGATCAGCAATTCCTACATCGCGCCAACGAAGTTTCTGACGCAGCTAGCATAAATAGAATTTACAAAGTAGAGGCCAATTCCTCTTTGCTCTACCTAGACCCTTTTATAATAATCCTTTTTAGATAAATAAAAAATTATTACCACAGTTTGGTTTTGTTTCTAAATAGTTTATTTCGTCAAATATGTTTTCACTTTACAAAAGTAAGGTTTCCATTATGTTTCTTATTATAGTAAGTACCTTTATGTAAATTTAAATAAGTAGCTTAAAATAATACTATTATTGATAATGAAATATACAAATTATATTTTGATTTTACGTGTTTAATTTCAACTTTAAACAAATTATATTTATCTCATAAATAACCGTTACATTTTCTTTAAAAAAAAAAAACATTCGAAAATCATTGCTGCTTTTCTAAGAGCATGAACTGTTGTAGTCAGTGTTGCCGATGGCTATTTACCAGATTCCCCAAGATCACTGTTCAAATTCCCCAAATTTGGGGAGAAAAATATCCTGATTCCCCACAAAATCCCCTCACAATGAGATAGTGAAGTATTTACGAAATAACTTTAAAAATCAACCATTTATTAATGACAAACACTTGAAAAATCGCAATATCACTTAAAAAAATCATCTGGTATATTATAATCGTCCTCTGGTTTTCTCTTATATTCAGGCCTAATAGTAAAAACTAGGTTAAATAAACTGATGAAGTGTAAATTTAACATAATCAATTAAAAACTTTTCTACTAAAAATAACTTAATATTTACATAGATAGGTAAGTACATTAGCAAAGACTGGGGATAACCAACTGACTGATTTTAAGGTGGGGTGATACAAATTTTAATTATTGTATTTCGCTATTATTCAGTTATTTAAACGAATAAGGTTAATAATCACTTCTCTAAAGATAAGTTTTAGATTTTTTAACATTAAAATAAATAAAGGCAGTAATTTATATTTGATCATGGATGTTTTAGTTGTAAGTTTGTTTTGAATTGGTTAAATGCTAAATTCCCCGCATATTCCCCACACAGAGCCTCTCCCCACAAATTCCCCAATCGCTTTAGGATTCCCCGCAGTTTGGGGAATTCCCCACACATTGGCAACGCTGGTTGTAGTTCTTAAAAGCAGCAATAATGGGTTTAAAATACTATCATTTTCATACAGATTCATTGTTGTTCATTGTTTATTGCAACTTGACCCCTGCAGACGTACTCTAGCTAATAATTCAATTCAATTCATTTATTTCCGATAAAATATCCATATTACACAGTATATATGTCGTAGTAAGATTTGATAATTAGGTTTTTTGCAAAAAAGCAGTTTTTTTGCAAAAAACCTAGTAAGATTGAAAACTTTGAAACCTTCCTATAATCTGATTGGCTAGATTTATTTATTGCTTGCTGAAAAACTCTTATTCTGATTGGTTCTCTGTAGCGTCAAAGGATATGCAAAAAAACTGCTTCATGTCAGGATGATTGAAAAAAAAGTAATGCTTATATCAAATTATCCGTGTTTTCGCAAAATCCCTAGGTTTTTTGCAAAAAACCTAATTATGAAATCTTACTACGACATATACAACACACAATAATGACCTTTTCAGCTAATTTTCTTAGCGACCACGCAGACGTTTTCTAGCGACACGGTGTCAGGCACGAAATGTACTAATCGTGCATTGTACCCACGCGCGCGCAGGAACATCACTCTACCCCAGTCTATAAGGCACTTTGCTTGTCGCCCCGCCGCCGCGCGTTTCTCCCGGCCTAACGCCCGCAACCTATCTTCTGACCCCATTACAGAACACGATCCGCCGCCATTTTGAATTTCTTCCCGCTCTTTTTCATGGTCCTTCGCTCCCTCATCATTTAGTCTATGGTCTTGTTCTTTTTTAGACCACAATCCACCGCCATTTTGAATTTCTTCCCGCTCTTTTTCGTGATCCTTCGATCCGTCATCATTTGGTCTATGGTCTAGGTTTGAGGTGTTTTCTTGTTCCGCGCGCGCCTCGCGGCTCAGGCCGTCCCCGCAGGTCGCCCAGGAGACGATGCCTAGCATCACGTTGAAATCACGCTCCGTGATGCCGAGCGACTGTTTGAAAATACAGACATTTAGTTATTTTATTAGTTCAAGAGCAGGCAGGGCGAACTTCGTACTGCCTAACCTACATTTAGATCACTTTAATCTATTAAGAAAAAACCGCATCAAAATCTGTGGCATAGTTTAAAAGGTTTTAGCATATATAGCCATATACAGCGGAAGGGACTTTGTATTATCAATACATACTATAAAACTAATTCGCTTCCCGCGTCTGTCTCCATGTATGCTTAGATCTTTAAGGGTTAAACATGGTATACAGCCTGTATAATGACCAAAAAGGCAAAAAAAAACTCCCAACCTTTAGTTCTTCATTCCCAACATAGAGGGCGCGATCGCAGCGATGATGGCAGCACGTGGCCAGCACCGCCCCCACCACCGCCGCCCCGCGTTCACCCCTCACCGCCGTATCTTCACACTTTGTTGGTTGAACTTCAGTTCCCGCAGCCCTATCTTCAGTTAACGGTTTGTCTTCAGTCACCGCAGCCCCCGCACCCAACAGACAACGCAGTGCTAGGTCCGTGGCAGCGCCGCATAGGTGCTTTGCTATACCTACCTGTTTGGAATACTTTAGAATGCTATTTCAAAATAAACAACGAAATTAAAACAAACTTAAAATAAAATAAATTTATTGAAAGCCAAAAAGACTTAAACTAACATGCCTTAATCTAATTCAAAAGTAAGGATTGTTCAAATGCTTTAAAAAATGCTAGAGTGGTAGTTATCTTAAACTAGGAAAACCGAGAACCATAATATCGTATACCCCGAACCGCGTCCATACAAAAAGAGAAAACGTTTTTGTACTACTTATTATTTTCTAATCGCTATTAAGTTTTAGTAATGTTACTAACACTATAAAAAACTAGTTTTGTACGATTTCCTTTTTTCAAAATTCGCTGTAGATTCAGACTTACGCTAGGCCCCTGAAATACGAAGATTTTGTGATAAAAAAAAGTCAGATAAAGTTGTTTTTTTTACGAAAACAATGCATATTAAAAAAAAAAGAAAAACGTATAAACCTAGATTATTTGATGCTGAAGCGATGGACATCAAAATCATTGTGATTTGCAAATATTTAGATGGCGAGATACGTTGTTCCCTGAAACCCACATTTCACAAAAAAAATTAGCTCTCTCTCTGTTGCGGTGCGGTTCGGTTAGAGGCGACAGCATGAGTTTTTCGAGATATTTTTGCGTTCCTATACTGCTCTGTTAAAGGAGATTTAGTTTATGGGTTGACAAAAAGTAAGTAAAAGTAACATTAACATACCAGTTGGTGATATTCGTTGAGGACGGGCGCCCGGGCGAGCGCCAGGTGCGCCAGGTCGGCGCGCAGCCGCCGCGCGCGCTCGCCGCGGACCTTGTTGTCGCGCTTGTGCCGCAGCGCCGCGCGGTCCACCAGCAGCGCGCCGCTTCCGCTCCCGCTTCCGCTTCCGCTGCCGCCGCCGCCGCACCATGCTGTGCACGCGAAGTAGGATAGGTGCCCTGGAAGAGACAGAAATAGAACAAACAGTTCATTCGTTTTCGCGAGTTTTTTTAATAGGAAAACTAGGGTGTCCATCGTGCTTGGATGCGTTTTATGAAATTTTTAATTTCTCAAAAATATAAAGTGAAATATAACTGTATACATACAATTTGTTTTTATAATTGATTCGAGTCAATTATATCATGCATGAGTCCATTTCCGCAATGATAAAAAGTAACCGTGTATAGACAAGACAATTTTTTTTTTTAAATTCGTACATTCACATTTACTCTATACACGAAATAAACTTTATTTCGGTGATAAAATCAAGTTTAAAGGATTTTATTACCAAAATAGTTAAAGGTTAAAAACCAAAGAAAGCTACAGATTGTTGTCAAAAGTGCCCACTTAGGAACACTGTGTAGCTTTCCTTGGTCTATAAACTAAAAGCCATACAACAGTGCTCTAAAAATACTAGGCTGCATTATCTAGTCAAATACTGTTCCACATTTTTGATATTATTTGCCTTAGTTTAAAAGATATTAATTTTTTTCACGCGTGGCATTACTGTAGGTGTGCTATGCCTTTTAAATAAAACTCAGGCATTCTAACATGATGTGTAACTTTCACCTCAGAATACCTAATATTTCATTACCATAATATTTACTTTTAACATAATTCCGATATTATAGAGATTCCAAATTACCTTTCCCTGCCCCAAGTTCGACATAGCACGTTCCGTCCTGGACAAGCCCTTCGTCCTCCATCAGCCACATCAGGCGGGATACCTGCCGCAGGTGCCGGCGCGAGCTCTCCGTGCGCCCGGCACATTTAAACTCGGATTCCACTGCTGGGTGGATGTTGCGCCCCGAAAGCGTATCTATCTGACCCTTGAGTATGCCTGGTTATAGCAAAATTTTGTGATTAGGATTATTAACTGGAATTCTTATTGTGAATTCTAGTTGTGAATGCAACAAAATGGTAACATAATAACTTAGAAAACTATTAATTATTTAATGGAAAGAATATTATTATTGTATTGTTTGTTTGCATTAAATAGGCTCCAATATTACTGGAACTATTTTAAAATTCTATCACTAATACTTTCCCTGGGTAAAATAGGCTATATAGAATATTCTCAAAAAATCAGAATGTGAGGCAGTACGAAGTTCACCATGTCAGGTAGTAGGTAACTAATAAAGAGGCTCAATAAATAAACAATAAATTTATGAAATTTTATATTAAGTGTTTATTTTCTAAGAAATTTAATATCTTTGGAAGTGAGTATTACTTACTTTCATATAGCTTGTTGACTTTATCAATAACCAGCAGCACCTCGTCGCTGGGAATCTGACTGAGTGGTATTCTTGGCTCCACATTCACACTTGGAACATTTACATTCTTCACAATGTATGGAGGCAGCTCGCCCTCACGCGCATTGCATATCTTTAAGTGTTTTTCCAGTTTACTTGCATAGCATGTACTGTGGAAAATTTATTATACATATGAGATGAGTTGTATTGGGCAACAGCTGCTATTATAGAACAGTCATTTTCTTTTCTGCAAAATACTTACTGTTTTGGGTCCAGTGGGCAAGGGACTCGAGTGTCAGGCTGAAAACACACAGCGATATCAGTCAGATGTTGTAAATTAGTTAGATATGAATATGAACGTTAATTATAAAAAGAGTGCTATTTTGTGTAGTACTAACCTCTCCTTCTTCGTTAGTTGGTTTGGGTTCATGCTCGCCGCAGTATGAGCGTCCTGGGCGAACAGTCATGCGGCAGAGCCGCTTCTTTCTTAGCACGAAGTATTGGCATTGTGGTGCATCACTGTATTTTAAGGTTTTCATAGTATTTTATTTTATAATTGAATCTTTGTTTGTTTAGATTTCCAAAAATTTGAGGTTATTACGGTGATTGATTGATCATGACGAGATTGACTGCTTATTTGATTGATTACATCAATAAAAAAAAGTTAGTTTTGTTTGACCAGAGAGAAGGTAAATCACTATGTTTGACTGCTCCGTAGCTCAGTTGGCAGTGATGTGGACTGAGAAGCGTGTGCACCCGGGTTCGATTCCCGGGCGGGGCGAATATTGATATGATTAATATCGATGTTTGTTTCCGGTCTGGGTGTGATGTTTGTCTCTGTGTGTGTTTCGGGCACCCTAGATACAGGTTCTTCCTAGTTAGGGGCTCTGAGTGTGATGTGTTATTATTATTATTATTATTTTGTGTTTCTTAAATAATAGGGTTTGTCCTCAAAATAGTAGATCTGTCACCAAAATGTAGTCACCAAACAATGCAAAATCAGTTCCACAATAAATCACCTAAAATCCTGAGATATAAGGTCTAGTACCAAATAAATGTTTTTGTATGTATTTTAATAGGTGTGTCTAAGTATTTAAGCAAACTAATGTAAAGAGATCACCAATAAATCATATTATGTTACTAGAAAATTGCATTAAGTGCAAATAAAAAATTAGGGTTGTCATCATCGTTTCAACCAAAAGATTCTGCTACTTAACTAGACTTCCAAAATATATTTAAATATTTTTTTTAGCAGAGTAGTAAATAAAACAATAAAATTAAAGTCAAAATAATCAATATTCATTGTTTAAAATAATTACCACTGAACAATCAGCGCTGGTTTATAATAGCTGGCTTATGGCTAGCAGAATAGTGACAGATCTACCATTCTGAGCACAGAGCTATTATTTAAGTAACAAAACTGTTATTATAAGAACGAAGTTTATATTCATGTAATGCAATATAATTTTATTGGTTATCGATCTCTTATTTTACACATATATTAACATTAAAAAATACTAGAAAAGTGTGTAACAGTGAAAAAATATTTATTAAATAGCAAAGAAGAGGTTGTGGGCATAAAGCCGATATTCAGATAAAAAAACGAAAGTAAAGATGTTAGCACTCCGTCCGTCACACACAAAGATTAATTAAAACACCGGTTAATTTGCTTGTATTACCTGTAAAAGTGAGTGTGAACTGAAGTTAAGTGTTAAATGTGTCTTTTGGTTATATAGTATTACTTAAAATACCATTTAATAGGACATTAAAACCTATTTAGACCTTAATAATTATTTCCACCTACCTACAAATCGCGTCTACTACCAAACGTGAGACAATCTGAATTGAACGCGTAAGCGACGCATCCTGCACGGCGCTTGCGACCTTCTTCGCGCGAGTCTTTCGCTACCGTACCGCGCCGCCGCAGCCGCCGAGCCGCCTAGAAAGTATTCTACCACTTCCATCAATTTAACATAGAACGTAAATTATGCCGGTTATCAAGTGCGGTGCCTGCCTTCAACAGCTTCGAGTTAATGATTCGATGAAGTGCAGCCAATGCAATGCATATTACCATATGCAATGCGTATCAATTTCTGGTGACAAGAAGACACTCACTGCTGCTTCCAAGAGCATCTGGATTTGCCCAACTTGTTTTAGCAAGAAGCCAAAGGGAGGAGATAACACAAATACTCCTATAGGAAAATCAGCTACCCAAAAAGTCAATTGCTCTCCCACATCTATACTGGATACTCGCGAAAACATCACCTTGAGAAATAAACCGCATATTCCATCACCGTACCTAGATGTTTCAGACCGTTGCAGCGAAGGTATGACTGCAAGCGAAATGCGCGTGATAATTAGGGAAGAATTACAAAAAGTGCTGAGCGTAGAGCTTCAGAGTGTGCGCGACCAACTATCGGAATTCCATCGGTCACTGACATTTTTTAATGATGAATTCGAATCTATGAAAAATGAGGTTAAAGCCCTGTCCCAAAGCACCGTTGAGTTAGCAAAAGAAAATGAAAAACTACGCAGCAGCAACGAAGCCTTAGCTTCCCGGATGGCTCAAATAGAAACAAATCTGCGATCCGCCAACATAGAAGTACAATGTGTTCCTGAAAATAAAGCAGAAAATGTTGTTAGTACTGTATTGCAACTGAGTCGCACAATTAAATGCGAACTGAATGAAAATGACATCCACTATTGCTCCCGCGTCACCAAGCTGAACAAAGACAGCACTCGGCCAAGATCAATACTGGTCAAGCTTCGCTCCCCAAAGCTTCGAGATACATTTCTAGCTGCTGCCATAAAATTCAACAAGAGCAACCCGCAAGAAAAACTTCATACTGGACACTTGGGAATCGCTAGCGCAAAGTCACCAATCTACGTCTGTGAAAACCTGTCACCGGAGGTGAAGATGCTGCATGCTGCTACACGCATGAAAGCCAGGGAGTTTGGATACAAGTTTGTGTGGGTGAGATCCGGGCGTATTTTTGTGAAGAAGGCAGAGGACTCTGACGTCATCCTAGTTCGTGATTTAGGTTCCCTTTGTAAACTCTCGTAATAGTTTCTAGTTTTCGTTTTTACATTGTTGTAGGATCTTCACTAGCTTTTAATGTGGCCTAACCTATATTAAAATTCAATAATATTAAAATTTACTATCAAAACGTACGCGGCTTGCGTACGAAGACCGCAGATGTATTAATGAACATATTGTGTAACAGCTTTGATGTTATAATATTTACTGAAACTTTTCTTAATGAAAGCGTATTTGACAACGAAATTTTTGATAACAGATACACTGTTTATAGACGAGATAGAGAGACCAGTGGTTTTCACAGTCATAGTGATGCAGGAGGAGCTTTAATAGCGGTAAGTAAGGCGCTGACTTCACAGCGTCTTCCCAGCTTAGAAAGCGATTGCGAAGATGTTTGGATATCTATAGATGTTCCCGATAAAACCGAAAAGACCCAAACCAAAATTCAGATTTGTGCTGTTTATCTTCGCTCTCCTCTTCAGAAACACATACTAGATCATTTTATTAATAGCGCTAACCGTGCTTTATTAACAAACTCAAATTCACTTATATGTGGAGATTTCAACTTGCGAGAGATAGATTGGTTAGCCCACCAAAATGGCCAGTTTAGAGTTCATAGTCCAATGGAGCAACAATTGCTCGACTTTACTGAATTGCACTGTCTAAAACAAAACAATCTAATATATAACCACCAAAACAAGATACTTGACTTAATTTTAAGTAACGCAACTATATCCGAGGTTATATCATCCCCAAACGTTCTTAGTGTAATAGACCCTTACCATCCTCCGTTACAGTTTTGCCTAACCATAGCCTCTACTAAAAGCCCTCCCGCAATGAACCAAAGTAGGCCCCGTTTCTTTAAAGGAGACTATAAAGCCGTTGTTAAAGAGCTTCAATCAATAGATTGGGACTCTAGGTTTGAGTCTTTAGACACGGCTGATGAAATGCTGTCTGTATTTAACGATGCTCTAAAAGTGGTTATATCTAAGTATATTCCTCTATCTAATAAGAAACGAAGTTCATACCCGGTTTGGTTCACGCCGCAACTCATAAAACGCCTAAAAGAAAAACATAATTACCATAAAAAAGTAAAAAAATACAATAATCCTCTAGACATCATAAATTTTCAAACCAGTAGGAAGTCATGTGCAGCCCTCATGAAATCCAGCTATGCGGCCTATATGAAAACACTAGAAAATTCACTAAGAGATAATCCTAAACTATTCTGGTCATATATAAAGTCTAAACGCAGTAACAGTGGATCGTATCCAGCTGAGATGTCAAATGGTAATGTTACAGCAGCAAATGGTGAAGAGATATGTAACCTGTTTGCATCCAATTTCTCTGCTGTCTATAATAGTGACTCGATCAGATCTACGACTCCGGAGTTAAAGGACCGGACTAGTAACTACCTGTGCTCAGTGTCATTTTCTAGTGACGAGGTCTACAAAATTTTAAAAAGACTCAATAAGTATAAAGGCGCCGGCGATGACGGAATACCATCTGTCTTCGCTGTTAACAGTGCTGAGGCCCTAAGCTATCCTCTTTCACTTATTTACAACCACTCCTTACTAACAGGCATCTTCCCCTCGGCTTGGAAAAAAGGTAAAATAGTTCCTATCCATAAATCAGGAGACGCTAGTAGGGTGGATAACTATCGCCCTATTTGCATCCTACCTGTGTTTGCTAAAGTTTTTGAAAAACTGTTATGTCCGATATTATCTTGGCACTTAAAACAAATAATTTCTTCCACCCAGCATGGTTTTGTCCAACGTAGGTCTACAGCGACTAATTTATTTGCTTTTACTGACTTTATAAACGTAAATTTAGATAGCAACCGCCCTACTGATGTCATCTATACAGACTTTAGCAAGGCGTTCGATAGGGTTAACTTTGATGTTCTGCTCACAAAGCTATCACAGTGTGGAATCACTGGGAAGCTTTTGGAGTGGATCGGCTCCTACCTCCGGGGGCGACTATGCGAGGTGGTTGTTAACGGATTTCACTCGGAACCATACCAGACACCTAGTGGTGTGCCTCAGGGTTCCCACTTAGCCCCGACCCTATTTAACGTTTTTATAAACGATATTGACCAGTGTTTTTTGAATTCTCGATGCTATTTGTTTGCGGATGACTTAAAACTCATAAAAATTGTTGAATCCGAGGAAGATGCGGGTCTTATTCAAAATGATCTGAACAGACTCGAAGATTGGTGTTCAGTAAATAGAATGACACTGAATGCTGGCAAATGCTTCGTGGTACGTTTCTCTCGTAACAAGCAAATTCTTAATCGGACATATACAATAGCTGGCAACGCACTGAGGGAAATGCATATAGCAAAAGACCTAGGTGTGGTTATGGACTCCCAATTGAAATATAACGTCCATATAGAGAGTATTGTGAAAAAAGGATTTAAAATACTTGGATTTGTACTACGTAATAGTAAAGATTTTAAAAACCCGCTTACCACAATAAGACTCTATAACGCTCTAGTACGCGGTGGACTTGAATACTGCAGTGTGATATGGAATCCGTTTTACGAAATTCACCAAAAACGTATCGAGGGGGTTCAAAAGAGATTTTTGTGGCATCTTACTTATAGAAATAATTTATGCAAAAAATTACGTTCATATAATAGCAGGCTCAACCATTTTAAAATGCATTCTTTAACGGACCGCAGAAAATTTCTGGATATCTCATTTCTCGGCAAACTTTTAGATGGCAATATTGATTTACCAGATATGCTTTCATTAGTTTCACTATATGCACCGACAAGATTACCAAGATCAAAATCGTTCTCCTTGTTTAGAATCAGGCAGTACAGAACAAATTTGGGATCATCAAATCCTTTAAATAGAATGTGTAAACTATACAACTCGCTAACCAGTGGAAAAGAAGCCGTAGACATCGACATATTTGATCTTAACTTACGTTCATTAAAACAAAAATGTAACCCATCATTTACAAACTCAAATGCCCAGTCTATCTAAACTCTGTGTTAGCTTAAGACGTCCTATTTATATTAAGAATATTTTTTTTTATATTATTATATAGTTTTGGCTACTATTTTAGCCTTTTAGTTTCGCTAATATCTTTAATTAATTTTGCATGTAGCGGTTATTTGTTATTGGAGCAGCATTTTGTACCAGATTTTTGTTGTTGTTTTTTAATGTTATAATGTATGCTCTGTTAATAACCTGAATAAATAAAAATAAATAAAAATAAAATAAAATAAAATTAATTTGATAATTCATACCTGGGAACAATTTTTGTTTATCTGAGAACGAAAATATTTCGTGGCGATAGAACTATTTATTAGGTGATAAAACTTGAAGACAAATATAAATTTTGGTGATAGAAAATATAGTTCCCATAAAAAAATAAGGCTGCATGTTTTTATGACCTTTGCCGGAAATGCGCAAGAAAACCGGAATGAAAACATTAATTCACTCGTTCACTTTTCCGTAAAGCTTGCCATACACACGGATTCGTATCATTTTAGTTCATTCAGAATCAATCATTTTTATTTCAATCAGTCATAACAAAAGTTTGATAGCTCAGTCAGTTTGGTAGTATGTCAGTCTCAGAATAATACAAGAACAAGCCTATACAGTCAATCACTCAGTGCGCAGTGTAGACAGATGAGCTATACATACCTATAGAGATATGTGTATGACAGCTAGGGTTGTTAATCAACTCTTACGTACCAATTAACGAGATGTCGATAAGTTATTTGCATTGGGTGCATAAGTATACTTACCGGTTTTATTTTGCATCTAATACTTTACGCAGAAGAAATCTTGCGGGAAAGCTAGTTGATTTATTAAATAAAAAACAACGTTTTGTTTATGTTTTTTTTTATTAACAATTTATGTTTTTTAAAAGCATTTATTTAAATTGCATTGCAATGTATGTATAAATGATTGTTCGGATGAAATCTTACAACTCAATTTTGAAGCAGATATCTTTAAGGTGGTAAGTAACTCTCGGCATGGCACGAAACTCAAATTTTCTAACTTAATTATATTTCGTGGTTTCATTTTCGATATAAATCATTTCACTAGGTAGTCCTTTCACCTACAAGGCAACATTCGCACGTTCTTACAAATAACTATTAGTCGATCGATTTAATCGATATCGATTACTCGATTAATTTGAAATTTACCCATGCTCCCATCCCTACCACTCTACGCGCCCATCACTAGCAGCGTCCGCCAAGCCTGTCATTCTTTTTCCGTGCGAGGCAACGAAAGCACGCGTTCGGATCTTGTTCGCAAAAAATTAATTTTTCAAGATACCGAAAAGATCCTACGAATATTTAACAAAAAATTAAGTGAGTTACTTGAACTTTGATGGATTTCATTATCCTCATACTATAAATCGAGAGACAATGTCTAATGTTACGGTAAGTTCATCTGCTTACCTACCTTCAAAAAAAAAAAAAAAAAATATTTAGACAGAAATTTCGAATTGAAATTCTGCATAAACTTACATTTAAAAAGTGTAAAAGAAATATTTTTGCAAAGCCATAGATTCGAACAAGAACCAGGCTGCCATACTGCCATAGATTCCAATAGGAACGCGGCAAAATTTAAAACTGTACATCAGTTTTTATCATTAAAATAATTTTTTTTGCAAAGCCATAGATTCAAATATGAACCAGGCTACCATACTGCCATAGATTCCAATAGGAACGCAGCAAAATGCAAAAATAATCATAATTTTTTATGTAAGTATAAAAATATAAAAAGCATAATTTTCTTTTTTCTTCTTATTCCAGTAGGCGAAACGCCTTTACAATTTAAGGAATGTGCCCAGAGCAAATATCATTCGAATATGAGGATATATTTCTAGCCGAAACTATTCCTTACAACCCATGATCAGGTCTAAATGAGACTGAATCACCAAAAATCATGATGGCGACATACCAAGTGCCAATTGCCACCACTGCCCCAACAGTGATCACTTTCAATACCGTCACCAAAAACAGGTCCAAGCACCAGCAATAACTTCCTTATTGGAACTAGTAGCGGTTACACCAACCAATTGAACTCGGACCCTGAGGCAAAGTTTAAATTTCCGGAACTGGACCCATAAATTTTATTAACCCTGGGCGAAGCCCTGGATGATGAACTAAAGTTGTGTGATTGAATCTACGATAATCTCTCTCAAATGGCTAGAGAAGTCAAGGAAAAAATCCTTCAGCAATATACTATACCTAGCAACTACATATTGTTTCAAGCTTCAAAGCTAAATACTAAACTACTCTCATCTCAACTTGGACTGACTTCACATCAGACCGGGGAGTAGGGCCATGGCCATTCTCATAACTCAAGATATAAAATAGAGGCAATCAAGATTCTAAGCGAGGGCTCCCGTACTTCATGCAACCTTTATAGCTCGGAGACACAAGCTCGCATTTAAAAGACCGCACCAGGTCTACCAAGACGTTTTTGAATATCTTTCAGTACAGAAAACGAGATAAAGCACTGTTCGGTGCCAAATTTTAGAGAAAATTAAATTAAGCTTCATAATTGAATAGCAATGCCTTCAAATCAGGAAGACAGTAGTCTTCCCAGAAATACTGTTGCTTACACAACACAGCCGCCTCTACGAGCTCCACGGGCACAGCTTGGCCGCAGTTTCAGGAAAACTCAGGCCCTCCTCGCTTTGCGAAAAACAAGGGGGGGGCGTGCCAGGGCCAGAGTACGAAGATACCACTCGTCAAGTTCCAAATTACAACGACCCAATACCGACGCAGTCGCACGTTTAGAGAACGACCCATCAGGCCACGTGCTCAACCACCATTCTGGCAGAATTCAGTACAATATTTTTAAAATGTGTTGGTTGTATTGTATATCACAAACAATAAAGGTATCCTTAATTGGATTTGTAACAGAATAATTAAATCTTTTTCTAATTTTCCACTTGAGCAATAATATGTTCCTGTTGTAACATGGTTAGCACAGTAACAACAAGAAATGTCAATCGCAACTAATAATTTGCTAGAAATCGTATCTAAAACCTTTTTAACACCAATTCAAATGGAGGTAAGAGATTTCATTTTAACCTAAAACTGTAATAAATTTGTAAGTAACTAAACTTCATTTCGAAATGGCAGAACAGCATGCAAGCTATTATTACATGGCATCTATTGACCTAAAATGTCTCGTAACTTTTTATTTCTGTTGCTTAAAACTATCGTAAGTACTTACCCACGTTTCCTGTTTAAGGATGTGAACACACAGAATCTTGTTATCCACCTATGATTTCAACCCAATGCCTTATCTTATTGGCTCACGATAGCTCCTAGAACTTTTACTAAGATTAAAGAAGGGGTCTTAGGTCACTTGCGTTCATTTGGTCAAAAAAAAAAAAAAAAAATTGTATGTGACGATATCCTTTACATATACCGTAGTTACATGGAATATTTAAATAAAGTTAGGTTTACACTCTAATCACTCGAGTGCTTGGGCTTTATTAAAAACTATGAAAATAGTAGCTTATAGCCACAAAATAATTACATTTTTTCAGGATTTAAGTAAGTAGATGACTTAAATATGACTTTATCACTTACAAGCCATAAACGTAATAAAATAATAGAATTGGTTCTGAAGTGTTCTCAACTACCACCTGTTACAATCAGATAATTTTCACAAATGATTGGCATTCTAATGTCCGCTAGCGCAGCATTTTACAAAAGGCTGGTTGAAACCAAAAATACTTGAAAGGCAAAGGTACAGGTACTTACCTTCTACCTACCTTCTATTCAGAGAATACTATGATAATTATTTTACCTGAATTGATGAGATAATAATATTAAAAGCTTTTAAAATTTCATTTAAACACAAAAATATGATTCATAAGTTAACACGGACTCGAGTCGTAAAGTCGTAACTCAAACTTACTATAGTAATTATATGTCGTATTATTAGCAATATACTAAGCCTTAGATGCCCCGAAACTTAAACAATTTGTTAATTTTTATAATGGGTAGATAACATATTAGCATTAGCTATCAGCTACATTACGACACGAAGTTGCATACAATTTCCTAATTTCAATTAACTTACCAGATATATTTGGCCTTGGTTCGAGAAGCGAAAAATCTAGCTATTAGAATCCTATATTACACGAAATATAATTTAGAGGCAGATCGAAGATTTAATTTAAAGATGCTTTTCAAACATTCTAGCGCAAAACTTAAGAAATACTTTTCTTTGAAACAAGACCCAGATGCTACAAGAGGGCAGATGCATATTTTTTCTATGCCGATCCTTCATTTTTCGTTTTTCTTAACGGCCTACCAAAAATTACTGAGGACGAAACGACCAGTCCCTATTCTAGTATTCCCTTCTCGTACTTCTAGACCTGCCTGTTATCCTCCATTGATTGATATAGTTATTTCGTAATTATCACTTGAGCCCCAAGTGACGAAAACCTATGTTGTCTACTAACAGGGACCGTCACCCTCTCCTACTCACGCTTACCCTGAGTGCCGCAGTATGCTCGAGCAGGCAATGCCAGGTCTCATTATCCCCTCAACAGCATCTCATCAGCATCTTATACTAGCCTCACTTTCTAATATTACTATTCAACAATATCAATATAATGTTATTCAATACTATGATTAAATTAGATTATTTCGAATGTTCTGTTTTTAGTGTAATTACTTTTCCCTCCGACGTCTTCGAAAAAGACGCATCACAGGATTCACAGGGCATCATCATAAGAGCCACCGCTTTATCTCTGCTTTTAGGCAGAAATATTTCTTCGGATGATTGCATCAGCGCCTTCCTTAAAGATGTTATAAACTAATACCCAATCCACCAAAGTACACAGGTACTTGGTAAGTATCCACAATTGGTTCTCAAAAATCTCTAAAAATGTATACCAAACAAGAATGAACTTATCCTAGACAAAAGTAGCTTTATACTAACATTATCTACAGCCTACAGCACACATGGTTGAAAGTCTTTCTCTAAATAACAGATTATTATAAATAAAAATAGCAATGGCATTAGAATCATAAAGTAAATGAAAATTTTAACAAAACTATAGGCGCTAAATGCAATCAAAAGCTATCAACCATTGTTAGTTTTACTATAACTTACGGCGAATCCGTCTATATATAAGACGGTTATATAACCTTAACTAAATAAATCAGACCTAAATAAGCCAATCACCTCTTAATAACTGTGAAGCGTAACGTCCTCACAGGAACACAACAGCATAGTCAATAAGCATGTGGATCAGGCAGATCCTTGCGGTGTACGGCACACACAGCAGCACGCGACACGCCGCCGCCACATCGGCTGCTCATGCTACCGGCGTCAATCTTGATCAGATCAAAAGACGGCCGCCTGGACCTCTACCTCTAACAAGTTTGCTAAACTTATCAATGTCCTATGATGATTGATTATCAATTTTTTATCAAATCTCTGACCAAATTAGTTCATTAAAAAATATACAATAAGTATATAATTATGTTATAAATAATGTAGCTGAGTACCTACCTACCAAGTACTTACCTAAGTAACTACGCAATGTTAAACTTTGAAGTACTCTATAAACTAACTATAATGATTACTTTTATATGTTAAAATATAGTGTTTTTAACTAATAAGATGAGTAATATTATTTATAATTGTAGGTACCTATACTAAGAGTTCAAATAAAACTAGCCAAAATTACATCTTTTTAATTAATATTGTTTCATTATCATGAAAAAATATAGACAAAACAATGTCTCTAAACATCTACCTAGTGAAATGATTTATATCGAAAATGAAACCACGAAATATAATATATGATCAAACGAACTTCTCAAGTGAAGTTCGATCAATATTATATGAGTGGTTTCATTTGAAGATATAAATCACCCTCCCTACCCAAATCCCGAGTTTTGTCAAAAAAGTCAATAAACGACGTAATTTATGCCAGAAAACTATATCTCTAAAAAGAATGACAGGCTTGGCGGACGCTGCTAGTGATGGGCGCGTAGAGTGGTAGGGATGGGAGCATGGGTAAATTTCAAATTAATCGAGTAATCGATATCGATTAAATCGATCGACTAATAGTTATTTGTAAGAACGTGCGAATGTTGCCTTGTAGGTGAAAGGACTACCTAGTGAAATGATTTATATCTTCAAATGAAACCACTCATATAATATTGATCGAACTTCACTTGAGAAGTTCGTTTGATCATATATAAAAAATGAATACTTTTGCCAGAATAATTAAAAAATGCGAAAAAAATGAATTTTACGATTAAGATGAAATTTTGTTCAAAATTTTGTTTATTGTTGATGAAAGATTGTTCTTCATCAGTACCTACTGATAGTTTAGCTCTCTCTTCTTCCGCGTAGGTATGTAAAAAAGTTTAAAAGAATTCGCGCATGTAAAAAACCAGCTCCCACATACTAATCGTTATTATCACTGTCTAAATTCAATCATTTAGACCTTCAATCACTCATTTATGTCAGTGTTCTAAATGAAAACCGCATCAAACATTTTAATCAGTCAATCTGTCAGTCTAATACTGTAGTGTCAGTCTTGTCCATAAACATTCAGAACCATAGACAAAGTAGATCACAGAACGATTGTCATTATGTTTTTCATTCATTGGTTCTTACATTCTTCTTATGTTCATTCATTCATTCTGTGTAAAAAAGTGATGTCCGCTGTATATGAAAAAAGCGTGTGCAGAATAAAAAAAAACGAAGACAGTTGTAAAAGGAGTTTTTATTATAAAATATCCATCCCTCACTCAGGCCACAATAATTAATCACATATTATCGTTTTTGAAAGACAGAGTCACCGATTTTGTGTATATATAAGAAACTTGATTTGGTCTTTCACCCTATACAATACATACACAAAATCAGTAGGTCTGTCTTCTAAAACCGTTGCAACGTTCCAATGTGGGAAACGGCTTTTTTAGATACGCAAAGTCATTCAAATTTTCAATATATATAAAACTCTTCCGTTACTGACTGACTGACTGACAGACAACGCAGAGCCAAAACTACTGGGCGTAGCGGGCTGAAATTTTGCATGTAGGTTCCTTAGGGAGTGTAGGTGAGCACTAAGAAGGGATTTCCCGAAATTCCCACGGGAACGGGAAAAAACGGGAATCTTTGAGAAATCTGCGCGGGAAAAACCGCGGGGCTGCCTCTAATTATTAATAATTTCCTTTTTACAAAAAGAGACCCCTGCCTTTAATAAAATAGGTACAGTCACGGACTAGGAGGCCGTAACAGATTTGTCTATGGTTTCGTCACTGTATTACCAAAGAACAAGAGCTATTTTGCAATACAGAAATAACGCAAGTGTTACGCCGATCGTGTCCGCCACTGTACTAAAACCTTTTCCTGAATGTAACAAATACTTTTGTGAAAACCACATCAAAATCGGTTCAGCCAAACTCGAGACAATCGCGGACAAACACACATACATACATAAAAGTCAAACTGATAACCTCCTTTTCTGAAGTCTGTTAAAAACGAATACTTTCGTCATAATAAATAAAAAACACAAAGATTTATGAATTTTGCGCCATACCGAGAGTTTCCACCTTAAATCCGCCCGGCCGGCTAGAGTTTTAGCGAGAAAACAAACCCCGATTGATTTTTATATCTTATAGTAGATAAAAGCTACAAGATTATCATAAGATTTTAATGATACAGTTACATTACTATACTCTGCAGATTATAAACATTTGATAAAAAAACATCGACTCTAACGTTGGTCGCAGCACATCACTAAAATCTCGAGTAGGGAGCAAGTGGGGAGTGTGGTTAGGTGCGGTGTGTAGGCAGGCTTGTGCGTACCCGCCTCTCGCGTCTCCTTCAACCCCGCGATTATTGAATTGTTTTTATAAAAATAAGTATGAAAATCGAGTTACCGGTGAAATGTAACACTTGATTTCGATTTGGTGTGTTTTCTGTTATCATTTTTGCAACAATCAACTGCACATTTCACCATAGTGACGGCGAAATACGAACAAAATCTCTCCAGGACCGCACGGTACAAGCAATCATCACAGACTATACACGTAGAGGTGGTCGTTATTTACAATCGCATTTAAAAACACTCGTTATTTCATGGCAACGAATTGCATTGCTATTCACAACGAATGTAAAATGCGATCGCGTTTTCGTTGCCGTCGGCAACGATCGCGTTCTCGTTGCCCGGCAACGATCGCGTTCTCGTTGCCCGGCAACGATCGCGTTCTCGTTGCCGTCGGCAACGATCTCATTCTCGTTGCCGTCAGCAACGAAAACGCGATCGCATGTGACAGCTTGTCATTAGCAAAGCAACGAAACGTATTGAAGCATTGCGATCTCTCATTTTGCTGAAAAAAATTTGTATAAGGTTTTGAAATATCGATAATTGCTGCACTTCGATAAAAATATCCATATTAACATTGATATTAGAGCAAACTTGCATGTCTAGTTACATCCTGCGTTTTCGTTGCCGATCGCATTCTCGTTGCCGATCGCATTCTCGTTGCCGATCGCATTTTCGTTGCCGTTGCATGATATGCGATCCGGCAACGAAAATGCGATCGCAGTTTAAAATCGCAGTTGTTTGAAAATAGCATAACAGCGATCGCATGCGATTGAAAAATAGCAGTTATTCTCACCTCTATATACACGCTCGCGGCGGGAACGCCTTTTTGTTCTCACCTGTGTCTACTGTTCCCACTTGGATGTACTCCCTCTATAGCTGTAATGTATACTCTAAGATGTCAGTGGCTGACGAGGGGGGGTCAGTGGACACAACAATCACTGATTGATTGTTTGATTTGATTTGATAGCTAGCTGGCTGAAAAAAAATTAGGTTAGAAGTCGCGTCTTTTGTGTTTCCTTTTGTTTTTCCCCCATAAAATGGTGTAAACGGTCCAGCTATGGATACCCAAGAAAACGACACCGAAAAGATCACGTCCAGCACGGAATTAGTTAGCAACGGAGCAAAAGAGGAAGGTGGTGATGCGCCGACAACCTCGAATACCCTAAGGCCGCCCGCCAAGCGGCCAGCTCCTGCTGTGATCGAGATATCGGACACCGACAGCGATGATTCGGACATCTGTGCCGTCACCAGTTACCAGGCTTCCGCTGATGAAGTCAAGCGGATCCGCGGCGGTAAGTGCAGTTGCTATTGAGTGCGTTGTTTGGGTGCCGTTTGAGCGGGAAATTCAAATAAAAATATTTCAGGAAGCCAAAAAATGGCCTCATTATTTCTAAAATGATTGTTTATTGCTTTAGATGGGGATGAGGACTATTCATCAACATCCTCATCAAGCTACAGCTCAGATTCCGAGTCTTCGTGGGAAGATGACTCCATAGTCCTGGATGATGAGTTGACAGTGAGGAAGGTTGTGCGGGCACAGCTGAACCCTCGTGCCAATAGAACTGATGAGCCTGTGTTTAACCCTAAACTAAAGGTGAGCAATGCATCAATTTACTGCTACTATACTTGACCTAACTAATGGATTATGCTGCCTTTTTATTATAATATTTCATCATGTAGGTATTCATTAGAGATTAGACAGCACAATCACAGTAACTTATCACTTATTTATTGTTTGAAATCCACCAAGAAGATTTATTGCATTATTTATCTTTGTATAACCTTTGCCTATCATCATTATTTGTAACTTTACTGCTTCTATCATTGTTGTAACAATAAAATTGTCTTATTCAATATTTATGTGTCCTCAACAGTCAGAAGATTTAATAGCTAAGCTCAAATCACACTGGACGGAGGAAACGGATTACAAAACTAGCAATGTCACATTTACATGCAGCCCATTTAGACTCTGCCTACTTCAGGAGTTCTTGGCGAACTCAGAAATAATAAACAACATAGTGGATGATATGAACACGTTAGACTGGAACCGTAAGAAGATGGACCTGTTTGAGTTCCACCAGACGACAGACTTGGCCAGCCTCACGTGGCAGAGGAGCATAAGAGGGATATATGAGCTGCTCAAGACGGAAGTTATGAGTTGGGTATGTTTTATGACTATGATATACATTTAAAATTTTAACAAAATGCTTTTTACTATAATAGCCACTGACAATGGCTATGTGTGGGGTAGGCAGTAGTCCAGCAGTGGATGTTTTTTGACTGTGATGATGTTGATTGATTAACCAAAAATCAAAATTTTCAAACAATAATCCAAATATACCAAATAATACATTTAGAAACACCTCTTATCTGTTGCTATTGGCAAACATTAATGTGGGTTGTCCTGGGGGTCAAGTTTCTTAACTAAAAACGATTGCCTCGTAATTGTCTGTTAGCGGATTCGTTAACCAATGCTGTTTTTGTTAGGTGTAAAACAGAAATTGCCTTTGTTAAATTGTACTGTAATTGTATTTACTTTTTGTATTTTAATAATGTCTACCTATCCTAAATGCTACATTGTCTGCAAACAGGTTTCGCAGGTGACAGAGCTGGAACTGACCCATGTGTCCGCCTCATGTTCACTGTACGGTCCAGGAGACCACCTACTGGTGCACGATGATCTGATGGGAGACCGCCGAGTCGCCTTCATCCTGTACCTCGCACCTTGGAGCCCCAAAGGACCACTGCTCAACGGAGACACGGTTAGTGCTGCTGGTAGTGTACCAAGGTAAAGAATTGTAAAGAATAGCGTTATCACAAAGGCATATACTGACCCTCTTATTCATAAAAAGTTAAAGAGCATTTTAGTTATTTGACGTATGTCAATTTAGACTGGATGTCACGTATTTACCATACAACAAACCAGAGAAGTAGACCCCCAGTAACGCTACTTAAAATCTACTGTATCTTTATGAATAAGACGGTGAGTTTCGATGCCCTCCGAATAATCTGCGTCATATCTCGTTTGCAAGCCCAGGTAGCTTAGATGTTAATGCTATTAGATATATATTTTTTCATTTATCATGTAATATCAATTTTTATTTTATTTATCTATTTTATGCATGCCAGCCCCCTTATTATAGAACTCTGTACGACTGCAAGTTTTTAAATATTACCACAGTTTTAAAGATATTTTTATTTTAAAATAATTTTGATGCTAGAAAGACATGAATGAATGAATGAATGAATGAATGAATGATTGATGAATGAATGAGACATGACATGTTTAACATGCGGCACTACAGACATTATACAATTCTTTGAAAAAAAGTAGTAGTTTAGTTTAGTTTATGGGCGAGTTTCCGCAATTTGACAGCTATCGTGGCTATTTTGCGTGAAAAAGGGGTATCGCTACTCTAAACACCCCAGCTCCTCCACGAAGCTCAGCAGCTCTCACGTTGCCTACTGCCTCGCGTACGGTGCTTGGGAACCCTAGGTACTTACGTCTGTATACTTCTACCTGTTTGCAGTCTAGTAGAATGTGTTTGGTAGTTTCGTCCGCCTCCATGCAAGCCCTACACGTAGGACTGTCAGTGATGCCTAGAGTAAACATATGTTTATTAAGAGTGTTATTCCCGGTCAGCAACCCTACATACTTCCTTAGTTGGGGTTTCTTAAGCCTCAAGACGTTGGCTGTAAGCTTATTATTAAAGTAGTAGAATAAATAGTGTTGTGGGTAGTTATGAATAAACAGTTGTTGTCGTAATCTCGTTGTTTCACTACATGGTGACAGCGGTGTGCTCAAAATAATTGTTAAAAACATATTAAATCGCTATAAAAAGTGATTAGTTTTATAGTAGCATTAACAATGGAGCATGCACGACCGCCATCCGAGTTAAATCTGGACGGGAGCCTCATCAGCAGGGCTGATGCATGGAGTCGTTGGCGGCAGCAATTCATATTATTTTTGAAAGCGTCGGGGACGCATAAAGAGGCCTCTTCTCTCAAGGCAAGCCTTTTGGTGAATCTAATTGGTGCGGAAGGATTCGACATCTACCAAACATTCAGTTTTTCGGACGAAAAACAACGCGATGACGTGGATGCTGTGCTGGACAAATTTGACAAGTATTTCGGAGCGAAACCAAACGTCACGCTCGCTCGATACAAGTTTTTTACCAGGAAGCAAGAACTCGGGGAGTCTATCGACCAGTACATCACGGCATTAAGGTTGTTAAGAAAGAAGTGTGAATTTCTTACATTGGAAGACAGTTTGCTGAAGGATCGCATCGTTTGCGGAATTAGTAGCACAGTTGTCCGGGACAGACTGCTGCGTACTGAGGACTTGAACCTTGAAAGAGCGTTGAAGATATGTCAAGCTCATGAGATATCTAATGACGGAGAGCGTCAACTAGGCCTAGGAATGTCATCAGCGGGGCTGGATGTACATGTGGACGTTGTTCGAGCGAGCAGCAACGAGGACGAGCGCGGCCCGCGGGGCGGGTGGCGCGGCGGCGGCGGCGGTGCGCGGCCCGGGGCCGGCCCGCAGGCTTCGACGGCAAGAGGGCAATACATTTGCAAGGGATGTGGGGGCTATCCGTGTTCAGGTGATAGATGCCCAGCCAAGTATGTGAAGTGTTTTAATTGTAACTACAGCGGTCACTTTGCGAGAGTGTGTCAGTCAAAAAGTAAGGAATTCATGAAAGTGCATGGGATCCAGTATACAGAGGATGCCTACAGTGGCATAGAAGACAGTGAGTCGTTTTATATATCGTGATTTCCATGGTATCTGAGTCAACGTCCAAATGTAATTGGTACGAGACGTTGCATTTCAAGTACGGATCCGTTTTTTTTATATAAATGGTTAAATAAAAACTAAACTAAAAGAGATCGATTCAATAATTGTTATTTATAATCTAAACAATCGGCCGCGGGCCGGATAGCCAGATCATAAGTGTAAGATAACAATGTAAAAATGTATTGGTCTAAGTGTTTCCGAATTTTTTTTCCGTTGATACTGTAGGTACTTAATTTAAAAGAATATTGTTGTTCCAAAATCAAAATAAAAAAATGATGTTATTATGCTCGGGATGGTCCTTTAGGTATTTTATAGATCGTTTTTTATTATTACTGATTGGACAAAGGCAGGAAAATTTTCTGTACCTGTACCTGTATTATTACACTTGATATTGAAATGTACCTACGTAAAAAGATGTAGTTTGCTTGGAGCATTTAAATGCGACTGGCAGACAAAATTAACTAATTAATTGAAAGTATAACTCATTAACTAAAAGTTTTGTATTTTTAGCATTAGGGGATGATTATGAGTGATGATGTATTAAAATAGTGCCTAACACTAAAAACATTTGTTATAAACTTATTACTGTTCTTACCTACGTATACCTACATTTTGTATAAAGTATGTACCCCTGTATAATTTAGTTTTTAAGGGGAAGGTGTTGTGGGTAGTTATGAATAAACAGTTGTTGTCGTAATCTCGTTGTTTCACTACAAATAGGAAACCTGATGTCTTCAGAATGCGGGTTCAAGTATAAGCTATAGGTATGTGTGTGCAGGTGGAAGTAGACGTGGACGAGGCCGCGGAGTCGGGCTGGGCGCGGCGGCTGGGCGGCGCGCTGCGGCTGCTGGCGGCCGATGAAGAAGGCCGCGCGCTGCCGCCCGCGCACCCCGCCACCTTGCAAGTTTACCCTGCTAATAATATGCTCGCCTTCTTCAAAGTTGGACCGGAGTCTTTTCATATGGTGAGTTTTTAAGATAATTTTTGTTGCTTAAAATAAAAGTTTTTAATTTTTTGTCTGTAGATCAAAATGTGTGTTTTAAAGTAAAAGATGGGTGAGGAATACTTGAGTCAGTATGTGAGGTCTTTAAGATAATTTTTGTTGCTTAAAAAAAAAAAATTATTGTGTGTGTTGAAAATCTTAGTTCTTATGGAAATTGTATGTGATGTGTTTCAGTTGTTGGTAATTCATAAATCATTTATTGAACAAAACACATTTTAAATAAATATACAATAAACAATATCGATCTGCACAAGCTTCGTCAATAAAAATAAAAAAAGTCATAAAATACAAATACATGTCAGCACAGCACAATAAAAACAAAATAAATAAAGACACGCTAACTAAAAAGGCCTCCACTCAAAGCTCCCTGCTCGAAAGCCCCCATCACACTAGCGGCATTGCCACGCTGAATTGCAATGGAGAGCCTCTGCAGCTGAAAAGAGCCAGATCGACGGTCCAACCCACGGTCTATTAGGCGACGGCCCAATTTGTGAACGAAGGCGGCTGCCTCCGAACCCCAAACACCCGAAGTCTCAAAGGCTTCTGGAATAAAAATATAGTCTTTTTCCAGAGCAATGTACTTCGAGTGCTTGAGGTTGTCGAGTGGTTGAGGTGGAGTTGTTGGTAAAGATGTGTGAAAGAGATCTTAGATTAAAATAAAATTTAGAAAGTTTTAGTTATTATCGAAGATGTATCATACTTTGTATGTTATTTTATTAGATACCACAAAGGTAAGATTTAGTCAGTATTAAAGATGTGTATGTAAATGACTGCTCCGTGGCTCAGTTGGCAGTGATGTGGACTGAGTAAGCGTGTGCACTCCTCGGTTTGGGCGAATATTGTTTTGATTAATATCGATGTTTGTTTCCGGTCTGGGTGTAATGTTTGTATCTGTGTGTTTCGGGTACCCTAGATACAGGTTCTTCCTATTACGGGGCTCTGAGTGTGTTAAAAAAAAAAAAAATCGTAACTTATCCATCTTATGTCATGTCATTGGGGGGTCAAGTTTCTTAACTAAAAACACTCGACCATTGCCACTTTAACAAAGGCAATTTCTGTTGCACTCTCAAAGAAAACAGCAATGGTTAGCGAAGTCGCTAGCAAGACAATTACGAGTCGCGTTTTTAGTTAAGAAACTTGACTCCCTGATGTTAAATTTTAGTTCAAAAGTAAAAAAAAATTGTATGATAGTATTAATAAGTAACAGATTATAGTACTAAGTGTGGGTCTCCACGTTGTCAGGTGGACGAGGTGGTATCCCTGGAGCTGCCGCGTCTCTCTATAAACGGCTGGTTCCACGGTCCGGCGCCGCGCGCGCGCCTGCCGCCGCCGCCGCCCGACCTCGCCCGCGCGCCGCTGCGCCCGCACGGCGACGTCGTGAGTGTTGCCCTTGTTCCTACCACAGTATAGTTCCACGGTCCGCCGCCGCCGCCGCCGCCGCCGCCGCCCGACCTCGCCCGCGCGCCGCTGCGCCCGCACGGCGACGTCGTGAGTGTTGCCCTTGTTCCTACCACAGTATAGTTCCACGGTCCGCCGCCGCCGCCGCCGCCGCCGCCCGACCTCGCCCGCGCGCCGCTGCGCCCGCACGGCGACGTCGTGAGTGTTGCCCTTGTTCCTACCACAGTATAGTTCCACGGTCCGCCGCCGCCGCCGCCGCCGCCGCCCGACCTCGCCCGCGCGCCGCTGCGCCCGCACGGCGACGTCGTGAGTGTTGCCCTTGTTCCTACCACAGTATAGTTCCACGGTCCGCCGCCGCCGCCGCCGCCGCCCGACCTCGCCCGCGCGCCGCTGCGCCCGCACGGCGACGTCGTGAGTGTTGCCCTTGTTCCTACCACAGTATAGTTCCACGGTCCGCCGCCGCCGCCGCCGCCGCCGCCCGACCTCGCCCGCGCGCCGCTGCGCCCGCACGGCGACGTCGTGAGTGTTGCCCTTGTTCCTACCACAGTATAGTTCCACGGTCCGCCGCCGCCGCCGCCGCCGCCGCCCGACCTCGCCCGCGCGCCGCTGCGCCCGCACGGCGACGTCGTGAGTGTTGCCCTTGTTCCTACCACAGTATAGTTCCACGGTCCGCCGCCGCCGCCGCCGCCGCCGCCGCCCGACCTCGCCCGCGCGCCGCTGCGCCCGCACGGCGACGTCGTGAGTGTTGCCCTTGTTCCTACCACAGTATAGTTCCACGGTCCGCCGCCGCCGCCGCCGCCGCCGCCCGACCTCGCCCGCGCGCCGCTGCGCCCGCACGGCGACGTCGTGAGTGTTGCCCTTGTTCCTACCACAGTATAGTTCCACGGTCCGCCGCCGCCGCCGCCGCCGCCGCCGCCCGACCTCGCCCGCGCGCCGCTGCGCCCGCACGGCGACGTCGTGAGTGTTGCCCTTGTTCCTACCACAGTATAGTTCCACGGTCCGCCGCCGCCGCCGCCGCCGCCGCCCGACCTCGCCCGCGCGCCGCTGCGCCCGCACGGCGACGTCGTGAGTGTTGCCCTTGTTCCTACCACAGTATAGTTCCACGGTCCGCCGCCGCCGCCGCCGCCGCCGCCGCCCGACCTCGCCCGCGCGCCGCTGCGCCCGCACGGCGACGTCGTGAGTGTTGCCCTTGTTCCTACCACAGTATAGTTCCACGGTCCGCCGCCGCCGCCGCCGCCGCCCGACCTCGCCCGCGCGCCGCTGCGCCCGCACGGCGACGTCGTGAGTGTTGCCCTTGTTCCTACCACAGTATAGTTCCACGGTCCGCCGCCGCCGCCGCCGCCGCCGCCGCCCGACCTCGCCCGCGCGCCGCTGCGCCCGCACGGCGACGTCGTTAGTATTGTTTTTTACTAAGACCACAGTATAATAAATAGTACTAGGTACAGGTTGGGCACTCCCTGCCTCCCTCGGCGCGGCCGCGCGGCGCCTCTCGGTGTCTTCAGTACAAGCAGCGCGACGTCTCACGAGCACAAGCTTGGTGCGGGCTGCATTATCTAGTGTCGTAGTAGTAGTAGTAGTAAAAGATATTAATTTTTTTTCGCGGGTGGCGCTACTTTAGCTGTGCTATGACTCTTAATAGAGGTGTTATTAGTATGAACGAAGGAATATTTGTAAAGTCAAAACACGGTCAGAAATACCCAAAAACACAGTAATATGCTCCCGACGCTGCAGCCGACTCAAGGTGCCGCTAGGAACTGAACTGACGCGGCATGATGTCAGTAACCTAGGCCCCACCTACCGAGTGATCTTTTCCGTGTGAGCATTGTATTGGGATAGTTACACTTCTTGAGTATTGTTATTCGTAGCCTAAAAAGCAATGATTCTTAATACTTCAATGTTTTTGGTTGTGTACAGTAGTATTCAAATCAAATCAAATAATTCTTTATTCAATATAGGATACAAGATATCACTTATTAAAAGTCAATTAGACTACATCTATTCTATTTGGTTTTGGTACCTTATTTGGTAAAGTATCCTATACTGTGAGAGGCGAGGTAGTTCAGGGTGCCCACCAATTGGCTCATGCCTTACGACAATAGTCGCCCGGAGAGGCCCCCAAACGAGCCCTCCTCTGTCAAATGATTCTACTCTCTTTCGCAATGATTTTACAGCATAGAGAAGAAAGGGGTAACAAACTCTACTTTACAATTTATCTCGCTTTTTTTGTTCTTTTGTGACAATACAATACAATTAAAAAAAGGCGACAATACAATGAACATTAGACAGATTAATAGAAGTGAAAGTACATGAATAATGAAAATATCTTTAGTGCAGAGCTAGACTACTTCCATGCGTTGTCATTAGTATTTCCCTAGCAGCTGTAGTTGACGTAGATCTGTGGTTCCCACAGGTACTAATGAACACATGGATAGACAGCCACTACATGTCCCCCCGCAGCCGCGCTCAGATCCAGCAACAGATGGAGCGCTCGTCGGAGAGCTGTCTGCGCGGGCTGCTGCAGCCGGCCGTGCGCGCCGCGCTGCTGGCCGCGCTGCGGGCTCCAGGTACACTCAATACATACACACTATACTACACAACACTATACTACAGCAACAGATGGAGCGCTCGTCGGAGAGCTGCCTGCGCGGGCTGCTGCAGCCGGCCGTGCGCGCCGCGCTGCTGGCCGCGCTGCGGGCTCCAGGTACACTCAATACATACACACTATACTACACAACACTATACTACAGCAACAGATGGAGCGCTCGTCGGAGAGCTGCCTGCGCGGGCTGCTGCAGCCGGCCGTGCGCGCCGCGCTGCTGGCCGCGCTGCGGGCTCCAGGTACACTCAATACATACACACTATACTACACAACACTATACTACAGCAACAGATGGAGCGCTCGTCGGAGAGCTGCCTGCGCGGGCTGCTGCAGCCGGCCGTGCGCGCCGCGCTGCTGGCCGCGCTGCGGGCTCCAGGTACACTCAATACATACACACTATACTACACAACACTATACTACAGCAACAGATGGAGCGCTCGTCGGAGAGCTGCCTGCGCGGGCTGCTGCAGCCGGCCGTGCGCGCCGCGCTGCTGGCCGCGCTGCGGGCTCCAGGTACACTCAATACATACACACTATACTACACAACACTATACTACAGCAACAGATGGAGCGCTCGTCGGAGAGCTGCCTGCGCGGGCTGCTGCAGCCGGCCGTGCGCGCCGCGCTGCTGGCCGCGCTGCGGGCTCCAGGTACACTCAATACATACACACTATACTACACAACACTATACTACAGCAACAGATGGAGCGCTCGTCGGAGAGCTGCCTGCGCGGGCTGCTGCAGCCGGCCGTGCGCGCCGCGCTGCTGGCCGCGCTGCGGGCTCCAGGTACACTCAATACATACACACTATACTACACAACACTATACTACAGCAACAGATGGAGCGCTCGTCGGAGAGCTGCCTGCGCGGGCTGCTGCAGCCGGCCGTGCGCGCCGCGCTGCTGGCCGCCCTGCGGGCTCCAGGTACACTCAATACATACACACTATACTACACAACACTATACTACAGCAACAGATGGAGCGCTCGTCGGAGAGCTGCCTGCGCGGGCTGCTGCAGCCGGCCGTGCGCGCCGCGCTGCTGGCCGCGCTGCGGGCTCCAGGTACACTCAATACATACACACTATACTACACAACACTATACTACAGCAACAGATGGAGCGCTCGTCGGAGAGCTGCCTGCGCGGGCTGCTGCAGCCGGCCGTGCGCGCCGCGCTGCTGGCCGCCCTGCGGGCTCCAGGTACACTCAATACATACACACTATACTACACAACACTATACTACAGCAACAGATGGAGCGCTCGTCGGAGAGCTGCCTGCGCGGGCTGCTGCAGCCGGCCGTGCGCGCCGCGCTGCTGGCCGCGCTGCGGGCTCCAGGTACACTCAATACATACACACTATACTACACAACACTATACTACAGCAACAGATGGAGCGCTCGTCGGAGAGCTGCCTGCGCGGGCTGCTGCAGCCGGCCGTGCGCGCCGCGCTGCTGGCCGCGCTGCGGGCTCCAGGTACACTCAATACATACACACTATACTACACAACACTATACTACAGCAACAGATGGAGCGCTCGTCGGAGAGCTGCCTGCGCGGGCTGCTGCAGCCGGCCGTGCGCGCCGCGCTGCTGGCCGCGCTGCGGGCTCCAGGTACACTCAATACATACACACTATACTACACAGCACTATACTACAGTACAGTGCACTAAACCACACTAAACTATGCAACACAATAATAAACTATACTACACACTATACTATACTACACTTTACTACAAAACACTAAACTTAAATTTACTAACCACTATACTACAGGGTTGAATGTGAACGTTAAACTTGAACGGTACCGCCTGATGAAGTCTACGCTCCGTCCTACCCTCGCTCAGATCGAAAACCCCGAGAGCTTTCAACTCGAGCTCTCTAATCGCTTTGATTGTCTAGACGACGCATCAGTGGACGAGATCAATAACAGGTTCGTAAAAACTGTCCATACGGTCGGATCTAAATTCTTTAGGACTCGCCGTACCGCTAGAACTCAGAAACTCTCTGAAGACACCCTCAAACTTATGGCTGAACGACGCTTGCTTAGACTGCAGTCTCCCGATGATGCTGCGTCATATAGGCAGCTCAATAGGCAGATCTCGAAGGCCTTGCGACACGATATCCGTGACTTTAATACTGCGCGTATTAAGGATACGATAGAGCGAAATAAAGGCTCCAAAGTGTTCGCAAGAGATATGTCTGTTGGGCAAAGCCAAATGACCAAGCTGAAGAGGGATGACGGCAGTATAGCGTCGACGAAAGCGGAAATTTTGAGGGAAATCGAGAAGTTCTACGGACAGCTATACGATTCGGTCACTAAGCCTGTTACTTGTGCGGCTAACGACCCTAGAGCCAAACTAACCCGACACTATACCGAAGATATCCCGGACATCAGCCTGTACGAGATAAGGATGGCCCTGAAACTGCTTAAAAACAACAAGGCACCGGGTGAGGATGGAATCACGTCAGAGCTTCTGAAAGCGGGTGGAACACCGGTACTCAAAGTCCTTCAGAGGCTCTTTAATTCTGTCCTACTCGAAGGGACCACGCCTGAAGCATGGAACAGAAGTGAGGTGGTGCTTTTCTTTAAGAAGGGCGATAAAACCCTTTTGAAGAATTATAGGCCCATCTCGCTTTTGAGCCATGTTTATAAGCTGTTTTCCAGGATCATCGCCAATCGTCTCGAACGAAGGTTTGATGACTTCCAGCCTCCCGAACAAGCCGGCTTCCGAAAAGGCTTTAGTACCATAGACCACATACATACGCTGCGGCAAGTTATACAGAAGACCGAAGAGTATAACTTGCCGCTATGTCTAGCGTTTGTGGACTATGAGAAGGCCTTTGATTCGGTCGAAACATGGGCGGTGCTAGAGTCCCTCCAACGATGCCGGATTGACTATCGGTACATCGAAGTGCTGAAGTGTTTGTATAGCAACGCCACCATGTCTGTCCGAGTACAGGAACAGAATTCGAAGGCTATTCCCTTGAACAGAGGCGTGAGACAGGGAGATGTTATATCTCCGAAACTGTTCACCGCCACTTTAGAAGACGCCTTCAAACTTCTAGAATGGAAAGGGCAGGGCATCAATATTAACGGCGAATACATCACTCACCTTCGGTTTGCCGACGACATCGTAGTCATGGCAAGGTCGATGGAGGAACTCAGCACGATGCTCGAAGGCCTCAACCGAGTCTCCCAACAGGTGGGCCTTAAAATGAACATGGACAAGACGAAGGTCATGTCTAATGTCCATGTTCTGCCTACCCCAGTTATGGTTGGGAACTCGGTTCTCGAAGTTGTCGACGAGTACGTATACCTAGGACAAACCATCCAGTTAGGTAGGTCCAACTTCGAGAAGGAGGTCAATCGCCGAATCCAGCTCGGATGGGCGGCGTTCGGGAAACTACGCAACGTCTTCTCGTCCAATATGCCTCAGTGCCTGAAGACGAAGGTATTTAACCAATGTGTGCTGCCAGTGATGACATACGGTTCTGAAACGTGGTGCTTCACTATAGGGCTTATGAACAGGCTCCGAGTAGCTCAACGAGCCATGGAGCGGGCTATGCTCGGGATTTCTCTGCGGGATCGAATCAGAAATGAGGACATACGCAGAGAAACCAGGGTCACCGACATAGCCAAGCGGATAAGCTCGTTGAAGTGGCAATGGGCAGGTCATATAGCCCGCAGAACAGATGGCCGCTGGGGCCGAAAAGTTCTCGAGTGGAGACCACGGATCGGCAAGCGCAGCGTAGGACGTCCACCGACCAGATGGACGGATGATCTGCGCAAGGCTGCGGGTCCACGCTGGATGCAGGCCACCTGCGATCGGTACAGATGGAGAGCCTTGAGGGAGGCCTATGTCCAGCAGTGGACGTCTTACGGCTGAAATGATGATGATGATGATGATACTACAGGGTACTAAAACACACCGTAGTAGGCTACACAACACAATAATAAACGATACTACAGAATATACTATACAAGACTATACTACAGTGCACTAAACCACACTGTACTAGGCTACACAACACAATAATAACCTATACTACGGAATATACTATACAAAACTATACTTTACTAACCACTATACTACAAGGTACTAAAACACACCGTAGTGGGCTACACAACATAATAATAAACGATACTACAGAATATACTATACAAAACTATACTACACTAAACACACTTTACTACACAACAATACATTGAAGAACACAACACACTATAAACTACACACTGCTACACATCATTTAAATAAACTACACTTTACTAACAAGTACAAGTGCACTACACTACAAGCGTTCACTAATTTACACTATACTTCACAACACAACACACATTATACTACAACACTACATTATAATACACTACACTATTCACTGTACTACACAACACTAAATTACACTAAACTGCACTACACACTTTACTACAATACACTTAACTACACTATACGTTCCCTCCCTCCCTCTGAGGTCTAATAACGGGTCTTTCACCCCTTGCACTTAAAATTAAGACGCTTTATGAGTTTTAAAGGTTTTTTAAATCAAATATTTCTCTTAACCTTTAGGATGTATAGATCTGAAATTTAATATAACCTTTTTGTGGATATAACAAAGCTTTTCTTATTTGAGAATCACAAGTCCACTTGATTCCAATCTAAAAACCTCGATACTCGATTTCGTCAAAGATAACCATTCCAAAAGAACGAGAGTAGCTACAAAAGCTAGTTCTTCAAAATTACTTTATAGTTTTTGTTGAAACTACATCGGTTTAATGATAGTAAAGAAAAATGAATTCTGATAATGCAACTTTAATTTAAAAGTTATAAAAAATATATTCAATATTTATTACTGTTTCCAATAAAATTAAAAGTCCGAATGCCTGGCCACCAGGAGTTCGAGTGTCAGACTGGTTTCTGGCCCGCACCCGCCAAGATCAGCGGGTGCAGCCAACTAGAAACGTCACGCCAAACAAAAAAGCATAGAGAGCCTAGTCAGAAGAATGTAACAATATATTATCAAAATGTGCGCGGTCTCAGAACAAAGTTAAGCGACTTTCAAAAGGGAATTGCCTCAGCTACTTGGGACATGTTTGCTGCCACGGAAACTGGCTGCAACGATTCTATTCACAACGGTGAAATAATACAGAACGGTCACACAATACTTCGATGTGATAGGACAGACGGTCGCAAACATGGAGGCGTACTACTTGTTGCTGTTCCTCACTATGAATTAAGACCGGTTCATATAACCGACGACGTAAACAGTGCAATGTTTGAGTTAGTCTGTGGAACTGTTCATTTTAACAACAAATATTTATTTACGTGCTGTGTCTTATACATACCTCCGGAATCACCGGTTAACGAATATATTAAAATGTTTCGTATCCTCGAGAAAATTACTGCAGAACATAGAAATATCATAATTCTGGGAGATTTTAATTTATATTCGGCGTCTCAGGACGTTAATAATTATTACGAGTGCTACTTAGCCTTTGCTGGGTTAATGCAGAAAAACATAATTGTAAATTGCTTAAATCGCATTCTAGACCTTGTACTTACAAATTTTTCAGACAATATCGTTGTGGCAGACGCGTCCTCCACGCCACTAGTTAAAATAGACAAATTCCATCCCCCGTTAATAATTTGTATACCGCGAAACCAACCACGAGCAGACTCTATACCACAGCAGGGAAGCTCTAATATGTCACTGCAACGAAAGGACTCTGTGCAATGCCGATTAGTCCGCTGGAATTTCCGTAAGTGTGATTTCGTTAAATTGTATGCAGCGATAGCTACTTGTGAATGGAGCGAGCTCTACAGGACAAACAACATAGAGGATGCACTCGAACTTTTTTATGGTAAGTTAAACCAACTTATTAATGATAGCACACCAATTAAAAGTCCTAGCACTCCTTCTACTAAATACAATTATCCGGAATGGTTTAATGCCGATATAATTAGAAGCATAAAAGAAAAAGCTTTTCTGCATAAAAAGTTTAAGAGGTCCAACTCACAGCATGACTATAGTTTGTTCGCACAGTCTCGCAGCAATGTTAAGAAAATGATAGCCGCAGCTTATGACGAGTACCATAAACGAGTAGAGGTAAATTTGTGTAGTGACCCTAAGTCCTTCTGGACTATGATTAGGAGTAAACAGTCCAAGGTAAACAAAATGCGCTTATATAGGGATGGAAACTTACTTTCAGACAGGGAAATTCCCCAAGTTTTTGCAGACTATTTCGGCTCTGTATATAATCCCACTAGACCGAAATTGGATGCAGCGCGCGCAGCAGCGGAGAGCACGGCAGCGGACGGTGGCGGAGCCGCGCGCGTCCATGTTCCACACCTAACCCAGGCCCAGGTGCTGGACGCGTTGCGTCGCCTTCCGGCGAAACATTCTGTCGGCCCAGATGGAATTCCGCCCTTTCTCGTAAAAGACTGCAGAAATAAGTTGACGTCGCCGCTGAGCTATATTTTCAACCTATGCCTAAAAATGGGTAAATATCCAGAACGCTGGAAAATTTCAAAAGTTACACCAATACCAAAAGGTGGACCAGGGACAGAGGCTGATAACTATAGACCAGTGGCGGTACTTTCCACCTTCGCGAAGGTTTTCGAAGCAGCACTCCAATCTGCCATCGTAAAACAAATGAATTTCCAGTTTGCTGAATCACAGCACGGATTTCGGCCAGGGCGTAACACGACAACAAATCTTTTAAATTTCATGTCCTATGTGACCCCACGTGTAGACTCCGGCTTACAAGTGGACGTCGCATATTTTGACTACAAAAAAGCATTCGACTTAGTAGACAACGATACATTACTATCTAAGCTGGCAGCCGTAGGTTTTACTCCCCAGCTACTACACTTTTTTGTTAGTTACTATAGAGATAGACGTCAAATAGTTGAAGTAAACGGACATGTATCTAGGCCATACTTCACAAATTCAGGGGTGAATCAAGGCAGCTGCACTGGACCCCTAGCATTTTTAATCTTAATTAATGACCTACCGATGGTAGTTCAGAACGCGGTCTGTCTGCTTTTCGCCGACGATTTAAAGCTGCTATACTCTATAAAGCCTCTTCCGCTAGTTGCCGTTCTGTGCAGACGTGTGTTTTGGAGCTCTTGCAAAGTTTTTAATTATTTTTCTAAATTCATTCTACTAAATTCGTGATTCGTGGATTTTGTTAATTTTCGATTCCTTGTCTCGCATACGGGGTTTATACGGAAGTTTCACGCCTACTGGGCGTTCCTAGAAAGGGATAGTGAGTGTTTCATCTATTTGTAGAAGTCCGTCGTCAGATTGAAAATAATAAGTTTTCGATTTGGTGATATTCACCGAGATTCGAACCCGCGTCGCGCCGGTGTGCTGCCCCGACCGCGTGCTTACCGTCTCCGCCACCAAGACTGCTCGACTGGTCGCGAAATCTACCTATACAAGCAAACGCCCGCTACGCGACACAACCTTGCTTGTGACGATATACGCTACGCTGCGCTACGAGCTACATTGCGCTACGAGCTACGCCCTATAAAGTGACTACATTTTACAAGTGTTTTGGTTATTTGACTGTTTTATATAATTTTAGTTTTTATACTAATAGTGAATCAGAAAATCTATTTAAAATGCCTAAAGTGCAACGCAGTCCCCCTCCTGTTGAGAAGACCATGCCAAAAGGCCTGAGCTCCGGAAAATCTATTTCCGAGCCAGATCTGGCCTCCCCTCAATCGAATATCAATGATGATGGAAGAGTAACTCTCAGGCACAAAAGACCTCGCCCCAACGACTCTCCCCAGAACCAATCAATGTGCTCACAGGGTGATTTCAGTACCTTTGCTGACGAGATCAAGGGGTTACTTACGTCATGGAAAGAGGAGCAGTCTAATTGTTTATCTCAATGGAAAAGGGAACAAGATGCCACATTGTCTACCCTAGTGCGAGATGTTGCAGGTCTGAAAAATCAATGCTCTCAGATACAGAAATCTAATACGGAAATTGAGAAGGCTATGGACTTTATAAACCAGGGCTATGAAGAGATGAAAAATAAGATCAGTCTCTTGGAAAATGAAAAACAAGATAACATTAAGGCCATCATAACGCTACAGACCCAATTGAATGACATACAACTTCAAACACGTAACGCAACGGTCGAGTTGCGTAATGTCCCTAATGTGGACAAAGAAAAGGCAACTGATCTGATAACAGTTTTATCGGACGTTGGTAGGGTGGTTAACACTGAAGTCAAATCTTCCGACTTGCGGGATATTTATCGTCTTCCCGGGAAACCAGGTGTTTCTAGGCCAATTGTAGCTGAGTTTGTCTCCGTGGCTGGGAAATATAATTTCCTTAGTGCTGTCAGACAATATAACAAAGGACGGCCATTGCCTGAAAAATTGAACACCGGAATTATTGGTATGACTGGACCCAGCCAGCCAGTTTATGCCGATGAACACCTAGCCCCGTCGATCAGAAAACTTCTATACGAAACTCGCCAATTTGCCAAATCACATAACTACACCTGCTGGTATTTCAATGGGAGGATCTCACTTCGCACGAGCCCTGACGAGAAGCCCGTTATTATAACATCTGAAAAATGTCTTACGGCCTTGGCTGAAAAGCTAAAATGACTGGAGTTGGCAGTAACACCACCTGATATCCTAGTATCGCTAAGTTTTGTATTACTTTTTTGTTTGTGTAAGTTTATTAATATTTTCTCAAATTTTCTTTGTGCTTTTTCTGCCTATACCTCACATCGCTATGCGGTTTTGCTACTTGCTTATGCCCTCGCTTATATTTGTTTCACTTTGGTTAACACTACAAATCATTGTATTTTCTTATGCTTGCTAAAAACCAACTCTTGCTTATCTTGCTTATTAACTGCTCTCTGTCCTGTCACTCATAAAGATCTGTGTCTAAGTTTTTACTCAGACTATTACTATATTGTTATAAATGGCTAATCTATTAACAACCCAAACAGAATTAGATGAAGCAGAAGTAGCAGATTCCTTGAACTGTGACGTAAACGAGCTTCAGAAATTTATAAACATCAGTTTGAATAGTCTCACAGTCATATCTCAAAACATCAGAAGCATACACGCTAATTTTACTGACCTACAGGTATCTTTATCTCAGCTAGGCTTTGAAGCAGATATAATTATATTAACAGAATGTTGGTTAAATGAGACAAAACCTATTCCTTGGCTTAGTAACTATACGTCATATTCGACTTCTACTCATATAAACAAAAATGATGGTGTTGTAGCCTATGTAAAAAACTCGCTTAGTATTACTGTTAAAGAGATACATTTGGTAGACGCGTCTGGCTTACAGATTGATTTTAGAAATAACACTATTCTAGGTATCTATAGATCACCATCAAATAACAATGATATCGACGGTTTTAATACTAGCTTAAATACAATTCTTGACAATTTGCATACAAATAATAATGTAATTATAACAGGTGACATAAATATAAATTTAATTGTTAAATGTAATGAAAAATCATTGGATAGGAAAAATAGAAATAAATATTTAGACATGCTTTCTAGTCACGGCTTCCTACCGGGTCATGTCCTGCCGACAAGGGATGACAATTGCCTGGACCATTTTATAATTAAACTACACAAAAACAAATCTAAAGCGTCGATTGCTGTCCTCAATACTTCAATTACTGATCACTCTATGATTTTTCTTAACCTAAGTTTTCCTAACCCTTTAAATAAATCTAATAGATATAAAACTATTGTTAATTATGATGAAGCTCTAAATAGTCTTCAAAATAAAAACTTATCAATGCTACTAGATTACAAAGATCCGAATATTGTTACTAATGAACTGATTAATAAAATTACAGAATCACTTGATGAAAACACGAAAACAATTAAAGTTTCTAAGAGTAATTACATTGTTAAACCCTGGATTACAAGTGGCATGTTGCGGTGTATACGAAATAGAAATAAACTTCAGAGATGTTTGAGAATGGATCCAAGCAATGAAATTTTGAAGCTAACTTATAAAAGATACCGTAACTTTTGTAACAATCTTTTAAAAAAGCTTAAAAGGGAATATGAGAGTAGATTATTATCCAATTCTGAAAAAAATTCTAAGTCACTATGGAAAAATATTAAAAACATAACTAGCTTAAATAATTCAAAATTAAAACAAAATAATCTTATAAATAACGAGGCCAATACTGATCTTGCAGTGAAACGAATTAACAGTTTTTTTGCCAACATAGGGAAACAACTAGCTGAAAACATCGTATCAGAACGGCAAAATACCACGCCTCTTATATCAACGCATTCACAATTGTCATCTTTTGTTTTGCTGGATACTGATCCGGGAGAAGTTAACAGTATTCTATGTAACCTTAAATCTACAAGCGCAGCAGGAATCGACAATATACCGACACATTTTCTTAAAATGACAAGAAATATAGTTGTTCCTATAATCTGCCATTTAGCTAATCTTTGCTTTACAACAGGTGTTTTCCCGAGTAAACTAAAACAATCCTTGATCACTCCTGTGTTCAAAAGTGGTAATAGTGATGACATAAATAATTACAGGCCAATATCCGTGTTACCATGTGTATCAAAGATTATTGAAAAATTATTGAATAAGAGACTTCTCAATTACTTAGAAAGTTTTAATATTTTGTCACCATCTCAATTTGGTTTTAGGCAGGGAAAATCCACTGAAGATGCTGTAATTGAATTAAGTACGCAAATTGTGGAGCATTTAGATAACAAAAGGAAATGTTTAACCGTTTTTCTAGACCTAAAAAAGGCCTTTGATACCGTATCAATCCCTATCCTTATACGCAAGCTAGAAAATATTGGTATCAGGGATTTTCCACTAGAACTTTTAAAAGATTACCTTTCTGAAAGAAAGCAATGTGTTAAAATTGATAATGTCATTAGTTGTGAGGAGGAAATTACTTATGGTGTTCCACAGGGTAGTGTTTTGGGGCCTACCCTGTTTTTGATATATATTAATGATCTCTGTAATTTGAAACTGATTGATGGGAAGATCTTCTCGTATGCCGACGATACAGCGATTGTATTTTCTGGAAAATCCTGGGAATATGTTAGACACCAGGCCGAGATAGGTCTGTCAAGTATTTCTACGTGGCTGAATAGAAACATGCTTACTCTTAATGCCTCAAAAAGTAACTTTGTTTGCTTCTCCTTAAATAAATCCACTCAACCAAACTCTGATTACTGTCTCAGAATACATAAATGTGATATGTCGAACGCATGCGATTGTCCCGCCCTAGCTAAAGTGCCTGTGGTGAAGTATCTTGGCGTCATGTTGGATGAGCGGCTGTCCTGGCATTCGCACATAGAGTTGGTTTCTACAAGGATAAGAAAATTAATCTGGATCTTTAAAATCCTAAGGCATATAGCCTCCAAAGATCTCTTAAGCCAGATTTATGTTGCATTAGTTAAGTCAGTAATCACATACTGTATTCCGGTTTGGGGAGGGGCAGGTAAGACACGATTTCTTGAGGTTGAGAGAGCACAGAGGTCACTGATTAAAGTTATGTATTTTCTTCCATACCGGCACTCCACAACTAATCTTTACCTAACGTCTAAACTCTTGTCTGTGAGAAAATTGTACATCTTATGTGTTATTTTAAAATTGCATTCTAAATTACCCTACGATCCGAGTGTATTTGAACAAAGACGTAGTCATGCTGTAGCTACAGTGCGATTATACAGAACCTGTTTTGCTAAAAATCAATTCATGGCACAAGCTAGTCACCTTTATAATACTGCAAATAAAAACTTTTGTATTTACACAAAACCAATAAGAGAAGTTAAAAAGGCAGTCACAGATTGGCTGAATAACATCGATTATACTAAAGCAGAATCACTTCTCAAATATAATTCACAAATTGTAATGTAATGCAGATGCAGGAAGGTTTAAAGAGTGAATATGTGTTAGTATGTAGTGCATGCGTGTTATGTTTGTATTATGTATGTGCACATATGCATATAATGCTTATTATTATTTTTTACTATTAGGTTAGGTTATATTTTTACTTACATTTATTAATTTAATAAAATTATATTCTTGTAAGCTTTGCATGATAGTTTTAGAAACACTTTTGACTTTACTGGAAGAGTGGTGTCTCCCGGCACAGGTATTATTACTTAAAGGGAGACTCCTAGTTGTAAAATTATGATTAAGAAAGAGAATAAAATTATCTTTATCTTTATCTTTATAAAGGACCGGGATGACTGTAAACGTCTGCAGAACGATATCGACAATGTGGTAGAATGGAGTAAAGAAAATAAATTAAGTTTTAACATTGCAAAGTGTGAAGTGATGAGCTGCACTCGATCTCGCGCCCCGCTGCAACACGACTACACAGTCGGGACAACACCACTAGCACGGGTAACCTCTGTCCGGGATCTCGGGGTTCGCATTACGAGTGACCTTTCTTTCCGCGACCATATTGTCGATATCTGCAGACAATCCTTTAAAAGGCTTGGGTTTGTGCTGCGTAGATGCAAATCTTTTACAAACCCTACGGCTATAAAAAGTTTATACAACGCATTAGTCAGAAGTAAGCTTGAAAGTGGCTCCGTCATTTGGAACCCGCAGGAAGCTCAATATAAACTAATGCTAGAACGTATGCAAAATAAATTTACAAGATTTTTGTATTTAAAACTTTATGGTTTCTACCCACTGTACCCTTTGATGTACCCAACACTGTTCGTATTGGGGATGGTTGGTTACACCAAACTAGAAGTCAGGAGAGACCTTGCATTGATTGAATATCTTGTAAAAGTTTATCGAGGCATTGAAGGCAACTCTACAATTTTAGAGGAATTTAAGTTAATCGTCCCAAAGGATTTGAATCGGCGCAGAAAGGCAAAGATGTTTGAGGTGCCGCAGTCGCGCACGGCTCTACTTCGCAACTCGCCGCTGGTGCGTGGTATTGGTCTACTAAATAAAATTTCCGACGAACTTGACATCATAGCTTGCACAAAAGTCGAACTTAACCGGGTGGCGTTGAGGATGCTTTGCTATTAGGCGTTCGTTATAGGGTTATTCTTACGATTAAATGTGTTTGTTATGTTATGTTTTGTATGTTTATTAATATTGTATGATTGTGAGTATATGAGTGTATATCTACGGGTGTTTGTATATAAGGGTATAGTAATATGCATTGTATATAGTTATTTTATTCTATTTAATTTTATCGCATATTTTATATTTAATTTAATTTAATTTAATTATTTTTAATTGTACATAAATATTCAGATATAATGTTAATAGTTTAAATGTCGTATTAGGTTTAATATCTGTAATGGCATTTTTAACTTAATTATAATAAATAAATAAATAAAAAAAAAATGTAGAAACCGATGCGGGCGACTGACATAATATATGACTGTCCCTTTCCCTCATGGCGTATGCTCTATATCGAAGCTCCATCTCTGTTTATTTGGTCGTTTCATTTCATTCTCGTATATCTTCATACTCATACATTGTCATATTGTCTCTATAATTACTATTCAACATATTATTGACAAAACATTATTTAACTAACAGACGTAGAATGGGAGTACTGCGGGCCGGGCGTGCTGCGGCAGTGCGAGCGCGTGACTTCCGCCTGGTTGGCGACCCCTGTGGAGCCCCAAGAACCCCCTGCCTCCCCGACGGAGCCCCCGACCGCGTCCCCCGTGACCCCTCCCGGAGGGACATGCCCTGTGAGAGGGCTCGTGAGGTTGTTCTCGTCGAAGGCGTTCCTTCAGCTGCTAACGGCGTGTACGGATCTTGAGCTGAAGACTTATGAGAGGTTGGAGCTGCAGCGATGGCGGCCTGGGGACTATACGGTCTGTTCTTTGATATTAGAATAGAATAGAATATATGCTAGCTGACACGGCAAACTTCGTACCGCCTTGCGATCTGAATTTTCGAGAATATTCTATTCTATAGCCTATGTTATCCGGGGAAATTGTAGCTTCCTAGGGAAATAACTTTTAATATTAGTTCATTTGTCTCAGAGCCTATTCAATTCAAACAAACAATCAAATCTTTACTCCTTATAATGTTTTATAGATAGACTAGTCAACCCGGCGATATTCTTACCGCCTAACCTATTAGTATTTTGTGCATGTATTTTACTTATAAACCTTCTTGAATCACTCTATCTATTAAAAAAAAAACGCATCAAAGTCTGTTGCATAGTTTTAAAGATATAAGCATAAATAGGGACAGACGCGGGAAGCAACTTTGATTTATACTATGTGTTGATATTGATGCATTGCTATTAAAACAATTAGACCATTTGTTCTATGTTTAAGGCGGTAACTCTCGCTATGGCGCGAAATTCAAATTTTTTCGTGTTTTTTATTTATTCTGGCGAAAGTATACATTTTTAATAAAGTTTAAATGAATTCGCGTATGTAAAAAACCATCTCCCACATTGCAATACAACGTTTTTGGAAGACAGACCTACAGATTTTGTGTCTAAGGGGTAAAATCAAGTTCCTTGAATATACACAAAATCGGTAACTCGGTCTTTCAAAAACGATATATCACAATGTGGGAAATAGGTTTTTACGTACGCGAATTCATTTAAACTTTATTTAAAATAAATACTTTCGCCAAAATAATTAAAAAAACGTGAAAAAATTTGAATTTCGCGCCATACCGTGAGTTACCGCCTTAACAGTTCGATTTCGTTTGAGTTGATTATATATGATTTGTGCTTTTAATACTGTTGGTAATTTTAGGTGAACCTTTGATTAGCCATACTTCTTAAGATAAAGATACTGAAATAAATACTTCCATGATGTTAATCAAATCAAAATCAAAAAATTCTTTATTCAATATAGGATACAAGATATCACTTATTGAAAGTCAATTAGACTACATCTAATCTAATCGCTATTGATACCTTATTTGGTAAAGTATCCTATACTGTGAGAGGCGAGGTAGTTCAGGGTGCCCACCAATTGGCTTATGCCTTACGACAATGGTCTAATCATCATAATCTCACGCCTTTTATTCCCCGAAGGGTTAGGCAGAGGTACCAGCTCAAGAGCCGGACCCACGTTTAGCCGAGTTTATGTTTTATTACCAACGTGAGGCGGGGCCAGCTTGTCGCCCCGGTTATAACGACCACTACTGCGGCCGGGACCATCGGCTTCACGTGCCTTCCGAAGCACGGAATCATCTTACTTTTCGGACAATCAGGTGATTCAAGCCTGCAATGTCCTATCCAACCGAAAACAACCACAACGTGATTTCTAATGGTAATGCGTAACTCGTGTAGCTGCTGCCTCCACGCGAACAATACTTGGAGCCTCGTCTGGAAGTGTTGTACTACGTGGGCGTCCCCGCGCGGCCGCTGAGCGGCGGCGGCGTCACCTACGTGGCCCCCGAGGAGCCCCCCCCGGCCCCCGCACCCGGGGGGGGAGCCCTTGCAGACGCCCCCCCCGCCGCACTCGTCACCGTGCCCCCACAGGTGAGAATAGTACTAGGTACAGGTTGGGCACTCCCTGCCTCCCCCAGCGCGGGTGCGCGGCTCCTCTCGGTGTCGTCAGTACAAGCAGCGCGACGTCTCACTCACACAGCGTGGCGCGCGCACGGACAGTGGCGGACACGGTCGGCGTAACACTTCCGGTTTTTCTGTATTGCAAAATAGCTCTTGTTCTTTGGTAATACAGTCTAGGGCTGACGACACCATAGACAAATCTGTTACGGCCTCCTAGACCGCCACTGTACACGAGCTTAGGCTGTGTGCGAAGCAATGCGTTTTTTTCTTAGAAGTGTCCGAGGGGTGACGTGGGCCTCCCCGCGCAGCCCTTGTTTTATTCACCTACAGCGATACTAGCCTTAACTCCATTTTTACAATGCATGTGTTAAGAGCCAGTTTACAGCGATGCTAGTGCCATTCACGAAAAAAAATATTATCTTCTAAACTGTGGCAAATATCAAAAATGTGGCACAGTATGACACTAGATAATCTTGTTAAGTACTTTTTTGAGCACAGTAAAGTAGTCCTAAAATTAAAAGAACAAAATTTTACACATTATACAAGTGGCCACTTTTAGCAACACCTTGTAGCTTTCTTTGGTCTTTAACTTAAAACCTATACAACAGAGCCCTAAAAATACTAGGCTTCGTTACCTAGCCTAGTTCAGACTTCATTAAGGTGGTAACTCTCGCTATGGCGCGAAATTCAATTTTTTTCGTGTTTATTATTTATTCTGGCGAAAGTATACATTTTTAATAAAGTTTAAATGAATTCGCGTATGTGAAAAACCATCTCCAATATTGTAATACAACGTTTTTTGAAGACAGACCTACATATTTTGTGTCTAAGGGGTAAATGGCCAAAAAACAAGTTCCTTGAATATACACAAAATCGGTAACTCTGTCTTTCAAAAACGATATATCACAATGTGGGAAATAGGTTTTTACGTACGCGAATTCATTTAAACTTTATTTAAAATGAATACTTTCGCCAAAATAATTAAAAAACGTGAAAAAATTTGAATTTCGCGCCATGCCGAGAGCTACCGCCTTAAAGTGTTAAGCTTTGTAAATAAAGATAAGGCCTAATTTAAGTTTTATGTAAATTTATGAATTTTCCAATAAATTTATTATTTATTATTATTATTATCTAGTGTCATACTGTGCCACATTTTTGTTATTTGCCTTAAGTTAAGAAGATAAATATATTTTTTTGGAGAATGTCGCTAGCATCGCTGTAAACTGGCCCTATAAATAACGCCTTGTCGAAGTTGTATATATTTTTTTTTTAGAATATTATAAATTTGTTGACAGGATAACGCCCTGAGCCTTGTCTACTGCGACGCGGGAGCTGCAGGATTCACCAAGTACCTCAGTAAAATGACCATGAGGCCCGACGAGTGCTTCTATATGGTCACGTGCGCGTATAGAGAGTGAGGGAGCAAGGGGGGAAATATATGGTTGAATTGTGAAAGGAACTGTTGTGCAGGATGTTGTTTTTAAAAGTGCAAGAAATAGTAGACTAAGACTGTTATAAGAAGCAGAAAATTTTCTTTGTTCATTAAATAATAATTTAGAACGATTACGTACCCTCAAACGCATTTAAATTATGCACAGTTTATGTGCGCTCGACGCGGTGAGGTCCCGTAGAACGTCTACCTACCCTCAAACACATTTAATTTACGCACAATTTATGTGCGCACGACGCGGTGAGGTTTAATGCAAATCAGCGTTACCTATACTTGTTTCACTGCTATTACTATAAACGCTATGCTGTTTTATACTGTATGATAAGGTTACAAAATACAACTTGTGTAAAATTTGCTAAAAGCCGCGCACATAGAGAACAGATTTAAATATGGCGGCCGAACGCATGCTATCTCGCGTATATTAGTATGAGAGAAGAGTTAAGAAGAGAGACAGCCCATACGACGGCCGCCATTTTGAGGTCTTTTCTTTATGTGCGCAGGTAATATAAAAATGAATGTGGTCCTTCGAGCCGGAAATAACAAAAAAAAAGCCAATTTTTTTATTTTTGTAAACTTTTTATTACTTATTTTAGTTGACAAAACGGCATATATATATACAGAGAGTACTTATCAAATCCGTATTATTTATCTATGCACTATCATTATTTTAGACAAGAGTTTCCTAGCAAACTTTACCGGCCACTTTTAAATAATAATATTTTGCACACTTTTTGAATACAGATTTTTAAAGTCAAATATGGAATTCATATTTTAGTATAACATAAGGCATTGTGTTCTAAATTTAAATTAATTTGTTTGTGGGTCCGCTTAGATGTGATTGTGCTGTAATTTGCCCAAAAAAAAAAAAAAATTATATACCTACACTTAGTAGTGAAGACGTGATGAATGTATTGTTTGATTCCGATGTGCTGCAAATTAAGAGGCCTATTAAACCATATTAGTGGAATGAGAGGTTTTCAATTAGACATCTCAAAAAAAAAAAAAAACAAGTTTTATCACGCCGCTAACAGATGGCGCCAGCAAAAATCTACAAGTGAAGTTGAAATGAATCATTAAAAGCTCGAAATGAAACTTGAACTCGTCATGCGTCAGTCAAATAGTATTTGTTTTGTTTTGCACTTTTTCTAGTTAATTTGAATTTCTTTTAACACGCGCAGATAAAGAACAGATTTGATAATAGTGGCCGAACGCATGCTATCTCGCTTATATTAGTAAGACAGAAGAGTTAAGAAGAGAGACAGCCCATACAACTGCTGCCATTTTCAAATCGGTTCTATATCTGCGCAGTTTATACCTATGTCTATTACGCCATCTCGCGGGCCTATTACGAAACTTATTTTTTATTAAAATGGCGCTTTGAAAAAAATCTACTTAACCATTGCAAATCCGTGTAAATGTTTCTTAATCGTGAATGCGCTTGATCGCTGTTTTCCAGTGTGACATGACCTTTAAATGAAAGTTAAGGATAGATAGAATGCTAGCCGAGTGTGATGCAGATTTTTAGAATTGTAATATGTAAATAAATAAATAAGATTTGAGTCTTGTTAAAGTATGTTAAATGTTAAGCCCTTATGGGCTTACATGGTTAGGATAATGATCTTAGAAATATTCCTTTGCTGCCTAAAGTGGCCACTTTTAGTTTCGTAAAAAATATTTCTAAGATCTTTATCCTTAAAGCTACACAACAGAGCCTTAAAAATTCTAAGCAACATTATCTAGGGAGTCAAAGATGCATATTTTTGATTTCGGCCATGGTTTAGAAGATATTAATTATTTATCGAAGTGGCGCTAGTATCGCACCCGTTCGCTCTTTAAGCGATGCTTCTTAAATTTACGTTTTTAGCAAACAAGAGCAGAGGACACTTATATCAAAACTAAAGCCTCTAGTACACCAATACTTTTGCAGAGGGCAGCAATTGCGAAACAATAACCACGACAGACTCGTGGCCCCCCTGCTTTGCCTCCCGGCGGACCACAAGTAAAACGCAATTTCCTTGTGCTCCCCCCAGGGGGTAAAGCAGGGGGACCATGAGTCTGTCGTGACAGTAATGACAAGGAAGGAACTATTTCGACTAGCGTAGTGCTAGCTGCGTCGGTGTACTAAGGCCTAAGAGATTATTGTTTTTGTTTTTCTATTACTTATTTGAATTGTATAATTTATAGAATATATTCTTACTAGAGGCTGCCCCGCGGTATTTCCCGCGCAGATTTCTCATAAACACAAAAATCCCGTTTTTTTCCGTTCCCGTGGGAATTTCGGGAAATCCTTTCTTAGTGCTCACCTACACTCCCTAAGGAACCTACATGCCAAATTTCAGCTTTGTACGCCCAGTAGTTTCGGCTCTGCGTTGTCTGTCAGTCAGTCAGTCAGTCAGTCAGTCAGTCAGTACCGGAAGAGTTTTATATACAGGATGTCAGTCAGTAACGGAAGAGTTTTATATACAAGGGGGTAATAAATCAAAGGGGGGATTCAGCTCACCATACCTAACAACTTTCCCAAAGCAACATGGGTCGAAATCTCAAAACAAAAATCAGCCGTCCCGTACATTGATCCCGTCAGCTGATCGAACCAATGTATGGAACAGCTGTTTTTTTTTTTTGAGATTTTGATCCATGTTGCTTTGGGGAAGTTGTTAGTTATGGTGAGCAGAATCCCTCCTTTGATTTATTACCGCCTTGTCAGAAACACCCTGTATATTGATATTGAATTGTATAATTTGTAGAATATCAATATATATAAAACTCTTCCGTTACTGACTGACTGACTGACTGACTGACTGACTGACTGACTGACTGACTGACTGACTGACTGACTGACTGACTGACTGAGTGACTGACTGACTGACTGACTGACTGACTGACAGACAACGCAGAGCCGAAACTACTGGGTGTAGCGGGCTGAAATTTTGCATGTAGGTTCCTTAGGGAGTGTAGGTGAGCACTAAGAAAGGATTTCCCGAAATTCCCATGGGAACGGGAATAAAATGGGTTTTTGTGTTTATGAGAAATCTGCGCGGGTGAAACCGCGGGGCAGCCTCTAGTATTCTTATAAAGTAATCTAAAATAATGCCTGACCACAAAGCTAGCTTATATTGTACTTACTATTGCAATTCATAACGGATGCTTGTAGGCGGAAATAAATTAAAGCAGTGACTTCAGCTCACCATACCTAACAACTCTCACAAACAACATGGATTGAAATCTTAATATTTTTTTTTACAAAATAGGAACCCGCCTTCAATAAACTGACATATACCACTGAATACCTAATAGTATTAACTGAGCACTTTCTCTTTTTCGAATTCGGTTAAAATAGGTACTAAGACCTTCTCCCGAATGCAAAAAATACTTATCTGAAAACCGCATTAAAATTGGTTCAGCCAAACGCGAGATAATCGCGGACAAACATACATGCAAACATACATACAGGTCAAACTGATAACCTCCTTTTTTGAAGTCGTTTAAAAACAACTGACGTAGCGTAAATGAACCCCTCACCTATCGGGGCAGCTGTTTTTTTTTTAATTTGGGAAATGTGATAGGTATGGTGAGCTAGATCACTCGTTTTATTATTTTATTATTTCCGCCTTGTCAGAAACACCCCGTAAATCCAGTAACAGCCATTGAAAAATTAAACGTAAGTTAAGGTATTGTTTGTTTATGTACGCGGCTGCACTTTAAGCTACTCATGTTGATTGGAGACCGATCTTTGTTTAGTTGGCATCAAGGTGGGTAGGTCGATGTGCCGGCCCCCTTGTACAGGTGTGTGTGTACTTGTCGACGAGTCATGTGTTGTGTAAATATAGTTTTAACTCATTAAATTATAATATAAGAATTTATATCATGTATTTTATTAATTTTCAATGTCTTAGGTAACTGAAACTTTTTTAATTCACCACTATTTTTAACCGACTTAAAAAAAGGAGGTTATCAGTTTTACCTGTGTATGTATGTATGTTTGTCCACGATTATCTCGCGTTTGGCTGATTAACGATTGATCCCGATTTTGATGCGGTTTTTAGATAAGTATTTATTACATTTAGGAGAAGGTTTTAGTTGGTACCTATTTTAACCGACTTCGAAAAAGAGGAAGTGCTCAGTTTATGTATGTGTAAATTTATTGAAGGCGGGTCTCTTTTTCTTAAAATAAAATTTATTTTTTTATTTTTAGTTACCTACTTTGGGTGTTTTTTTCAAAGCAAACGTACACTTAGGTTCAAACAAATAATACAATTGAGTAATAAGACAAAAATTTCGAGCACTATGCTTAGCTTTAGTACTGAGACCTAAAATCAAGTTATGTCCTTAGACACAAAATCAGTAGGTCTGTCTTCAAAAAACGTTGTATTACAATGTGGGAAATGGTTTTTTACATACGCGAATTCATTTAAACTTTATTAAAAATGAATACTTTCGCCGTAATAAATAAAAAACGCGAAAAATTTTGAATTTCGCGCCATACCGAGAGTTACCGCCTTAAGAAACAATTGTTTATTTAAGAAAAATGGTGTTACAGTTTGTGTTGAGATTCCCCTTAGCACTACACTACGATTTCTAGTGCAATAATCTAAAGTTTTCGAAATTTGCTTCTTATCTAAATTTAAAGTTTATTTATATCCTTCAAGGCTGCTTTGTTTTTAATTGCTAAAAGCAAAATTTAATAAACTTTAATTATTCTATAAATATGCTGCCTAAGCTCTATTAATTTTATAAATAAGTATAATATTCCCTGAGCCTCTTCACTTGATACTTGATGTAGGTATTCGCGTCGACACGCCGCGCCGAGACGTCAGCGAGCGCCACAATACACCCTTTTTGGGCTGGTGTTTGATTTATGATTATCTACTCAGATTTAAATAAGGTTTATTGGTCCAAAGTGCACATACGCGAGGAAGATACCAATAATATACCTACCTTACAATTTAAATTAAGTACCTACACTCAGAGCCACGAACTAGGAAAAACCTGTATCTAGGGTGCATTAAACACATACAGATATGAACAATACACCAAGGACACAAGTCCAGTAGGTCTTGTATGAGTTTGACCACGGTTATACATAACGCGTTGAACGTTCGCATTTTAGTAATATACAGCGCCTCTAGCAAAACTAAGGCGTGCATAAACTCGCTAGCAAACCCATACCACAGTATAATAAATAGTACTAAATACAGTGTTACCGCATCTTGGACTGACAACGCTAGAAGCCTTTGCCCGCCGATCCACCTTCTCTCTGGCCGATCCCAGCGCCATCATGCGGCAAGGATGGACAACTAATGTTTTACATCTAATCACAAATACTTTATTAGGTTTATTAGGTACCATAAATTATGTTTTAATTAATAACTTATAGTAAATTATCTAGATGTTTGTTTAGCAATGTGTTAAGTGCTATGTACCTTTATTAACACCATGTACACACTAAGTTGCAAAAAATATCTTTATATCTTTATATATCTTCCTAAAGTTGGTTTGTAAAAGTACTTTGTTGAGACAAGGCGGGAACAAGAGATGTCATGTGTGTGAATGGAGAAAAAAAACACGAGACGAGAGCAATGGAAAAAATATGTAACAAGTGAGGAGGATAAAATGTAAATTGTAAGGAAAGTGAAGTATTTAATTTAAAGCTGTAATAACAGTATGGGCATTCCCTGCCTCCCTCAGAAAGTTCGGCTCCCGCGCCCTCGGTTACCTTTCAGTACCAATAAAGCAGCGTCGCACGTCTGATCTCACTCACACAAGCATGACACGCGTGCACGTACACGAGTTTCGGCTGTGCGCGAAGCAACGGACTTTTTTCTGTAAAGTGTCCGAGGTGTGCCCATACCAAGGGCACAGGTGTACTCCGCGTCACAAAAGACATTACTGCGATAAGTATACCTACAAATACTTATAATATTGCATGGAACTTTTCCCCTCCTTTCCGCCGTTCCTCGCACTGCTAGGTTGAGAGATAATGAAGCATCTATTACAGCTATAAATTAAATACTTCACTTTCCTTACAATTTACATTTTATTCTCCTCACTTGTTACATATTTTTTCATTGCTCTCGTCTCTTGTTTTTGATTCCACCTTCACATGACATCCCTTGTTCCCGCCTTGTCTCAACAAAGTACTTTTACAAACCAACTTTAGGAAACACATTGCTAAACAAACATCTAGATAATTTACTATAAGTTATTAATTAAAACATAATTTATGGTACCTAATAAACCTAATAAAGTATTTCTGATTAGATGTAAAACATTAATTAGTAATAAATAAACCCCGTATTGATCAATTATCTGTTGTCCATCCTTGCCGCATGATGGCGCTGGGATCGGCCAGAGATAAGGTAGATCGGCGGGCAAAGGCTTCTAGCGTTGTCAGTCCAAGATGCGGTAACACTCGGCCATCCTGCATTGGCCGTGTCCCACGGCGACGGTAGTTGTACCTGACAAAAATTCGAGCACTTAGGTTCTTTTATATAAGGCGAACTTAAAACTAAAGGAAGATAGCAATGGAAGCACACAGTTTTTTTTTATTATTATTATTTTTTTTTTTTTGGTTAGTTTGTTTATTATTATTATTTTAGTTTATGATGCGTTGATGCTGCTACACAGGCCATGGCTCACACAGATGCCGCCACACAGGCTATGGCTCACACAGATGCCGCCACACAGGCTATGGCTCACACAGATGCCGCCACACAGGCAATGGCTCACACAGATGCCGCCACACAGGCAATGGCTCACACAGATGCCGCCACACAGGCTATGGCTCACACAGATGCCGCCACACAGGCAATGGCTCACACAGATGCCGCCACACAGGCAATGGCTCACACAGATGCCGCCACACAGGCTATGGCTCACACAGATGCCGCCACACAGGCAATGGCTCATACAGATGCCGCCACACAGGCAATGGCTCACACAGATGCCGCCACACAGGCAATGGCTCACACAGATGCCGCCACACAGGCAATGGCTCACACAGATGCCGCCACACAGGCTATGGCTCACACAGATACCGCCACACAGGCTATGGCTCACACAGATGCCGCCACACAGGCTATGGCTCACACAGATGCCGCCACACAGGCAATGGCTCACACAGATGCCGCCACACAGGCAATGGCTCACACAGATGCCGCCACACAGGCAATGGCTCACACAGATGCCGCCACACAGGCCATTAAGTTCAGCATCAAACACATCATTATATATATATTTTTTTTTAATTATTAAATTCTTTTTTTTTTTTTTGAAGGTGAGACTAGATTTTTTTTTTATAAAGAATAATTTGAATCGGTACTATCCTGAATTTTAAAATTTCAATGCTTCGTATATACATTTTCTGCAATACATTGTCCGCGCCTAATATATCACAAAACAAATACAACTGAGTTAGACTAAAGCTTGATTGTCCTGAGCGCTGTTAACGCGTATGGTCTCCAGTAGGCCCCGCAGGCCGGTCGCGCGGCGTGCGCGCTGCTCATTAGCGACACCGTGTAGCCGTCTCGTCGAGGAGCGCCACAAACTCACTACGTCCAGCGAAGTTTACTAGAACTCTTGGATGTTTACGCTATCGGCGTAGAGTAATAGAGTAGTAATTCATTAAAATCTGTAAACGTAAAATTAAGAAACAAGCATAACCTATGTATACAACAGTCTAACACTACTTTATTACATAATAGTTTAATTTGCCTTGCACCTCAAATTTTCAACAAACTACCTGAACCATTCCAGAATTTAAATTTAACTAAATTCAAACAAAAAATACACAAACTACTTGTAAGTAAATGTTATTATAATTTAAGTGAGTTTTTGACTGATAAGAACATTTCTATATAGAGAGAGATTTTTTTGAAGAAGTTTTTGTTGGTTTATATAAAAAATATATATTTCATTTGTTAAGTAATTACCACTAAATATTAAATATTTGTCGGTTCCTACAGTTACCATTATCACATAAATATTTTAAAATGTTAATATTTTTAAGTTTTCTAAAAATTTGTATGCCTGAAAATGGCCTAACACAGTGATTCTAAATAATTATTACTCTACCACCTGTAACTTTTACCTGTGTTAACAAATAAAGTTTTCTATTTCTATTCTCTATTTCTAGTAGTGCAGTGCAACAGACTATGATGCGCCTCTCCGCAGCCGTCCCTGGTCCCACGTAGCAACTGGACCGGTGTCTCGTGGATGTCGTTTTTCCAGACGCTTGAAGCAGATCGCGTGGCACTTGACGTGTCTCTACCGATCCTTCCGTAAGGCCTTCTTGAATGGCTTAACACTCTGCTCGAGTTCTTCTATTTTTGCAAGGCAAAAGGTGCACGCGTCTTGTTGTTCTTTGGCTCATCCCTGCCACAGTAAAATAAATAGTCTATATACAGTATAGGCACTCCCTGCCTCCCTCAGGAAGTGCGGCTCACCCGCTCTCGTTTCTCTCTCTCGCTCCCCGACACCAAAATCGTTGTAGCTTACCCAGGGTAATCGCTGCAATTGTTGTTCCTTGCAGGTACGTGGTCTTTCCTAGAGCCTGAACAGCGGCGATGAAATTCTGTACTTTAACAGAAAATAAAACTAAGTATCTCTTTAGTATATGTAGTTGCTAGACATATGGTACAGTTTTTTTTTTTAATCTCCCTGCTCTATTCTTTTAAATAATGCTGTCTGTGTTGTCAATACGCAGCTCTAAAAAATGCCAATATTATATCAGGAGAAGTCGCTGTTGTCCTGTTAGGTAGCGCTCCTACTGCTTCCTTAGCTGGACACCGTATTCTCTGTAGCTCTGTAATCGCCACAAGTTTTCTTGTGGACTGAACTCACACATCTTTGTAGACTCCTTGAAGGCCACTCCAACTAGTCTCCAGAGTAAGTTGGTAATAACGTCTCTCGCAGCCCATTCGACGTAGAAGTTTGGTGATGGTAGCATAAAAATGCTGCCGCCGTTCCACCATAATCGCTGACGTGATTTTCGACTTACTTGCAATTGACGCAGGGGCTGGTGTAGGCAAGCGTCTGACTTCCTCTTGAATTTTATTCATAAATAATATCCATTTTAATACTAAGTGCTGCGGTGGCCAGATGCAGCAAAAACTTCTGTGTCCAACCGATTTCCATCAGACAGTGCTGCCACCTCTTGTCGAATAGTAGTATCAAAACCATTGTAGTATAGTAGTGTATACTCTAAGATAGCAGCAGCGTTCAACTCTCCAATAGATGGCGCTTTTTAATTAGATAAAGTAACTGGAATTATCATTCAGTGTTTTTGTAGGCTACTTATAATTCAAGAATATATTGTATAAAGATAGAAATTGATTAAATTTAAATAATGTTATTAATAGTAATTTATTTTTAATTTTCAAATATTTTTTTTTAAATTGAAATATATTATAATACTAGCTGGCACCTGCGACCTCGTCTGCGGAGGATTAGTATTTTAAGTAGCAATCCTTATAAATTGTATATTTTTGTTAAGTTTCATTAGGATTCATCCAGTAGTTTTCATGTGAAAGATTGACAAACATCCATACAGTATACAAACTTTTCAACACCACCATTGAAGGCAATTTTTTTTTATACACTATTAATACTTATTATTAATTTCAATCCATGCTTTAAAGGGAAGCACAAAGCAATAATATCATATGATTTGTTTACACACAGTACAAAATAGAAAGTAATGTTTACATTCTGACTGAATTCCAATTTATGCTGATGCTATGCAAATGTTTTGCCTTAAAGAAATCACTTTTAGCAATCAGGCTCTCCATTACCCTATATCTCTCATAATCAAGTATTTGCATCTTTTTTTTTTTTTATGTAGGACACTATTCTTTAATTGGCAATAAAGCATTGTTATCTCTATCTTTTATCATAATGCTGATATTTAAAAAAAATCAATAAGATTGATTTTCTGAATGGAGAACTAGATCACTTGAAGCTATTAAGTACTGAGATATCCAGGGTTTACATGTAAATTATGTTAGATACTACTGACCTTTTTGAATGTTGGTCCGGCAAACTCCAAACAATATTATTATGCATCATGTAAGGTCAACTGCATTCACTCGTAGCAAATGTTGGTTGAGCCCTTGTACATCGTATCAACATTGACATAAATGTTGGACCTGCTGCTGCAGCACAAACTTCTCCACTTTGACCCCTTATGTTCATGTTTCACCCTCACTTAGTCATATCAGATGTTGCTTTGATGGTTCAACTTGGACATTTCTGGGTTGAACTTGGGACATCAACCTGACCTCTCCTCCAGGTCGACATCAACATAAATGTTGCTTCTTGATTTTTGTATTATGTAGGTATTATGATTTTGCTTTAATAACAATGAAAGTTCTTGACTAAACTTTAACTTTTGGTATCCTTATTGTCAACATTCCTTGGTAGTTGGTAGTGCTTGGTGCAATTTGTTATACCAAGTGCGATTGTAGTCATAATAATCATCATACTTTACTGCAGTTAGAAGAAAGAATTTGTATTTCGAACAATCGGTAAGTATGTGTTCTCTAATTTTCGGAAGCTTATTTTGTAGGTATATTAGCCATCTCTATTGTCGTAAGTTTACGTTCTTGGTGCCGAGACTTGGTGCGTATTCATTGTGGCCGTGCTGTTTTGATTATTTGAGTAAAGTTTTGTTTTCGCCTTCAGAGCTCTGCTAGAGCCAGAACTTTCTCGGTCTCTTTTGTTTTCGCCCAGTCCATGTTGTTATTGTGGGTAATAACGTTGAATTCATCCCACTTCTGAAATATTACAGCTATAAATTAAATACTTCACTTTCCTTACAATTTACATTTTATTCTCCTCACTTGTTACATATTTTTTCATTGCTCTCGTCTCTTGTTTTTGATTCCACCTTCACATGACATCCCTTGTTCCCGCCTTGTCTCAACAAAGTACTTTTACAAACCAACTTTAGGAAACACATTGCTAAACAAACATCTAGATAATTTACTATAAGTTATTAATTAAAACATAATTTATGGTACCTAATAAACCTAATAAAGTATTTCTGATTAGATGTAAAACATTAATTAGTAATAAATAAACCCCGTATTGATCAATTATCTGTTGTCCATCCTTGCCGCATGATGGCGCTGGGATCGGCCAGAGATAAGGTAGATCGGCGGGCAAAGGCTTCTAGCGTTGTCAGTCCAAGATGCGGTAACACATCTAAGAATTTCATCTCAACGTGGCGGCGAGGCTGCACCGGCGCCGGCCACTTTCAAAAGACGTTATTAGTTGCCCCTAGTTCAATATCTAGGGATCAGACATCGGCAGCGCCCACTGCAGGCCTTCCCTGGAACCATTTATTAACTACTAGTCGAACCGGCGAACTTCGTACCGCCTAACCTATTGGTATTTTGTGCATGTATATACCTATAAACCTTCCTCTTGAATCACTTTATCTATTAAAAAAAAACGCATCATAATCCGTTGCCTAGTTTTAAAGATTTAAGCATACATAGGGACAGACGCGGAAAGCGATTTTATTTTATACTAGTCGACCCGGCGAACTTCGTACCGCCTAACCTATTACTATGTTGCTAATGTATTATACTTATAAACCTTCCTCTTGAATCGTTATATCTATTACAAAAAACCACATCAAAATCCGATGCGTAGTTTTAAAGATTTAAGCATACATAGGGACAGACGCGGGGAGCGACTTTGTTTTATACTATGTATTGACTATGTATTGATGATTATATTAGGTTTGAGAAATAGACAATTTAGTGATAATGGGTGATTATGGTCTCTACAGTGAAATAGTCAAAGCGCAATTTCCATTTAACAGAGGTACTTTACCTGCTATTGCGATAGTGTTGAATAGCTTGTCTGTCCGTAGTTGTTGAAAACGCGATGAATTTCTTAGGGCAAAAGTCCAAATTGCTTATTTCAATTTACCCTTGTTGGCTAAGCAGTTAGTTTTATTTAACACACGTAGTTTTTAAGTATATTATGTATGTAAGACTTAACTTTTAGACCTCTTTCTTGTACACACTATAAAAATTATAAGCAGTCTGTGTTGACTCACTGCTAGGCCTATGCCTCCTTCCGTTCTTCAGCGGTCTGCCAAAGTTCATAGTCGCTAGTCGTATAAAAACTTTATCTATCATATAGTTAAAAATGTGTTAAAAAGGGCTCTAAAACGAATCTCCGAGCCCAGCCATGATCCCCTGAAACACGCATTACCGTCGTCGCTGTAAAATTAAGCAAACAGCCTCTGAAACGACTAAACGACGCAAATCCGCGCCCCGGACCATTTCAATCAACGTGGAATCTACATTCCTATTAAGATTATCATACTTTGCTAGGAACGCCTACGAGTATTACGTCTAGGGCCTAGATTTAGGTGAAGACACTTACCTACCTACTTAGATGGCCCTAGTGTGGCAAGATAATACTTTAATATTAAGTACTTATACTTTACTAGCTTTTGCCCGCAGCTTCGCACGCGCTTTTTCATTAAAACCGTTAATTAATGGTTGATTTACGACTCAGGATTTTGGTGACAACATTTCTAATCGCACCCATACCCCCTAAAAATATCTATCTTTATTTCAGTTCCCGTGGCAACTCCATAAATTCAATTCTACACTCCACCATTCAGACACTGAAACTTCTAACATTTCTATTAGCTGGTTGGGTAAAAGTAGTTGGATATACGTGTAAGTGCGATAGATTTATCGTTAATACTATAGTTTGCGTGTTTTTTGACATGAAAAAAAAAACCGTTACGAAAATAAAGAGGCCACTTTAGGCAATAAACGGTTTTTTTCTTTGATTTTGAACGTGAAAGCTACACAACAGGGGCTTAAAAAAATTCTAAGCAAAATTATCCAGGGATTCAAAGGCGCATATTTTTGATTTCGGCTATGATTTAGAAGATATTAATTATTTATCGGAAGTTGCGCTAGTTTCGCACCGCTTAAGCCCACAACAACAGGTTTTATTTTGTGGGTTGCTTGGGAAAATGGCTTTTAGCGTAGGGCCGGCCATCATCCTATTTCTCTCACATTCGATATTTTACTGTTTATGTATCTTTATTTGAATAATTAGGTACTTAGGTACTGGTTTTATTTTTGCTTTATAGATTTTTTTATCTTTATCTAATAAGTTAAACGTAGCCAAGCTACTACTTCAATCGATTCCTACCGTAACCTAAATATACTCTACCAACTTGCGCGTGAACTAGAGTCTGCGTATATTAAGACGCTATATGAGTTTTGAAGGTTTTTTAGATCAAGTAATTCTCTTAATCTATAAGCGGTAAAGATCTGGAATTTTAATATAACGTTTTTGAGGATATAACAAAGTTTTTTATAACTGAGAAACACTTGTGGAATCAAAAAAACTCGATACATTATTTCGTCAAAGATAACCATTCCAAAAAACGGCAACAAAAACTAGGAAATTACTAACTAGTTTTTGTTGAAACTACATAGGAATAATGATAATAAAGTAAATCAAATTCTGGTAATTTAAATTTGATTTAAAAGTAATAGTTAAAAAGATATTTAATATTTATTACTTTTTCGAATAAAATGTAGTAACCGATGTGGGCGACTGACATATGACTGTCCTTTTCCCTCAGTATGTTTGAGGGAAAAGGACAACCTTTGATTCTCGGTCGTTTGATTTATTTCTCGTATATCGTCTTAAACTGTGTAGGTTGACGAGCTGCTAGACAAGCATCCCATCTTAATAGATGTTAAACCCTCCCTAGTCACTGACTGTCCGATCCCCATCCGTCCCCAGTTAAGCCTTAATAGTTTCTTGCGGTGTGAAATCCTTCGCTTCTGAAGTATAATTAATAGCTTTTGTTCTGCAAATCTAAAAGTTTATCAATCGGGATTAGATTGGGAAATTATTGAGCGTTAATTTTTTGCAACTAGAATTATTTTTAATTTAATCAATATATATAAAACTCTTCCGTTACTGACTTACAGACAACGCAGAGCCGAAATTACTGGGCGTAGCGGACAAAAATTTTGCATGTAGGTTCCTTAGGGAGAGTAGGTGAGCACTAAGAAAGGATTAACGGGAAAAAACTGGATTTTTGAGTTTATGAGAAATCTGCGCGAGTAAAACCGCGGGGCAGCCTCTAGTCAATATATATAAAACTCTTCCGTTACTGACTGACTAACAGACAACGCAGAGCCGAAACTACTGGGCGTAGAAAGCTGAAAATTGGCACGTGGGTTCCTTGGGGGATGTAGGTGAGCACTACGAAGGGATTTTCTAAAATTCCCACGGGAACGGGAAAAAACGTGATTATGAGAAATCTGCGCAGGAAAAAGCGCGGGGCAGCCTCTAGTTAAATTATAAACAGGCAGTTCTAAAGTTATTGTGTTTAAATTTTAAGTGTCTCTTTACTTAAAAAGTCTTAGTTTTTTGTTTAGGATACATAAAGATAGGTATCTAAAGAATTCATTTATTTTTAAACTGATTGAAGGGCAGTTTAAAAAACTTTTTAAGAAGTCGAAACAAGTCGATTATAGACAAAGTTACGGCTTTGTATTGAACTTTGGCCATGTGGCAGCGGTTAGTATAATTATTATCTTTTAAATGTCCAGAAATCTAGAATTAGGAATTATTGGAGGCTGAATGGTGACGAAGTTTTGTCAAAGTTCCCGCTGGGGGACTGCGGGCAATCAGTGGCCGACTGTCCAGCTCTACGTGCCTTCTTGACTCTGGATACGAATAATGAGGACCTAATGTTCACAAATTTCCACCTAGTTGGATAAGAAAACTTTGTTTTATATATTACAAGTCGACCCGGCGAACTTCGTACCGCCTAAACTATTACTTTCTAGTGCATGTATTATACTTATAAACCTTCCTCTTGAAACACTCTATCTATTAAAGAAAACCACATGAAAATCCGTTGCATAGTTTTAAAAATTTAAGTATATAGCGACTGACCGACGCGGAAAGCAACTTTGTTTTATACTATGTATGTATTGATGTAAATTGATGATAAATATAGGTTAGCAAATAAAAATTATAAGAACTTAATTATACCTCTATTAAAGTAAGTAACTAATAAATAAAGAATCGCTTGAAATATTTCTTAAAAGAAAACCAACTCGAGCGGTATTTGAAATCAGTTTATAATAAAAATCAAATTAAAAACCGTTAAAGGTGATTTTGATTAAGGCTTGCTGCTTCAAAAATTTGTATTTTTGAGATTTTTTTAAACAATCTGAGACATACAAAATTGATGTCTTCATTCTGAAAAAAATATATGTGTTAGTTAAGGATCTAATCTAGTCATCATACTAAAGGGAAACAGGATCAAATTAATTTTAGTTGATAGAAAAAAATCTCAAAGTTACCCCTTTTTGTTCCGTTTTTTCCATTTTATTTTTAAATAGCTGATTGTGTTTATTTGATTTTTGGAATGAAAATTGCTGACCTTAAATTTTAGACATACTACTATAGTAAGAATTTTTAAGTTTAACGAAAAGACAAAAAACCAGCAAAAACTAAAAAAAAACATCGTTTTTGCGCGGTCCGATGCCATGCCGCGCCGCTTCCTACCCCGTCAGTACCCTTGTGGCCACGGCCGAGGCCGGTTCTGTGTCAAATTTTTGTTTTCGCGCTCTCGTATTTCGTTTTATTTTTATTCAAATGTAAACAAATTTTGACAACAGATGTCAAAACAATGAACCATAACATCTGATTAGGATCTGTATGGAGCTGAAAGAAACCAATTTTGATACCGATATTACATTTATAAAACCGTCGCATTACAAACTTACCTTTTTTATTCCCACAAATAAAGCTTAAATCATAGAGTACTTATATAGTTATATCATATCTTTGTTAGTTCTGTGGCGCCGATAACACAATATTAATATTACATTAGCACAATATTACGTGGTATACTTACTCAAATTACTTTAAAAAGGCAGTAATTTATGTCTTAATAGAAAATGTTTCCTTTTTATTTAACGCTTTTCGGTTTTTTCGGCTGTTTAATTTTTTGATGAAAAGATTTTATTTTTTGCTTTTCAGTTTAATTTTAAGGAATTACCCCCCCCCCCCCCCTCACTTCAAGGTTCACCTTCACCTCAAATCACTCTCCAAACGCTGGTCTCACACCCCTGAAGGTGGTCAGACGACCTGGTAAAGGTTGCGGCCTATGTCCAGCAGTGGACGCTATCGTGTGAGGTCGGCTGCTTAAAATCAAAACCTAGTAACTCGTTTTAACAAAAATGTTCAGGAGAGCCAAAAAACGGGTCGACTACTTTAATTCGTTGCCCCGAAGAAACCAGACGCAATAGCAATTTCGGTGTTTGACCAAAAGTTTGACTATATTGTTGACTATAGTCACACTTAAATCGATCCAACTATTTTTTTTTTTAATTTACCCAAATATGACAATGAAAACAATTTCAAAACATAGTATTTCACACTTAGTTAATTAACTAAGTGTGAAATACTATGTTTTGAAATACAATCTCTGAGTTAATTCTCTACTTTTTAAAGCATTTTATATTTTTAGTTGTACGTTTCGAATGAAAAATGTTATTTTTTGAAGTGCATTCATTTAAAAGTTATAAAAGTGATTTATTTGTGGCAGAATTAAGTTTTGTTTACGATTTGGTTACGACTCGTGGTTAATTCAGCCAAAGGACCATGCAAAAAAATGTATGGGCAGTGTCCCATCCCATCAACAGACATGGGACAAGTTTCAATATCATTATTACGTCCCATGAAAAGTCAGTACCAATTTTTAGTTCGGAATTCGACGGGGTTTTTTTTTTTAAAAAGACTTTTGACAAAAATAAAGTATTTTTATTTTAAAATAAAAAATTACATTTTAGACGATAATTACAAAAAGCAATTGTTCAACTAGACATTTTAAGTATTAATAACACAAAAACAATTGTGCAAGTAGACACTTAATAACAACAGAACTATTATCCAGACAAAAATAACGTTATATATTTTTGTAATAAGCAGAAGTATTTTTTCTGTGTTATATTGATTATATCGGTGTTATATGTGTGCTTGTCAGTTGTCTAGAACTCGGAACACAATCTACACTCACTTTTGGACTAGACTATAAAAATATTAAGGTGAGATTAAATAGGTGAGATTAAGGTTTTTTTATTTGTAATCCGACATGCGCTATGTTAAGAATATGTACTTCATGGAAATTTCAATAACTTTTCCAAATTGGGTAGACTTGCTAAATTTTATTTTTAAAATTACGTAAGAAACTGGGTGTTTTAAGGTTCATATCAAATCTATACCGCCTAGTAAGTCGAAAAATGACAAAAACGGTTTTTTTGCAAAAACACCAGTTACTAGGTTTTGAATTTGGGCAGCCGAGATGATGATGATGATGATTATTATTATATTAGTCGGCGAGGCGCTTCTCCAGAAGTCCCCCAGAGTCCTCCAGAAGAAGGCAGGTAGTCGCCACTTACAATGGAACTAGTGGTAATCCAATCGTCGTAGGTCGCCAATTTAGAGAACTCCTATGTCCGCCCGCCTGCAGTAGAAATAACTCCAGAGGTTGAAGAAGGGATGATATATTTACACATGGTTAGGTACACTATTTACAAAAAAATGAATGCATGTTAATGTGTACAGCGGCTGAGATGTACTGCCTAGTTAACAAAAGTCTTTTTGAAAGGTAACAATGTCAATTTTAAAATCTTCTTCTATAAATTAAAAAGTAACAGTATCAAAAATTTGTTTGGTTACAAAAAGGTTGGAGGAAAGGCACAATTTACTTTTATATAAAAAATATATATACTTATGCGAGCAGTTCTCATGTAAATTACAATATGGCAATACAATCTGTGAGTGAATAAAAAAGGCATCCATATTTTATCCACCCTTAGGCCGCATTTGCAGGCCGCACGCAGGGCGTTGCGCGAGGCGTCGTGCGGGGCGTGCTGCGCCCAAATCAAATGTATAGCAATAGTATGAGACCGTTTAAAGAGACGCGCATAGGCCTATGTTCGATATCGTATAAGGAAACGCGTCGGCTCCCGCGGCGGCGCCCGCAGCGGCGGCGCCCGTGGTGGGGCGCCCGCGTCGGAGCCCACACGACATCCCGCACAACACGCCGCGTCTTCGTAAAGGAGGCCTTAGGGTGTGATTTTAGTTCCAAATAAAAAAAGTTATCAACTCAAACTATATCGTTATTTGTTTAAAATTAAAACAACCAGTGGTGTTTTATTTATATTGAGAAAACACTACAAAAAGGGTTTACTTTGATATTTATTTCTACAGAGTGAAATTCATTACATCTTGTTACTTTTTAATAACTTGTCTAAACTAAATCCTACATCTATATTTTTCAGAATTAAGAAATCTGTTTTATATTTCTCAGATGGTTTAAAAAAAACTCGTTATTACAAATACCTTACCTAAACGCAAATTCTTGTTAGCTGAAACGAAAATCGGAAAGAAAAATTGTGCGGTAGGTATAAACATCTCGATTTAACTTCGGCTTGTATGAAAAGTAATAAAATTTAAAACTGCCGCGACATTTCGCATTTCGACGCGCGCATGACACAGCTGCGAGGGTGGGGGACCCTCATACCTAATTAGGTAAGAAGCTTCAAAGTACAGGGTCTTAAACGTGAAACGTGATATTGATTTGATACTTAATGGCCGCTTTATGTAGCTTTCTCTCGGTTTTTCTGATGCTCTCTTAACTTTTTTTTTTTTTGAACACTTCATAGCGAAAAATAAAAATAGAATAAAATAGAAATATTATTTATTGCAATTTATAGAATTATCACAGTTACATTTTTTTTATTTATTTATTGAAAACTTCTTATAATCTTATTACAACTTTGCAACCGCAGAAACCTTATTAGGTTTTTGAGCGGTGCTGAGACGCATTAAACAATATAATTTCCATATAGGTCTATTTAACAAAAATATAACTTTTTAATAGTTCCATCTAAAAAGAATTTTTTCAATGTTGGTAACATCACAAAAGTTGAGTGGTACTAATTTAAAATTGTTAAATTACAACATTGATTGCAATGGGCTGCCTTATCGCTAAAAGAGATTTATAATATGGTCCAATTATTTTAAACAGTTAAGAGCTGCATCCAATCCCATAGCTTTGGGAGTACCACTGTTGGAAATACTTTCAAGGGTTAGGATTTAAGTGCATAGTGGTTAAACGTGATTTTGATTATCGCCGTTCTAAGTATCATGATATTTTACAGTTGGTCCCTACCTACCTAGTTGGCTAATGCGTCATATTTTCAGAAAGAATATTATAGTTTGCTTTATACCAGACTTACAGCGCTACATCCCTTCTTCAGCAAAATAAGTTAGAGAGCATCAGGTAGGAAATGTTAACTAAATCATGTTAAAAGTTAGTGTTTGCCGCAGCGGCGACGACGCGACGTGTTGTCGATAGTGTCTCCGCAAGTAAATTATGAAGCGCAACACGGGGCTGTTCACATGCTGTTAACTTTACCGTAAACTTAATTTATAGAGCGGTTACACGACGATAACTTGCGTTTTATCTTGACTTTATTTACTTACGTTGCAATGAGCACATAGCTCGAAGAACAATGGTCACTGGAGCCAAAAAGTAAAGTTTCAAAAAGAAGAGGCAAATAAATTACATTAAAAATATTAATGCACAATTGCACAACCTTGGACAGTGGGTAGTACGAAAAACGGTCAATTTTGCAAATATTTTTCAACGCCTATCTGTAGAGTGTCCATTTTATTATAATAAAAAAAAAATATTTACCAGAATTTCTTTAGCCGAAAAATATAATAAAATACAAACGATTGATTGATAAAGCAAAAAAAACAAAAAATACATAATAAAAAAAATTGACACCGCATCTCTGCGCCTGAGTCCGTTTTTCGGATCCATAGATCCAGAGACACGGTATATCGCTCGCTCGCTTCGCTCCTATAGATCGTATTACAAAAACAAAATAAGTTACACCCACAGTACAGTCACGAACTAGGAGGCCGTAACAGATTTGTCTATGGTTTCGTCAGCCCTAGACTGTATTACCAAAGAACAAGAGCTATTTTGCAATACAGAAAAACCGGCAGTGTTACGGTGACCGTGTCCGCCACTGTACAAGGTAAAGTAAAAAATTCACAACTCAGCGCTTATCGTCCAATTAAAATGTTTTTTTTTTTTATTCAGATCTAGGTAAGTAAAAGTGTCTCTAAAGTCTACTAAAATAGGTCCTATTCTTCTTAATTCATATATATTCTTCCTATCTAAATTCAGTGTATAAGTATTATTTATTAGTTTTGTGCAAAATAAATGATCAGCTGATCTCGCATTCAACTGTCGAAGGCGCCGCCATGATGTATTAGTTCCCGCCAAATTTGACGTTTCATCCAATTCCCGCCAAAACCAATGTGTTCAGCTGTGATTAGATTATGTAGGGTAGGATGTGCTAATCAAAAAATCTTGGTTATATTTCTTAAATAAAAAAGGTGTAATTTTATTTTGGGTTAAAATACATATTTTCTAAGATTTGGAGTAATTTTTATTAATTCGTTATTATGTATTTTAATACATATTTTCTAAGATTTGAAGTAATTTTTATTAATTCGCGTCGAGTAAAGACTATAACAGACGATCAGCCCTGTGCCCGAATTGTGTGGGTCGCGCGGCTGCCGTGCCGTGCGGTGCAGGGTCGCTCGTCTGTTATAGCACTAAACTTAGTTTTATGTGATCTCGAGATCATGTTCCTTAGGTATTCCTGTTTTCTTATAATTGAGTATGATTTAAACCCCGGCGAACTTCGTACCGCCTAACCTATTATTATTTGTGCATGTATTTTACTTATAAACCTTCCTTTTGAATGACTCTATCTATTAAAAGAAACCGCATCAAAATCCGTTGCGTACTTTTAATGATTTAAGCATACATAGGGACAGACGCGGGAAGCGACTTTGTTTTATACTATGTATTGATGTTGAATAAATACAACAAATATACCTACTTTATAACGATTCGGAATGATAAAGTTTCCAAAGCAGAATTAAACCATTTATCTGCGCAGTACGATTCAAAATGCTTTGTCGAATTCGAGCCTATTTAACCTGACTGATCCCATGTTAAATTGCAGTGATTTGGGTTCGCCTTATTGAATGGAGATGGTTTACTATTTAAATCTAGCCCATTTACTTTCCGTTGGATCTTGGAAGAAGGCAGCATAAAGATATAAGATAAAATAGAGAAAAAAAACTTTATTGGATACAAGTAAGATACAAAAGTAAAACAATTCAACAGTGGCGGACTAGGAGGCCGTAACAGATTTGTCTATGGTTTCGTCAGCCCTAGACTGTATTGCCAGAAAACAAGAGCTATTTTTCAATACAGAAAAACCGGAAGTGTTACGCCAATCGTGTCCGCCACTGTACAAACAATTGAATTTACGTGCAATGGGGGACCTTATCACTAAAAGCGGTTTCTTACAGGCAACTCACATCAACCACAGCATTTAATCTGTATCTAAATATGTATTATAAAGAGTAAAGATTAGATTGTTTGTTTGTTTAAATCGAAGAGACTTCGAAACTACCCGACCGATTTGTTAAATAAATTCAAGCACAAAGAATACTACTTACATTATCCCTGAAAAACATATTCATATTGGCAATAGAAAATTATCGAACATTGAAACTCCTTAGTCCACTTATTTTTAACCGACTTCAAAAAAGGAGGTTATCAGTTTGACCTGTATGAATGTATGTTTGTTTGTCCGCAATTATCTCGGGTTTGGCTGAACAGATTTTGATGCGGATTTTACAAAAGAATTTGTTTTATTCAGGAGAAGGTTTTAGTATACCTATTTTAACCGACTTAAAAAAAGAGGAAGGTCCAAGTTTATATATGGTTCAATTTATTTAAGGCAGGTCTCTTTAAAAAAAAAAGAAATATTAAAGAAATACTTTTCTGTAGGAAGCGCCCAATAAATTTTCAATGCGGCTGCGCTCCCCCTACCTAGTAGGTAGCTAGGAAACTCCTCAACATCTAATGAGTCGACTTCCATAAGACGAATCGTCAACTTTTTTAATCAGCCGCAGCAAAGTGAAGTCTTGCTTCACCCTTTTAAGTAGGTATAATATATAACATGAATAAAGATAAGTACCACCTGATACGGCGAGCTTCGTATACCGCTTAAGTTTACACAATAAGATTAATTATAGCCTATGTGATTATGAAAATCTCCAAACGTCTCTCAACAATCTGCCAAGAGAGGACTCTCAGATTCTCTGGGCACATAATGCGCTCACCACACCACGGCCTCGAACGTGACATCATTATGGGGAAAGTAGAAGGCAAGCGGATTCCATTAAACAAGCATGTGGTTCCATGCAAAGGGCAGACCACATAGCCCTTAATATCGATATACGGAGGGAAATAGTTATTGGTCACGATCCTAACCCATGAGGGAACGACGAAGAAGAAGGACTATTTTTAAGATTTTTCTATAGCATTTAAAGGGATAATGGTGAAATAAATTTTCAAATCGGTCCATTTTTGTAGCTACACCAAAAAGAAGTTGATTCAAAAAGACAATCAAATCTTTCCTCTTTTGTGTAGAAAGGTAAAAAATATTTCACTAAAGAGCTGGTATTGTTTGTAGGCGTATTGTTCCTGCCAGCCCTGGAAAAATATGTTATTTGTGAGATCGTTTATTATTCGTTATTACTTATTACTAGTCGTAAACATGTGGCTTGTTTTACGACGTGCGAGACGATTCCCTTCGGATTTAGTGCCCGGCCTGACCTGATTGACACGACTTGCTCTCGACTTATTGTATATAGGCACAGTAGTATAAATAGTACAGTATGGGCACTCCCGGCCTCCCTCAGCAAGTGCGGCTGCCCCGCGCTCGGTTACCTCTCAGTTACCTCTCAGTACAGTCACGGACTAGGAGGCCGTAACAGATGTGTCTATGGTTTTGTCAGCCCTAGACTGTATAACCAAAGAACAAGAGCTATTTTGCAATACAGAAAAACCGGAAGCGTTACGCCGATCGTGTCCGCCACTGTATAAATAAAGCAGCGTCGTACGTCTTATCTCACTCACGCAAGCATGATAAGCGTACACGTACACGAGTTTCGGTTGTGCGCGAAGCAACGCGATTTTTTCTATGAAGTGTCCGAGGTGGTATAGCTAATACATATTATAGGGAACACAAAGAGAGGTAAGGATAAGGTTATGGATTTCATAATTTTGTTTTAATAAAGTTGACTCATATTTAACCCTTTTTAAATTTAAAAGTTGTCTGAACAAACTTGCTATATTCAAATATGATCCATACCAATATTATTAATGCGAAAGTAACTCTATTCTGTCTTGTGTGTTACGCAAACCATCCTGAACTCCTGATTAGAACCACAAGACAGTCGTAGGATAATTTTTGTCTCATAAATCCTACGGGAACGGAAAATTGATTCAAATTCAAAATTAGTTGTTTTGTAAAATACACGTTAAACATGGTGGAAATAGAGATTTTGCAGTTTGAAGAGAAAATTGCGCTATCAAAGCCGTGGGGCGCATACACTAGATTTCTTTATCATCATCAATACATAGTATAAAATAAAGTCGCTTCCCGCGTCTGTCCCTATTTATGCTTAAATCTTTCAAACTATTGAATGGATTTTAATGCGGTTATTTTAATAGATAGAGTGATTCAAGAGGAAGGTTTATAAGTATAATACATGCATAATATAGTAAAAGATTAGGCGGTACGAAGTTCGCTGGGTCGACTAGTATAATTATAATAAAACAAATCTCAAGTAGACAAGTCCTATAAAACTAACATACTGGAATAGATGAAGCCCTAGTACAACATGCGTGCACCAAAAGGATCGTTTGGCAGTCGACCCCGGCATTATCGTAAGTGTGGACAGGAAGGGTCTCATCAGTAGAGTGCCCGTCCACCTCTCGGTCAACCCCCGCACGCCGCGGTGACCTCCCGCACCCCGCATCCCTCAGTGAAACCCCGCACCCCAAGGTAAGTAGGATGTCACACAGCAGTCAAGTTTTCCGTTTTCTGCAGGATATTAGAGATTGCAAACCGGGCCAAGCCGGACCCTGCCCGGCCGGCCTACCACTGATCAGTACTTCATTGCAATATATATTTTTAGGGTACAAAACAAAGAACTAACGTACAGTGGCGGACACGGTCAGCGTAACACTTCCGGTTTTTCTATATTGCAAAATAGCTCTTGTTCTTTGGTAATACAGTCTAGGGCTGACGAAACCGTAGACAAATCTGTTACGGCCTCCTAGTAGTGTTGTAGAACTGTAATGATATTAATTCGCGCAAGTTTGCTATCTTAGCTTCTCTAATAAAAAATTCTTTAGAATTTAATTTAATTTTGCTTAGTGGTTTAGCGTGGTGGGTTATGCGCGCGCTGGTGAAGCTATAAATAGACAAAGCATTTCAATAATCACAATTTAAGTAACAAAATGTTCCGTGTCACTAAATCAACGTATCAAACAAAAGCTCTTGTTTCCATTCTGATTGAAATTTGATTTGTCCATTGAAACTGCATGTTTCATTAGGTACTGATTTAAATTAACTATAATAATAAGTTATTCTCTCAATATAAATTGGTCAAATAATGATTTAACCTAGCATGCTAGTATTAAGTATTTATTAAGATAATCACAGTTTATTTATTCGCGGTTTCACCCGCGCAGATTTCTCGTAAACACATAAATCTCGTTTTTTCCCATTCACATGGGAATTTCGATAACTGTGCAAAATTTCATTCCGCTACGCCCAGTAGTTATGGCTCTAGTTTGTCTGTCAGTCAGTCAGTAACAGAAGAGTTTTATATGTATTGATAAAGTAGAATATAAATATTATCGAATACACTTTTATAGAGCAAATACTAAACTTGAAAGTAAATCATTTGCCTGAACAAATTTGATAAAGAAGAAGTATTTTTGCGTGCAACTATACAGGGTGCATAAAGGATTCCATTGGAACTACAAGGTGTAAGATGATGTTCCGCAGAACCAAGTGTTCCTCAAGTTTCTTTTTGAGAATAAAATAGCTGTATCTATACATATAGCTATTTCAGATCTTGTTGTTAAAAGAAAACGATTTCGTATGATAATTTTTTAACACGATATAAGTACATAGTATTCTTACCACAATTTAGTGTACTCCCTCTCTACACACGTCGTGGAGTTTTCAGCATCTTTCGGTCCACTTTACAACTTTTCGGCTCCAGACCATCTGTTCTTCGAGTTATATGAAGCTTATGAATGAATTGTTACTTTAGATTAGACATTACTTAACATAATCTCATGACTATATTCCCCGTAGGGTTAGGCAAAGGTCAACCAGCTCATTTACTTAGTACACGAGAGGCATTATTGCATCGTGCTATAATAAATAATAATAAAAAAAACGTACCAAACCCACGTTTGGCCGCGTTTATGTTACTTTATTTTCGCAATTATATTTGTACACCCGGTATTTGTGCGATCAGCCGCTGGTGGCGCGGCGCAAAGAATCTGCAAGTAGCGTGAAAAGCGAGTACACTGCTCGTTGTACTGTGATTGGATCTGAACGAGTCCCGCAAACTTAGTGCCACTATATACTGGCCAAACTTTACTGGGAATAAAAAAAGAAGTAGTAAGTACCATTGATTTAAGTTGCCTGTTTAAAAATTAACCGATGAAACGAAAATAAAGAAATGCCTCCGTATAAGCACGTGATTTTGATTTCCGTCGTAGTACCTTTACAATTTTTTACCCTACGCTTGCTGAATCTATACATAGTATAAAATAAAGTCGCTTTCCGCGTCTGTCCCTATGTATGCTTAAATCTTTAAAACTACGCAACGGATTTTGATGCGGTTTTTTTTGATAGATAGAATGATTCAAGAGGATGGTTTATAGGTATAATATATGCACAAAATAGTTATAGGTTAAGCGGTACGAAGTTCGCCGGGTCCACTAGTTAATTAATTTTAAATCTTAAAGGCCTGGTAACACTGGTCCTGCCACTTTTAATTCCATTATTTTAAGAGGCATAGCACAGCTAAAGTAGCGCCATCCGAGAAAAAAAAAAAACTTCTAAACTAAGGCAAATATAAAAAATGTTAAACAGCATTCCCCTAGATAATTCAGCCTAGTATTTTAGGGCATTGTTGTATAGCTTTTAGGTTAAAGACCACAGAAAGAAACTGATTGTTGCTAAAAACGGCCGCTTTTGACAACAATCAGTTTCTTACTGTGGTCTTTAACCTAAAAGCTATACAACAATGCACTAAAAATACTAGGCTGAATTATCTAGGGGAATGCTGTTTCACATTTTTGACATGTGCATTAGTTTAGAAGACATTTAATTTTTTCTCGAGTGGCGCTACTTTAGCTGTGCTATGGCTCTTAATAGAGAAAAGAAAGGTTTTAGCTTTAATATTCGAAATATGTAGGAATTAAAGTATTTACTACTCAGGCTTAAGGATTAATGTCCATCGAGCATGGTCTGGCGGGGAGAGGGTGGGGAATGAGGAGCGGGGGGCGGGCCCAAGGCTCGCGAGCTATGCAAGCAAACCGGCGTGATTGAAGAGACATCGATACGATTCGAAATGGTATTGCTATCACTTATCTACAAACATTTATCGAGTATTAATAAAAACGAAAACGTCTTTTTGGTGTGAAAAAATTGTTCCGAAAAAGTCGTCGTTTAAAATGTATGCGTACATATTGACTACTTAAGATTATAGATTTTACTTCACATAAATCAATAAGAATTTAGCTAAAGTATGGCTTCGTAGATAATTCGCTACGCGATGCAATATTAAACGTAGTTACATAGCTACGCCGTAGCCTATAGCAACGTCGTAGCTCTATAGCTACGCCGTAGCTCTAAAGCTACGCATTTGCTGCATAGCTATGCCGTAGCGCCTATCAACGCTACGCACTTATTATTAAACTAGAGGCTGCCCCGCGGTCTCACCCGCGCAGATTTTTCATAAACACAAAAACCCCGTTTTTACCATTCCCGTGGGAATTTCGGGAAATCCCTTCTTAGTACTTACCCACACTCCCCAAAGAACCCACGTGCCAATTTTCAGATTTCTACGCCCAGAGGTTTCGGCTCTGCGCTGTCTGTCAGTCAGTCAGTCACTAACGGTAGAGTTTTATATATATTGATGTTATACCTTAACTAGTCGACCCGGCTAACTTCGTACCGCCTAACCTATTACTATGTTGTTTTCCCAGTAATTATTCGAATTTTTCTCGCCATCCTTGGACTTCAACGAACATTAAAAAAAAAATTTTAAAATTGGTCCAGGCGTTGTTGATTTATGCACTTACCAACACATTTTGCGATTCATTTTTATAAGATCAGGAATAATAAACTAAAGAGTTTTACGATTTGACAAGCTATCTATTTTGTTAGATTACTGATTATTGATTACTGCTTTAAATTGATACTATCTATAGTTAGTTCGCCCCACCCGCAGGGCTGCACTAAGTGTTTCCGTGGCACGGGCGCGAAGGATTGCTAATAAATTCGTAGTCATTGCTAATTCAATAGAATTTTCCGATAAAAAAAGGTATCAGAAATGGACATGATACTGTGAACGGATGCGTTTGCCAATCAATATCATCATCATAGCGCTTATAATATCAATAATTAATTAATAATTATAACGCATTACACTCAGGGACCTTTACTAGGAAGAACCTGTATCTAGAGTACCCGAAACACACACAGAGACGAACATTACACTTACACTGGAAACAAACATCGATATTCATCATATCAATATTCGCCCCGCCCGGGAATCGAACCCGGGTGCACACGCTTACTCAGTCCACATCACTGCCAACTGAGCCACAAAGCAGTCAATACAAGTATCATTAAAATGATTTTACGTTCGTATCAATACATAGTATAAAACAATGTCGCTTCCCGCGTCTGTCCCTATGTATGCTTAAATTAAAACTATGCAACGGATTTTGATGCGGTTTTTTTAATAGATAGTGTGATTTAAGAGGAAGGTTTATAAGTTTAAAACATGAGCAACATAGTAATATGTGAGGCGGTACAAAGTTCGCCGGGTCGACTAGTATATTATATAATTGTTTAAATTCACAATCTTAGGTACCTGTGAATTGATACAAAATTGGTACCTACACTAGTTTACTATATTTGGCTCTATAGTAACTTCATAAAAAAAAGTCTTTAAATGTTCATAAAGTTCATCCCATTAAATCAGACAAACAAACTACATTTCTCGTCCGTGTATAAACTTAGACGGTGAAGATTTTTATTCAAATCAGTGAGCAGAGAGCGGTGCATCACAAATGCGGTGCAGCTCAAAAGAAAAGTTTAAAAAAATTGATAGATGAATATCATCAGTTATTTTTCCTCCTCAGGGGGATTTGGGGGGTCTTGAGGGTAGGGGGTACTAAATCATGCTGAAACTAATATTCAGGAGCTTCGTTTTATGAAGGTTTTAGTGCGAAGAAATATCGGAAATGAAAATTTAGACATCTGAGTTGGAATGTTCTGAACGTTGCTTTTTTTAAGTTTAAATGTAAGAATAACATAACATAATAACATAATATCACGCCTTTTATTCCCCGAAGGGTTAGGCAGAGGTACCAGCTCAAGAGCCGGACCCACGTTTAGCCGATTTTATGCTTTATTACCAACGTGACAAGGGGCCAGCTTGTCGCCGCGGTTATAACGACCACTACTGCGGCCGGGACCAACGGCTTAACGTGCCTTCCGAAGCACGGAATCATCTTACTTTTCGGACAATCAGGTGATTCAAGCCTGCAATGTCCTATCCAACCGAAAACAACCACAACGTGATTTTTGTGAGAAATCAATATGTGGTGTTTTCTGCGGGGATCGAACCCACAACCTGCCGTGCTCTTCCATAGCCACAGCTATCTAACAAATAGGAAACAGGTTACTAAAATCGATTCGTTTTGCAGCTCTGCAATGGAAATTACCTATGGAGTCCCACAAGGAAGCATTTTAGGCCCCTCTTTATTTATAATCTACATAAACGACATCCACTCTTGCCTTCCTTCTAACCTTAAGTCCGAATTTTTCTGCTACGCAGATGACACAGCAATCATTTTTCACGACACCTCTTGGGAATTAGTTGCCGCTAAAGCTGAATCTGGATTGACTCTTGTTAACTTTTGGCTTCGTAAAAATCTTTTAACACTAAATTCCTCCAAAACTAAATTTCTTACTTTTCATAAAACTGTCGTATCTTACCCCAGTCACCTTAATTCCATTAAACTCCACAACTGCAGTAATTTGGGTAACTCTTCAGCTCTCATGCCTCAATCATGTTCTTGTATCTCAATTGAAAGATCAGATCATATTAAATACTTAGGCGTGATATTAGATGACAAGCTTAATTTTAAAACCCATCTGTTATCACTATCTTCCCGTGCTAGAAAACTCATAGCATTAATGAAACAAGTTAGAGTAATAGGTGACAAGTCCGTTCTGAAAATGATTTATGCATCACTTTGCGAATCTGTCCTATCCTACTGTATTTCTGCCTGGGGGGGAGCTTATAAAACATTTATGCTGCCAGTAGAAAGGGCTCAGAGATCTATTTTAAAGGTATTATTTAGTAAACCATTTAGATGTTCCACTTCCCAGTTGTACAGTGAGTGCAAGGTATTAACAGTCAGACAGCTATTTATGTTGAGATCTGTTCTCTTAGGCTACAAATCTCTTCTTTGTTCTCCGGCTTATCAAGAAATAATAAAAAAACGCATAATACGTCTACCACAGCCGACTATGAACCTCCTCTTTGGCCAGCGTTTTCCAAATTACCTACAGCCTTATCTTTTTAACAAACTAAGGTAATAAGGTCATTGTAATGAGGTCAAGAAAAAACTTAAAACCTATTTATACAAGTTGAATTATGATGATACAGAGGATTATTTGTGTATAACTAAATCAGTTAAATCTTAATTTTCTCTGCATACATATCTATATAAAGTCAGCACAGTTTAAGTATTTTTATATAAGCCCTATATATATAAGCTCTATAAATATATATATAAAATATGTATTTTATATACATTCTTACAGTGTATCTTCTATAATTTCTTAAAAATATTTAAAAATAAAATTTTTAGCAGCGCCCCGCTAACAACAATTTTGTATACTTTTTAACACTGATCTATTGGTTGCCACAATACAGGCTCACGCTTAGTGTGGAAGCTATTGTTAAAATTACTTAGTTTAAGGATTTAATATTTTAAATAAATATTTTTTTCATTTTTTTTTTTTTTTTCTTATCAAAGGCGCGACGCGCTACGCCACTGAGCTACGGAGGCGGCTTATGTAAGAATAAGTAGGTATACACATAATGAGAACCGATATAATTTATAGTCTATCTGCTAGAAATAGGTCTCCCCCACAGATTACCACAAGGACAAGCATTGTGGAGGGCGTATGCCGTAACTGCCACGCTTGGTAGGCGGGTTGGCGATCGCAGTATGGCTCTTCAAGTATTTCGTCGAAGATACATCGTTCTTCGACAAAATACTTGAAGAGCCTTCGTCTTTCAGCTGCTCCTTTATTCTTCTTCTACGACATCTATGGGAGGCGATGGGATGGTGGTATTCTATGAAACAACCTCACGGCCAATAAATTAATACCTAATTGTGGCGCCTCGCGTCTTGGCCAGTGGCGTTTCCCTTGAAACATCAAATTCCCGATTTTCTATGACATTTTGGGATAAATTTAGACTTAGGAAGTCAGATGTTAGACTATCCGTTTACCAAATTTCAATTAAATCTGTTTAATCGTTTTGTCGTGAAAACGAAACAGACTGACAAAGTTACTTTTGGATTTAAACAGTATAAATCACTAGTATGCGCAACTTCGTCAATGCAATACTCATTCAAACTGCAAAATCCCAATTTTAGTTTCCTTGGAAATTTACATTAAATTTGCATTTAGCGAATTGCAATAATTAATGTAGATCTTGACAATAAATAGTAATAAACATCTCACGAGTGTCTCGCCGGCACATTTGTCTTTGTTGCAAATTAGTCCAGACTTCCCAGACGTCTGGCTGCAGCTGGCTTGTAGCAGCTCTCTTTTTTTTTATAAACAGATTATAAACTTATTTTTCCTTTATTTCATTCATTATAAACACCTGTGAAGTTTTAATAAAATTAAATTTTAAAGCAGTGAGTCAGCACATGGTTCTTCACAAAATCTAGGACCAATATCGAAACCGCGCTTGATTCTGCCATTTTGTTTTTACTGAGGCTTCGAAACAATCAAGAATGAAGTGTTAAACCTCAGAGTAAGGAAACCGCCGCTATGTTAAACACATTAAATGACTTACTGTGCAGACTCGTACTCTCTCTATCTCTTTTCTACCTTATAAAATGATGAATATGCATATGCATAATTGAATAATAAACATCAAAGAAATAAAGAAAGAAATTCAATACGCCAATTTTCCGACCCTGAACCACCGCGCCTATTGTAGTACACTTATAGGATACCTAGGTACTATGTTTTTTGTTTAAAGTATTGTGGTTTACTAGACTTTTAATAAATATCCTGTAGCGAGTTAATCAATATATATAAAACTCTTCCGTTACTGACTGACTGACTGACTGACTGACTGACTGACTGACTGACTGACTGACTGACTGACTGACTGACTGACTGACTGACTGACTGACTGACTGACTGACTGACTGACTGACTGACTGACTGACTGACTGACTGACTGACTGACTGACTGACTGACTGACTGACTGACTGACTGACTGACTGACTGACTGACTGACTGACTGACTGACTGACTGACTGACTGACTGACTGACTGACTGACTGACTGACTGACTGACTGACTGACTGACTGACTGACTGACTGACTGACTGACTGACTGACTGACTGACTGACTGACTGACTGACTGACTGACTGACTGACTGACTGACTGACTGACTGACTGACTGACTGACTGACTGACTGACTGACTGACTGACTGACTGACTGACTGACTGACTGACTGACTGACTGACTGACTGACTGACTGACTGACTGACTGACTGACTGACTGACTGACTGACTGACTGACTGACTGACTGACTGACTGACTGACTGACTGACTGACTGACTGACTGACTGACTGACTGACTGACTGACTGACTGACTGACTGACTGACTGACTGACTGACTGACTGACTGACTGACTGACTGACTGACTGACTGACTGACTGACTGACTGACTGACTGACTGACTGACTGACTGACTGACTGACTGACTGACTGACTGACTGACTGACTGACTGACTGACTGACTGACTGACTGACTGACTGACTGACTGACTGACTGACTGACTGACTGACTGACTGACTGACTGACTGACTGACTGACTGACTGACTGACTGACTGACTGACTGACTGACTGACTGACTGACTGACTGACTGACTGACTGACTGACTGACTGACTGACTGACTGACTGACTGACTGACTGACTGACTGACTGACTGACTGACTGACTGACTGACTGACTGACTGACTGACTGACTGACTGACTGACTGACTGACTGACTGACTGACTGACTGACTGACTGACTGACTGACTGACTGACTGACTGACTGACTGACTGACTGACTGACTGACTGACTGACTGACTGACTGACTGACTGACTGACTGACTGACTGACTGACTGACTGACTGACTGACTGACTGACTGACTGACTGACTGACTGACTGACTGACTGACTGACTGACTGACTGACTGACTGACTGACTGACTGACTGACTGACTGACTGACTGACTGACTGACTGACTGACTGACTGACTGACTGACTGACTGACTGACTGACTGACTGACTGACTGACTGACTGACTGACTGACTGACTGACTGACTGACTGACTGACTGACTGACTGACTGACTGACTGACTGACTGACTGACTGACTGACTGACTGACTGACTGACTGACTGACTGACTGACTGACTGACTGACTGACTGACTGACTGACTGACTGACTGACTGACTGACTGACTGACTGACTGACTGACTGACTGACTGACTGACTGACTGACTGACTGACTGACTGACTGACTGACTGACTGACTGACTGACTGACTGACTGACTGACTGACTGACTGACTGACTGACTGACTGACTGACTGACTGACTGACTGACTGATTGATTGACAGACAACGCAGAGCCGAATCTACTGGGCGTAGCGGGCTGAAATTTTGCATGTAGGTTCCTTAGGGAGTGTAGGTGAGCACTAAGAAAGGATTTCCCGAAATTCCCATGGGAACCGGAAAAACTGGATTTTTGTGTTTATGAAAAATCTGCGCGGGTGAAACCGCGGGGCAGCCTCTAGTAATCCTATATTTGACTGCTCCGTGGCTCAGTTGGCAGTGATGTGGACTGAGTAAGCGTGTGCACCCAGGTTCGATTCCCGGGCGGGGCAAATATTGATATGATGAATATCGATGTTTGTTTCCGGTTTGGGTGTAATGTTCGTTGTGTGTGTTACTTGTACCCTAGATACAGGTTCTTCCTAGTTAGGGGCTCTGAGTGTGATTTGTTAATATGTTATATTGAACGAGCTTTCCCGGCTTACTTCGTTACGCCATAGAATATAAGATACTACAAAGATTTGGCTCTATAGACTATGTTCTTTTGACTGCCCAGAATGGCTGAATAAAAAACAAACAAAAACAACAAACCACCTGTCAAAATATGTAAACAACGGAAAAAATATTGCACCTTGGATTATATTATATAAGTTTAGGTAAGGATCCCTAATTTTTTTGAAAATCTAATATAGCCTATGACACTCGGGGTTAATGTAGCTTTCTACCAGTGAAATAATTTTTCAAATCGGTTCAGTATTTCCGGAGCCTATTCGTTACAAACAAACAAACAAATCTTTCCTCTTTATAATACTGGTAAAGATAAATAATTTGAATTTGAAACCAAGAAAACATTGGTTCTACACCGACATACAGCTGCGCTACACGAATGCTATCGCGGGCGGCCGATGAGTTTCCGATGTCAGTGCACTTTTGCGGCAAACGCTAAAACGATATTTTAAAACATACCAGCTGCAGAGCTGCAGACCTTGCCTGAAAGAATTCCGTTTTTGCTGAATCACTAATGTGTATTTCTTCTCTTTTTCAAGTCTCAATATGATATAATTGTCTTTATTTTATAGGAGCCTAATTTATCGTTTTTTGATTTTACCTACTATGATTTTTGCGAGGACAAAACTTCTCTGTTTTTTTGGCGCGAGTTAGGTAGGTAATACTTGTATTTTTTATGAATATTTTTAAACAAGATTTGTTTGTTTGTTTGTTTGTAACGAATAGGCTCCGGAAATACTGAACCGATTTGAAAAATTCTTTCATTGGTAGGAAGCTACATTAACCCCGAGTGTCATAGGCTATATTAGATTTTCAAAAAAATTAGGTATCCTTACCTAAACTCAAATAATATAACCCAAAGTGCAATATTTTTTTTGTTGTTTACATATTTTGACAGGTGGTTTGTTGTTGTTCGTTTTTGTTTCGGCCATTCTGGGCAATCAAAAAACTTTTTATAAAAAAATTAAACCGCCGAAAAAACTGAAAAGCATTAAATAATAGGGAAACTTTCTTTTAGGCCTTAATTTACTCACTTCTTAAAGTAATTTTGGATTACCAAGAAATTTTAAGTCGGTGCCACACCACACACGCAAATTCATTATCTACGTAAAGCGCGATGCGCAGCTGCACACGTTTTTCGGTTATTTCTTTAAATTTCAGGTAATTAAGTGATCTTTATTCATTGATTCTGTGGCACCGACTCAAAATTTCTTGGTATCCAAAATTACTTTAAGAAGTGAGTAAATTAAGGCCTAAAAGAAAATGTTTCCCTATTATTTAATGCTTTTCAGTTTTTTCGGCGGTTTAATTTTTTGATAAAAAGTTTTTATTTTTTGCTTTTCAGTTTTTTTTCAGCTAGTCACCCTTCACAGTGTGGTCCCACCCCACAATGTGGCCACACAACCTGGTGAAGGTTGAAAGACTAAACAGGATGAGGGACCCTCACGACCGGTCGGTGAGGCGATTTGTGAGGGAGGCCTATGTCCAGCAGTGGACGTCTATCGGCTGAGATTATGATTATTAACATTCATATAATAAAGCCTCATAATTATACGTAGCAGTTTTCACGTAAATCACAACACGGCTATACAATCTGTGAGTGAACAATAAAGTCACCCCTATTTGTCCACCCTTAGGGTTGGAATTTTATTTCCAAATTTTTATGGGACCAACTTCAAGGTCCTGTCGATTAAAAAAAGAATTATCAAAATCGGTACACAGTAAAAAGTTATGCGTGATCATACAAAAAAAAATATATATATATATATATACGCGACGAATTGAGAACCTCCTCCTTTTTGTTTTTTCGTCGGTTAAAAAGAACATAGTCTATAGAGCCAAGTCTTTTGTAGTATCTTATATTCTATGGCGTAACGAAGTAAGCCGGGAAAGCTCGTCAATTTATATAATGCCTCTATAAACAAAAAGTTTCTGATTAAAAAACGAGTCCTATTTGAATACGAGTGGGCAGACCTGCGACAAATCCGGTATTTATACGCGTTATAACCGAGATTGTTATCCGGTATTTATACCGCGTTATATCCGGGATTGTTTCAATAAACCTGGACATTAGCCGGATCACCGCGCTAGCAACTAAAATGTATTAACTAAAAAGAGCTACCTATGATTATTTTATTTTATTTTCACCTTTTTCTATGAGAATATTATATAGCCTTTCAATGCATCAATCAGGGATAATGAAGGGTTCTAATAGTGAAATATAATTTCCAAATCGATCAAGTAATTTCAGAGCCTATGGCCTATTCTATTTAAACGAACAAAGAATAAAATCTTTTCTCTTTATAATTTTGAAAGATTTGAAATATTTAAGCTTACATAGGGACATAGGCTAGATTCTAAGGTCTCCAAAAATCAATACATACATACACATTCAAACCATTTTTTTCCCTCACCGGGAATCGAGCACGGATATCCGAAAGGCACAGTCTTCATCACTGCCAAGCCAACTCATCCAGGAGGCGGTCAAACTGAGTGGGCAGATTTTTGGAAGTCGCACGTCAACAATAATACGACCATCTTGTCTCGAAGCCTCATTATACTTTAAAATTCGTGGCTTTTGAACAAATATTTTTGGGCACCGACTTATAAATGACTGAGTTTTGGAATAAACTTATGTTTTCTTAAAATTCTATTTCTGTATCTTCGTCAAAGCTGTTTGAGAATAGTAGATTTACCTACCGACGCTACCATCTTGCGTTATGCAATAGAAAATTAATTGATGATTGACTGATCGTGGTTGTTCTGTTCGCCCATTCTGGGCAAGTAAATAAGAATAAGAATAAGAAAAATTCATTTTGGAAACATAGGTAGTATTACATGACATGCAGATTTTAAAGTAAGTTAATTATTACCTCTATGTAAAGAAACGTAAGCACTAAGTTTAATAATAATAACACATCACACTCAGAGCCCCTAACTAGGAAGAACCTGTATCTAGGGTGCATTAAACACACACTGAGACGAACATCACACCGAGACCGGAAACAAACATCGATATTCATCATATCAATATTCGCCCCGCCCGGGAATCGAACCCGGGTGCACACGCTTACTCAGTCCACATCACTGCCAACTGAGCCACGGAGCAGTCAAAGTTAGTTTGGGCGTAATAATAGGTCCATGCCTCGGGATAATGAGGGTCGTGGATGTGAAGGGCAGGGGGGGGTTCGACACACTAACCAAACGGCCCCGAGATGGGCAGCGACACAGCTTGTGGCACTGTGCCGCCGCAGATCTAAAGGCGAGAAGGGAAGGAAACAACATGCTTTCCCCGAGCACGAAGCTGGACAAGCCAGAAGGCGTTGGTAGGACAAACACAACAAGTCGCTGTTTATGGACATAATGTTGCACATCTGCAATACCCATGAATATCTTCTAATTAAATCATTCGCTCCGCGGATTCACTAGCGATCCGAATGAGATTTATTGCAGCGTAGCATGCACAGCGCCCCCTGGCGGCCACAATGCTAAACATACCTCTGGCAACAGTAAATTAGCCGATTTGAGGATCAGTGGGCATCGGGGCTTGATAACATATCATCAATACATACAATAAAACACAGTCGCTTCCCGCGTGTCCCTATGTATGCTTATATCTTTAAAACTATCTAACGGATTTTGATGCGGTTTTTTGTAATCGATAGAGTGATCCAAGAGGAAGGTTTGTAAGAATAATACATGAGCAACATTGCAAAAGGTTAGGCGGTACGAAGTTCGCCGGGTCAAAGACCTTAACGCATCTGCCAGCGCCGCGGAAACTATTCTTAAGCAACATGTTGACATCGCGCCGCCTCCGCTCACGTTTCGCCATGTTGGTCCGCAATGCATTATTAAGATATTTAAGGAACTTAATTTAAAAAAGACAGAAGACCTATGGGGGATATCAATTAAAGTACTTCAACCTATTATAACACTTATAGCTCCTCACTTAGCATTAATTTTTAACTCTTGTATTGAAAAAGGCATTTTTCCAAATTTATTGAAGTACAGCAAAATCATTCCTATTTTTAAATCTGGAAATACCGAAAACCCGACTGATTATAGACCAATCGCGGTTCTTCCAGCCTTAAGTAAAATATTTGAAAAACTTATTCTTGCACAATTAGCGTCTCATTTTTCTGTTAATAACTTCCTACACAAAAATCAATTTGGTTTTAGGAAAGGGCGGTCTACCTTAGACGCAGGTCACAAACTCATCAGCAGTGTCTATGGAGCCTGGGAGGATTCTCACGATGCTATTGGGGTTTTCTGTGACCTCTCGAAGGCTTTTGACTGCGTTGATCATGAGACTCTGCTACTTAAATTACAGCACTATGGCGTAATTGATAAATCACTTGATCTACTTGCCTCTTATCTTACTGATCGCGACCAACGGGTGGACATGGGTGGTGCGGTGTCTGCAGGTTGTCCTATCAAGATTGGTGTACCTCAGGGATCGATATTGGGGCCTTTCCTGTTCCTAGTCTACATAAATGATCTCCCTTACATGCTAGATAAACTTACTGATGTTGTACTCTTTGCTGACGACACCTCTTTAACATTTAAAGTTAAACGAGGTGATTCCCTTAATTTAGATATAAATAAGACATTAGTGGAGATATCTCAATGGTTTAATTCTAATAATTTACTTTTGAACGCAAAGAAAACTAATTGCATTAAGTTTTCCTTGCCTAATGTGACTGCTTGTGATACAGACATACATTTGGACAATAACAAGCTTAATCTGGTAAATCAAACTGTATTCCTTGGTATCACTCTAGATTCGAAACTTCAGTGGGGCCCCCATATCTCAAATCTTGCGGCAAGGCTCAGTTCGGCTGCGTACGCAATCTGGAAAATCAGAAAATTAACTGATGTGTCTACCGCGAGACTTGTGTATTTTAGTTACTTTCATAGCTTAATGACCTATGGCTTGCTTCTATGGGGAAGAGCTGCAGATCTTAACGTCATTTTTATACTACAAAAACGCGCAATCAGAAACATTTATCAGCTTAAAGCTCGCGAGTCCCTCAGAGAAAAATTCAAAGAAATAGATATTTTGACGCTTCCTTCCCAGTACATTTTCGAAATTATTATGTATACTCGTAGAAACATACATATGTTTGATAAAAAATGTGATAAAATTAAGGACCTTAGAACGCGTAGCAAAAACAAACTCAGTATTCCACAAAACAGACTAAAACGGACAAACAAATGCTTTATAGGAAACGAAGTAAGATTTTATAACAAGATCCCCGAAGAAATTTTGATCCTGAATGATAATGAGTTTAAAACTCGTATCAAAAAAGTTCTGATTAAGAAAGCTTATTACAATATTGATGATTATGTAAACGACAAAGACGCATGGAAGTAGTCTAGCTCTGCACTTAAGATATTTTTCATTATTTAATGTAATTTCATTTTTATTTATCTGTATAATGTTCATAGTATTGTCACTTAATTGTATTGTAAATATTGTAATATCACAAAACAAAAAGAAAAAAAAAAGAGAGATAAATTGTAAAGTAGAGTTTGTTACCCCTTTCTTCTCTACGCTGTAAAATCATTGCGAAAGGGAGTAGAATCATTTGACAGAGGAGGGCTCGTTTGGGGGCCTCTCCAGGCGACTATTGTCGTAAGGCAAGGCAAACATTTGTTTACCTGAGCCAATTGGTGGGCACCCTGAACTACCTCGCCTCTCACAGTATAGGATACTTTACCAAATAAGGTATCAATAGCGATTAGATGTATAGTCTAATTGACTTTCAATAAGTGATATCTTGTATCCTATATTGAATAAAGAATTTGACTTTGACTTTGACTTTGACTTTGAACTAGTAGGTTATAAACACTGAGTCTATTGGAAATAAAGCCTAGGTATGTTCTATTTTAAAGCATTTTTTATAGGCTGCAACCTTTTAGTATTGCGAGTATTTTACAAAATGATGCTTCAAATTTTTTTTCCTCTACAAAGTTTGTTTTTGTCAAAATCTTTTTCGAAAAGACCTTTGTCCAGCAGTGGACGTCTTTCAATTCGAATAATAATATTGATTTTCCTAAGTAGTTTATTACAACAATCGTTACTTTATTCCTCCCATTGTATGTATATTATATCCATTTGTCTACACAACACGCCTTTATCATCTCGAAGCTAAATATAACGTCTCTTATCCTAAGCTGATCACTATATAAGTAATAGTATATTATTGCAAGCTTGTCCGTCGTATCTCCTGCGGAATGCTTTGACTTATCCATCCAGGCTCGCTGCATACAGGCATGATGTGCTGGTATGCAATCAACTTAGTAATATATACTGTACATCGCTTTTTTTTTATGGCCACCAATACACGGTTACTTTTTATCTTAGAGGAAAATTTAAAAGTTAGACAGGACTGATCCCTGAAAACATAATTTCTTTTTTACAAAAAGAGACCCGCCTTCAACAAACTAAATCACATAAACTGAGAACTTCCTCTTTTACAAAGTCGGTTAAAATAGGTACTAAAACCTTCTCCTGAATGTAACAAATACTTTGCTGAAAACCGCATCAAAATCGGTTGAGCCAAACGCGAGGTAATCGCGGACAAACATACATACATACATACATACAGGTCAAACTGATAACCTCCTTTTTTGAAGTCGGTTAAAAATTGTCGTATCGCCTATTGTCGTAAGGCAAGGCAAACATTTGTTTGCCTGAGCCAATTGGAGGGCACCCTGAACTACCTCGCCTCTCACAGTATAGGATACTTTACCAAATAAGGTATCAATAGCAATTACATTAGATGTAGTCTAATTGACTTTCAATAAGTGATATCTTGTATCCTATATTGAATAAAGATTTTTTTTATTTTATTTTTTGATTTGATTGAAAAATAATAAACCGAGCTCACTTGAGGTACTTCGAAAGTCTTTGAAAAAAAAACTAAAAACGTTGTGTAGCATCAGAGCAATGACCTACGGTGGCTTAGCTGGTGCCAGACGAGTCAGGGGTGGAGGGCAATGAACAAGGAGCGCATCGGCCTTAAATAAAAGTTTTTTTTTATTTTTTGAAATTTTCAAAAAAAAACGAAAGTATTTTTTTTTAATTTATTCGAGTCATATATTATCATGCAAAGAATTAGTCCTGAATGTTTCCGCCACGATAAAAAAATACTGAGTATAGATCTCACTAGTAAAGTGGAGACTGTGATTGGATGTAATGAAAACACCCGTTTTCACCAGATAGTCTGACCACCTTATCTCTTGTCTGGGGGGTCTGCCTACTCTGTGTCTTCCGGTTCAAATCAAAGGCTAATTGAATCCAAATTAGCTCCTATGATCTGGGATAGAGGGTGCTTTGTGGACGCAGTCCGGAATACACATTGATTGCTTAGAATTAAGGCTTCTGTTACAGATAGTGCTCCTGGTAGTATAGGTTACCTGATAACATAATAAAGTTAGCTACAATATGTGAGCATGTACCATTATAGAGGGTCAAGATGTAAATCTAGATAAAATTAGCTTTGTGCCCCAATTCTCAGATGGATGTCACAAAATCGCAGAAAATTCTGGAAAATAGGACTTTTTAAATTGACTTATTTTTTTAGATTTTATTACGCTTATTTTAAATTTTTATTTATTAACTTTTTATTTAGAATTAAAAAAATCATTTTTATCTTTTTACTTTATAAGTTACACCGGAAATTATATCTAATTAAAAAAAAAAGCATCGCCTTCTTTGACGTATTTAACATATATTTTCATTTACATACGATTCAACACGGGTTGCTTGGAAGAAATCGATCCTAGCGATAAGGTCGCCCATTGCATGCAAATTCTACTATTTTGTATACTTTAAATTGTATTTTATACTTTGTATCTTACTTGTATGCAATAAAGTGTATTCTTTAATTTTCTTTAAAATTCAAGTATTTCGGGGGAAACCTCAGAATTATTTTCCCTTACAAAAAGGTATTTCGGAAGCTGCAGCATTGATTGTGTCACGCTATCCACGCTCCGTCCAGTGACGACACATTGCTGTTTGTACAGTGGCGGACACGGTCGGCGTAACACTTCCGGTTTTTCTGTATTGCAAATAGCTCTTGTTCTTTGGTAATACAGTCTAGGGCGGCTGACGAAACCATAGACAAATCTGTTACGGCCGGTTCTGTTAACGTTTTACTTAAATTTTGAACTAGATATAGACAGCTTTATCTTTGAAGCTTTTATGGGTAAGTGTATTACTTTAAAAAATGTGCTTTAAAGTCTTTTTTTAAGAACAATACTTTCTTTAAATATCAGACTGCCTCAGTGGTACAGTTGGCAGTGATGTCGACTATTCCAAACGGGAGCGAAGGTTATTAGCATGGATATCGATATTTAAGTAGTGTTTCAAAAACACAAAAATTGTAGCGCCCATCAGGGTCCACAAATGTAGCCTAGCAAAATGTTTTAACCCTAGTGGCTAAGATTCGTCTAAGACTAGTGTAAAACTTGTTAAAGGTGATTTGTGGAAACAATAAAGTATTGAGTATTTTGTTTTCCTTCCATCTAGCGACCATCTTTCTTCGAGTTATAGGTTTTCAATTCAATTCAATTCAATTTATTTAAATCAGAATAAAATTCAATATTATTGTTAGTTATCAATATATATAAAACTCTTCCGTTACTGACTGACTGACTGACTGACTGAAAGACAACGCAGAGCCGAAACTACTGGGCGTAGAAAGCTGAAAATAGGCACATGGGTTCCTTGGGGAGTGTAAGTGAGCACTAAGAAGGGATTTCCCGAAATTCTCACGGGAACGGGAAAAAACGGGATTTTTGTGTTTATGAGAAATCTGCGCGGGGAAAACCGCGGGGCAGCCTCTAGTATACAAATACTTATATCTATGTTAGCCCATAGATAAGGCTTAGGTTTTCGTGAGTAATTCTCAGTTTTTCGAAAGTATCGTCACTTAAATGTTTATTTTCAACGTTAGTAGCAAATCTTATGACCACGTCATTGCGATCACGGCCCGTCAAACATCGAGTCCTAACTGCTAACATACTAAACTCTCAAGTAGTCACAACAGCTCAGTTCCCGTGCCCTTCTACTCACCCGAAAATAACTGCTGTGTCGTTAATGTTAGGTCTGTGACGAGGGCTAGGTCTAGGATTAAGGTGCTAGTAGACAGTCGACTATGAAAAACAGCAGCAGACGCATTGTCGATACTTTATTGCAGTTGACCTATTGATAATCTATACCAATATTATAAAGAGGAAAGATTTGTTTGTCTGTTTGTAACGAATAGGCTCCGTAAATACTGAACCGATTTGAAAAATTCTTTCACTGGTAGGAAGCTACACTATCCCCGAGTGACATAGTCTATATAAGATTTACAAAATATTTAGGGATCCTTACTTAAACTCGAATAATGTAGCCCAAGGTGCATTATTTTCCGTTGTTTACATATTTTGACAGTTGGTGGTTTGTTATTTTTAATATGCCTATTCTGGACAGTCAAAAGACCATAGTCTATAGAGCCAAATGTTTAGTAGTACCTATCTACAATTCTGTGGCGTAACGAAGTTCGCCGGGTTAGCTAGTTGAAAAGTAAACAAAGAAACTTTTGTCTACTAATAGTGTCAGAAAAAATCGGACTTTTGTTTCTATTTTTTTTTTTAATTAGCCTCATTTGTGTCCCACTGCTGGGTAAAGGCCTCCCCCTCTTGTACCCAAGCATCCTGATCCTGTGTAAAATCCTTTCTAAATTATCGAAAATTATTTTTCCGTGGCTGTTATGGTGCTGTGTTGGTAAAGGTAAACGTGAGAAATAAAGAAAGGCGGTTCCGAATGTCCCTGTAAATCTCCTGTGTTGTTCATTGAAATATACTACCTACCACACACACAATCAAATGAGTTGTCTAGGTACGTAGTAGGTACTATTTATTATAGTGTACTCGAAGAAAGAGACTATTTCCTTTGTCTGCACATGTTGAATCTTAGGAATGACACCAACATTTTGAACTTTCGCGGCAAACTGCGTTCTTCAAGTAGGATATTATGTTGTTTATAATACCTAGTTACGGAAGTATATAGGTACATACTACATACTTATTAATAGAAATGCATGCATATGTCGTAGTAAGATTTGATAATTAGGTTTTTTGCAAAAAACCTAGGGATTTTGCGAAAATACGGATAATTTGATATAAGCATTACTTTTTTTTCAATCATCCTGACATAAAGCAGTTTTTTTTTCAAAAAACCTAGTAATATTGAAAACTTTGAAACCTTCCTTTAATCTGCTTGGCTAGATTATTGCTTGCTGGTAAACTCTTATTCTGATTGGTTCGTTAAAATATCCTTTGACGCTACAGAGAACCATCAATCAGTATAATAGTTTACTGCTTATATCAAATTATCCGGGTTTTCGCAAAATCCCTAGGTTTTTTTGCAAAAAACCTAATTATCAAATCTTACTACGACACATACAAACCAAAGTGTCGGCGATGAGTCTACTGCTGCCAGTTTTGTGAAATCTGCTTTCAATTTGTACATACCCTTAGGCAAGTAGGCTGGGATTAAGCATTGTTTTACCGATGTAGGTAGTTACTAAGGAAGTCAGCTTTTAGGAGAAAGCGCTACTTACTAATCAGACGGTTGTTTGGCTTGTGTACGCATAGTGTTCCAAGACCCGTGATTCTTGGGGCACATACTAGCCTGGAGTATGATTTGGTAGTGATATAGGCAAAATAAGAACTAGGTAAACTTTGAAGTGTAAGAAAATATAGTTTAACAGAAATAAAAAAAACCGCAGTATGAAGGGCTTATAATACCATAATTCCTTCATCCCTCATGGGTGTCGTAAAAGGAGACTAAATGGAGCATTTGAAAGGAAGCAGCTTTTATCGCTGAAATTAGCACAATAATAGTAGCGCCACCCGTGAAAAAAATTCATTTTAAACTAAGTCAAATAACTTTTAAACTAATGCAAATATCAAAAATGTGGAACTGTATTCCACTACATAATGTAGCCTAGTATCTGTAAGGCTTTGATGTATATCTTTTAGGTTAAATACCTAAGAAAGGTACAGATTGTTGCTAAAAACGGCCACTTTTGTCTTTAACCTAAAAGCTTTACAACAGTGCCCTAAAAGTACTAGGCTACATTATCTCGTTATCTAGTTAGAATACCTACTGTTTCTCATTTTTGATATTTGCTTTAGTTTGGAAAATACTAATTATTTTCGTGGGTGGCGCTACTTTAGCTGTGCTATACTTTATCTGTGGACCTATGTCGAACAGTATAACTCTATTCATCATCATCATCATCATTTTAGCCGAAAGACGTCCTCTGCTGGACAAACGCCTCCCACACAGCGACTATAAGTCGAGTGAGATGAAAAACAAAACAAAAACTTAACCTAACTTTTCTTAGATTTCAAAAGAGAACTAAAGTAGTGTACAAAGTTGTACAACTACTGTACAGAGTTAATTGCGTCGATGCATTAGCGGTATTGGTTCCGTTGGAGAGTTGTGGGAGTGTTCTCACAATATTGAAGGACTAAGTGTAATGTGAGCTTATGAAGTGTTTCTAGAGATTTTGTAATACTTGTACATGTTGATGTTTATTGAAGTTGAAGCGCTGAGCCGTTTTAGCGGCTTGCGGGGCTCGGCAAGAAGTGAAAATGTTTTTTGTTTTTTAATAATCTTCCGGTTCTTTGTTATTCTGTTATTTATACGTACCTTTCAAAATGACTTTGACTGCTCCGTGGCTCAGTTGGCAGTGATGTGGACTGAGTAAGCGTGTGCACCCGGGTTCGATTCCCGGGCGGGGCGAATATTGATATGATAAATATCGATGTTTGTTTCCGGTCTGGGTGTGATGTTTGTCTCTGTGTGTGTTTCGGGCACCCTAGATACAGGTTATTCCTAGTTAGGGGCTCTGAGTGTGATGTGATATTATTAAAAAAAGGTAGGCCATAAAGCTAGCCTGATAGAATTAGTTTTTAGCTATAGCTAGCCCTTTCACCACTTTTGTTCTTTAAATTTGTTACTTAAATCTAAAATTATAAAAATTTGTATTACATATCATTAATTTCAGTTTATTTACCATGCAAAAATTATATTTCATATCGTTTGGCACAGTTGCATGCAACACTTCCTGTTTATATGTATTGCAAAATTCGCTGGATGGACTAGTATACGAATTAAAGAAGAAATATTAAATTATTTTTTATTTGTTTTCATTCAATTGGCTTCGAGAGAGAACTGAACTGAATTTAAAAAACAATTCACTCTTACTATCGCCAGCGACATAGGCTACCGAAAATATACCAGCTGAGGCTATAGAAAATTCTCGAAATTTCAGAACGCAAACGGTATGAAGATTGTTAGTTATTACTAAGCACAGCGCACACAGAGTCAGCCACAGGCAGGTTTCACGGGTAAACAAATCTCAATTACGTGATAGTCGCACAAACTGAACCGCCACTTCGCAAATTGTAGTGATTGTGTGCACAGCGGACAGCACACAGCTCGCCACTCCGAACGCGCCTTTAATCATATTGCGAATATTGTGTTACCTGCCTGTAGGCTTCACAACACTTGTAGCTGCCGACTCTAGGTTCTATAACAGTTTCAGACCAACAATATCATCTAAATCTTAGGAATATCGGTGCAATCAATATATATAAAACTCTTCCGTTACTGACTGACTGACTGAATGACTGACTGACAGACAACGCAGAGCCTAAACTACTGGGCGTAGCGGGCTGAAGTTTTGCATGCAGGTTCCTTAGGGAGTGTAGGCGAGCACTAAGAAAGGATTTTCCGAAATTCCCATGGGAACGGGAAATAAACTGGATTTTCGTGTTTATGAGAAATCTGCGCGAGTGAAACCGCGGGGCAGCCTCTAGTCAATATATATAAAACTCTTCCGTTACTGACTGACTGACTGACTGACTGACAGACAACGCAGAGCCGAAACTACTGGGCGTAGAAAGCTGAAAATTGGCACGTGGGTTCCTTGGGGAGTGTAGGTGTGCACTAAGAAGGGATTTCCTGAAATTCCCATGGGAACGGGAAAAAACGGGATTTTTGTGTTTATGAGAAATCTGCGCGGGAAAAACCGCGGGGCAGCCTCTAGTTCTTGTTAAAGGAAGCTATGACACAGAATACTCAATAGTACAGTGGCGGAATAGGAAGGCGTAACACTTCCGGTTTTTCTGTATTGCAAAATAGCTCTTGCTCTTTGGTAATACGTATGGTTGTATGTTGTATGGTATGTATGGTTGGCGGTCTAGGACGGCGTAACAGATTTGTGTAGTACAGTATTTCTATGAAACAGTAAATTAGCCTCAAAAAATATTTATTTATTTAATAATAATAATAATAACACATCACACTCAGAGCCCCTAACTAGGAAGAACCTGTATCTAGGGTGCCCGAAACACACACAGAGACGAACATCACACCCAGACCGGAAACAAACATCGATATTCATCATATCAATATTCGCCCCGCCCGGGAATCGAACCCGGGTGCCACGCTTACTCTGTCCACATCACTGCCAACTGAGCCACGGAGCAGTCAGTCATTTACTTCAGTAAATTAAAGTTTTATACTACCTACCGGCTACATAATTAGGAAGATATAGCCGACGAGCGATCGTTGTGTGGTGGCGGCGGCATAGAAGGCCACCACTCCATCTCTTGCCGTGGGTAAAAGGCGCCTTAGGGAACCACCCAAATGGGGGGGGCAGCAGCTTCTTTCGTTGGTAAAATTGAAGAGCCATACTACCATTGCCAACCTGCGCGTGGGAATTACGGCAAAACCCCTTCAAAATGTTGCCCTCTTGGCAATCTGTGGGGAGCCCTCTGTCCAACAGTGGACGTCTTTCGGCTATGATACAAAATAACTAGTCGACCCGGCAAACTTTGTACCGCCGAACCTATTGCAATTTTGTGCATGTATTACAGTTATAAACCTTCCTCTTGAATCACTCCAATAAAAAAACCGCATCAAAATCCGTTGCGTAGTTTTTAAGATTTAAGCATACGTAGGGACAGACGCGGGAAGCGTGAATTTTAAACTACGTATTGATTGATGTAGGTCGAAATGATCACCCCGTCGCGGGAATCAGAGATAACAGAGTGAGAAAGCAGCTTCGCTGACCAGAATCCCCCCTTTAGGAAAATACTTGTCCAATACGTGGTACCATACCACTTGATGGTAACATTAGCGACCGATCCGTGCTCGTTGGACGTTATGCCACTTCTATTTACCCTTCTCTGGTCGCTTATTCCCGATACAGTGATTATTGCTCTCCAACGGGCTTACAATCAGCCTTAAATATCCACTCAAAGTTGGTCGTATTTAAAGTAAGATACAACGATGTTTTTAATCCATCATCGGTTTTACGATAAGTAACGAATAGAAAATATCTCTTTCTCTAGGCAGCTTGATTACCGAGCAGGTTTTTATTTTTTATTAAAACTTACGCTTTTATTCGGGTATAGTGTCATTTAAATTTCATCTCTCTTAGGAATATACATTTTAAATTGTCGGTTATTCAAAGTCAAAGTTACTGCAGTTAACTTCTCTAAACGAGGAAGCTGTTTTAGATTGCGTCAACTAAAAATAACGCTAAAACAAACGAAGATTCTCGACGGCAGGCGTTATTTTGACGTGACGTGATCTACAAACATCCCTAAATTGTTAGTAAAGCAACACTAAAAAAAAAATAAATAAAATAAAAATAAATAAATAAATAAACACAGCTGCAATAGGTCTGCTAATAATGCAGTAACAGTAGGCACCATACAGAGTGGGTCCAGTGAGTGCGACTAGTGCTAGAGGTTAACGAGGGTCCTAATGCCCCGTCCGATACGAGAGACGAGTGTTTTTGTATGTTTTGTTATTGCGTCCACTTATTGAAAGTGTACTCTTAGCTGCTAAGTTGCTACTTACGGAGTTGTTCCGCTTTTGTTTAGTTGTAAGAACATAAATAACACATCACACTCAGAGCCCCTAACTAGGAAGAACCTGTATCTAGGGTGCCCGAAACACACACAGAGACGAACATCACACCCAGACCGGAAACAAACATCGATATTCATCATATCAATATTCTCCCCGCCTGGGAATCGAACCCGGGTGCGCACGTTTACTCAGTCCACATCACTGCCAACTGAGCCACGGAGCAGTCGATCGAGAACAGTTATTACTGATGAGTGGATTCGTAAATTTTGTTAACTTTTTAGGCCGTATACAAAGTTGTCCGTGTCTCGCTTGTTTAGTATAAAATATTCTTATTTGATCACTTTGTCTGTGTCTATTTTCTGTATTTACACTTTTTTTTTTATTAGCCACATTTATGTGCCACTGCTGGAAAAAGGTCTAATTTTACCCTCCCGTCCCCAAGCATCCCGATCATGTGCGATCTCCGGGCAGTTCTTATACTTATACTAACTTCTATTAAACTTTTTATTTGTTTTTGTGACTGAACCTATTTTGAATTTTCTAAAAATGTAATTTTTGACAAATTTTCAGTTGCGAACATAAAACATAGCGGAACAAATCTTTTCTCTCTTTATGTATTTGTGTTTATGAAATACGAGCTTTCCCGGCTTACTTCGTTACGCCATAGAATATAAGATACTACAAAAGACTTGGCTCTATAGACTATGATCTTTTGCCGACCCAGAATGGGCTTGATAAAACAACAACAACAAACCACTTGTCAAAATATGTAAACAACGGAAAAAATATTGCACCTTGGGTTACATTATTTGAGTTTAGGTAAGGATCCCTAATTTTTTTGAAAATCTAATATAGCCTATGACACTCGGGGTTAATGTAGCTTCCTACCAGTGAAATAATTTTTCAAATCGGTTCAGTATTTCCGGAGCCTATTCGTTACAAACAAACAAACAAATCTTTCCTCTTTATAATATTGGTATACATTGAAAATTTTCACAAGCACGAACCTCGTTTTTTTTTAAATAAAACACAATCAGCTTCAGAAAGAACTTTTATTGGACAATTGAGCTTCCGTGGAAGCCTCCATAATATTACGTACACCAACTATGTATTAAATACATCATTTAGGGCATGAGCAGCGTGCGAGCGATCAAGAGCGACGCATTTAGGCGCGAAACCTTAAATAAAAACAGATTTTCTACTGTAAATCGAAACTGCAAAACCGCGTCCATCATCAAAATTAGGTAATCCGTTTTATTGTGTATATAAAAAAACATTAATTTAAAAATACATTTAAAAAAAACCTAGCTATACTTTAAAAAATAAGAGTATGATGATAAAAAATCATAATATAAAGTTTTGCGTTGTTAGAACTGAAGAGACAACGTCAAAAGGTTTAGATAACTTTTCTCTAATCTGTCTAAAAAACCTTCTGGACAAGGTCTCTTGGCTACCGCGTGGCAACATCTCGCTCGCAGGCAACACTTGCCCATAATTGAACTACCTAGCGCCCACAAGCCTTACGGTAACGATAAAAATAATTTTCATTATTACAATATAATAATTAATTTATCTCTAGAAGGTGACAGAGATATATTTTGTACGTTTCTGTTAACATTAAAGACTGATTAAGACTAGGAACAGACACCGCCCGACCTAATTCACTTCATTGGTTGGGAATGAAGTGTATTAAGGTTTAAATGGCTAACTATGAGCTAGATATGAAGTCATGAGGGTACAAGTCGCTCTGAGACGATTCACGAGCGAGAGAATCGCAACGAGCCCTAAAGAGTATCGCTGAGATTGAGATATCGTAGCTGTGTATTTGAGGCTTTGTCAAACAGACGGCGCTATAGCGTTGCGCTAGAGTGCTGGCTCTACGCGACGCTTGAGTATGACCCTGTCACACAGAGCGCCGCCTCTAGAACTCTCTGACGCCGGGCGCTAAGTGTTACAGGATTATCAGTATACATTACAAGTCGACGGTCTAGCGCCGTGCAAGGCTAGCGCTCTAGCGTTGTCTGTTTCACAAATACCCTACTTGTTACGACGATCAAATCGCTGCGATTTTCTCGCTCGTGAAGATGGTCGCTTCGGGCTATGGGACGGTTGCCGGGTCGTTTAGGCCTCCGCTGCCGCCTCCGCACTGGCCGCTGTGGACAAACAACTTCTTATAATACCAGCCCCCGTATTCCGTTGAAAGACGACAGGCTTTCAATTTCATCATCGCTTTAGAGACATTTTTGTCACAAAAATCTATAATTTTAGTAATCCGAAAGGATAATATAAATGTTTTTCCTATATTAGATTCTTAGATAATTCTTTGGATAAAATGTATTTAAAGCAGTGGTAAAGTGGAAAGCCTGCCATGTTTCAGCGTAATATAGACACGCAGTCTTATGGAATAAGCACTTTGAGAGAACTTTGTGACAATATGAGGTCGGTATGCGTGATTATTATTAAAAAAAATTATTACCTAATTAAGTTGTATATTATGATTTTAAATACATTAGGAAGAAATGTTACTTATGTACAAAACGTATAGAACGATAGCTTAAATCAGACAAAAAAAAATGGTATTAACAATTTTTTTTTTGTTAAACACACATCAGAATTTAGAAGTTATTGAAGATATATACATAAGATATAAAAGACAAACAATTTCACTAGTTGAATTAGAATTTCAACACTAAATCGGATCGCAAAGGAATAGCTAAAAACTTTACAAAACATACACCGAAAATAGTCGACGAGTGCGATCCGTAAACAAGCTTTAACTGCTCGAAATTCTGAACTTTAGAAAATATATGAAGTTTGTAGTGGAATCCACATCTGCGTGAACGGGAGCGGTCCGTCCAGACTGACTTAATGCCTGTTACACACTCGGTATTTTCTATTTTGTACGTAGTTTCGGGAATGTTGGGCATTGTTTTGCGGCCCAAGCTACCGAACCGTAGAGAGCTCGACACTAGGCACACTTTGTATAGCCGAATAAAATTAAACGATATACTTTCAAAGTATTTATTTCAACAATTTGAAAATTGCAATCTGGCTGCTTGAAATTCTCTGAAAATTCTGTTAAAGTAATTCACTCGAACGAAGGGAGATGTTATTTTCCCGAAGCGGCGACTAATTTTGTGAAAGATAAATATTTTCCTCGAATCGCGAACAGATTCTTTAGTACAACAATATTGCTAGCTAGACTACACTTCTCCAAAGGAAAAACATTTGAATGAGCGACCGCAAATGCTATATAAAACTTGGAGATATTTCTAAAATTTTATTTCGATTTAACTCGCTACATGTTATGAAACAAGGCCTATGTCTAGCACCGGACGCCTATAATCTTTGGTTCCCTGGATTCTTCTCAAAACGCCGAGACGGCCACCGGAGGGTTAATAGTAAGTGAGAGCCCCACATACCCCCGACGCTCCCTCTAGGTATTTCTCTCTTTCAAAAAAGCCTTTTTACAGCAGTAGACGCCTTTCAGCTGAGATCATGATGAAAATTATGAGAACACGCAACAGCTGTCTCATTCATTCAATCATTTGAAATCTGTTAAAGATCGACAACAAAGAAATGCAGTTTTATCAATTTTTCTACGTAACGTCTACAACATTATCCCCGAAAAGGACATAACTACAAAAACTACAGTGACAGAGCATTACACTACGCGTGAGTGTGACAGAGATGACAGATCAGTGTGAGAAGAGGACGACACAACAAGCAACATCTAAGTTCTAGAACATTCATACTGAGACAGTGGTGAAGACAAGTGAGTGCAGAAGACTACGAACCCCATAGAAAAAATACATGCTCAGAGTAGACCGATCGATTTAGAAACCATTGCTGCTTTTGGTAGCTTAGAGATTGTACGAACCTAGTATAGGTAATCGAGCCACCCAGCAGGAAGGACACCACATGAAGTATTTACAATTTATTTACACACAAAATTACAATAATATTCACAATTAATAAAATGAGAAACAGAACATGACTTTTCGTTTTTAGGCGTAGAGAAACAGTGAAAAAGTATAGAGCAGGTATAGAGCACAAAAGTCTTAACCTAAAGATTACAGATCATAGAAAACATTTACAAACATAGATTCCGATATCGTGCTGCCACATCAGCCCCCCCTTAGACCTTTACGTCGATAAAGCATTAATTAAGTATAATTTAGAGATCGAGAACAGTGCGAAAACGAACGACTCTCCCCGATCGAGTCCTCTGATTACGTGGCACGGGAATTGCAGGCTCAGGTTCCACATTCTTAGCGGAAAGTACTGGAGGCTGCAGCGCTGTACGGTGCGTGGGGGGTGAGGAAGCCGCGGGCGTCAAAAATGGGACGTCTGACTCGTCATGAAACAGGTGCGCCGGCTTCAGCCTATCGATAGAGACATTAACCGCCTTACCTTGTACATCAATTTTAAAATACTTACCTGCGCGTGATAATACCTTATAGGGACCAGTGTATGGCGGTTGAAGCGACTTTCGTACAGCATCCTGTCGTAGGAAGACATGAGATGCCGCAGACAAGTCTTTGTGCACAAATACCTTCGCTGTACCGTGACGTACCTGCTGAGTCGGTCGCAGATTCGCCATGATGAGCCGCAACCGTGCAAGGAAGTTAGAATAGTCGATGACACCGGGGTCTTTCAAAGCGTTGTAAAAATCTCCTGGCAGACGAATGGGCTCACCGTATGCCATCTCGGCAGCTGAAGCTGATATGTCCTCCTTCCAAGCCGTCCGGATACCAAGGAGAACAACCGGCAGTACCTCGACCCAGTCGTCCCGTGCGTGGCACATGATTGCGGCCTTCAACTGCCGATGGAAACGCTCTACCAGACCGTTCGCTGCCGGGTGGTATGCCGTTGTGTGAATGTGCTGGGTACCTAACATTTTTGCCAACTGTTGAAACAGATCAGATACAAATTGTCGGCCCTGGTCAGTTGTGATTTGCGCTGGGCAGCCAAATCGGGCGACCCATCCCGAAATAAAAGCTCTACTTACAGTCTCTGCTTTGATATCGGCGAGGGGCATAACTTCGGGCCATCTTGTAAATCTATCTACTGCGGTCAAACAGTATTGAAAACCGTGTGACATGGGTAGTGGCCCCACAAGGTCTATATGCACATGGGCAAAACGTTGTGTTGGAAGGGAGAAAAACTGTACAGGGCTATTTACATGTCTACTTACCTTTGATGCTTGACATCTGATACAAGACTTTGACCAAGTCCGACAATCGCTCCGAATACCTGGCCAAACGTAGCGTTGCGTAATAAGCTTTGTCGTCGCCTTGCCACCTGGGTGACTGAGACCGTGTATTGATTTAAAAACCTGATGACGGAACTCGGGAGTCAAATAGGGGCGAGATGATGGACCGGATACGTCGCAGTACAACTGCCTCGCTGAGCCGGGCGTTGGCACCTTCTTTAGGCATAGCGCTGTAGTGCCGCTCTTCAAGAGTTGTTGTAACTCAGTGTCTTTTTCTTGCGAGGTCGCCAGCGCGTCGAAATCGATGACGCTAACATTCCCGGTACCCGCCGCCGGGACGTCTGCGTCGGCGGCAGCCTCGGCGTCGTCAGGACGAGACAACGTGTCCGCGACGACGTTTTCAGCACCGGAAATGTGTCGTATGTCTGTGGAGAACTGGCCCAAGTAGTCAAGATATCGGAACTGCCTTGGAGAACAGCTGTCCAACGGCTTTCTGAAAGCAAATATAATCGGTTTATGATCCGTATAAATTGTGAAAGGCCGCAGTTCGAGCATGTATCTGAAATATTTAACTCCTTCGTAGATCGCCAAAAGCTCTCTGTCATAAGGGCTGTATTTGGATTGGGCTGGGTTAAGTTTTTTGGAGAAAAAACCTAAAGGTTGCCAATCATTACCCACCCGCTGTTGAATAACGCCGCCAATTGACCTGTCAGATGCGTCGCTAACTAAAGCAAATTCTGCGTTAGCTAAAGGGTGAGCCAGTAGGGCAGCATTTGCTAAACCTTCCTTGCTTGACTGAAAAGCGCCCTCTAACTCAGGGGTCCACTTGATTTTGGTTTTGTTGTTGGTTTTAGGACCTGCAAGCAACCCGTTGAGAGGTGCTTGGATCTGGGCTGCTCTGGGCATGAAACGTCTATAAAAATTAAGCATACCCAAATATCGTCTGAGCTCTTTAACAGTGGAAGGCTTTGGAAACTCGAGGATAGCGCTTACTTTACCTGGCAGCGGTCGTGTGCCACTCGCAGAAATAAGGTGCCCTAAGAATGTCACCTCGCTTGCGCCGAATACACATTTAGCTGTGTTTATGAGGACACCATGCTCGCTAAGTCGTTCGAAAACCAGCTGGAGGTGGCGCTCATGCTCAGTCTCTGATCTGGATGCTATCAGAATATCATCAAGATAGGGGAACGCGAACTCCAGATCCCTAAGAATTTCATCCATGAACCGCTGAAAAGTCTGCGCAGCATTTCTTAAACCGAAACTCATGAAATCAAATTGGAACATACCAAAGGGTGTTGTGATAGCAGCCTTGGGTACGTCCTCAGCAGCCATAGGAATCTGGTTGTACGCTCGAACCAGATCAATGGTAGAATAAACCGTACAGCCATGCAAGTTGTGACTGAAATCAGCAATGTGCCTTACCGGGTAACGATCTGGAATTGTCCGGGCGTTCAGGGCTCGATAGTCGCCGCAAGGTCTCCAACTGCTATCCTTCTTGGGAACCATGTGTAACGGAGAACACCAAGGGCTGTCAGAACGTCGAGCCACACCAGACTTAACAAGTCCCTCAAACTCAGCCTTGGCGATTCGCAATCGGTCAGGATCAAGCCTTCTGGGGCGGCAGTACACAGGTGGTCCTGGAGTAGTTCTTATGTAATGGCGGGTGTTGTGTTTAACAACACGTTGAGCTGGATCCCCCGCTGGCCTGGTCAGATCTGGGAACTGATGAAGCAACACATGGTATCGCGACTCCCCTGCTACGGACTTAATATTACAAACATGGTCAATTACAGAGCCTAAATCTAATGTATTTGTACAAAGTGAAGTCACATTATCAATTAATCGCCTGTTTCTAATGTCTATAAGAAGGTTGAAAAATGACAAAAAGTCTACCCCAATTATTGGTTTAGTCACATCCGCAACAACAAACTTCCACGTAAAGTCACGTCTCAATCCTAGGTTCAGTGTCAATGTGATCCAACCGTAGGTAGTAATGGTGGAACCATTTGCTGCAAAAAGTTGGTAATTTGTCTTTTTGAAACCGCGCACAAGCTTCACCGGGTACACGCACAAATCTGAACCACTGTCTACGAGGAACTGCTGTTTTGAGGTTTGGTCAGTGATGAAGAGACGACGCGGCACTGTAGAAGAATGGCAATCGCTCGTCGTCATTAGTGACTGCCCTTCTCGTTTCCCTCTTCACTGAAGTTGCAGGGCGAACGGCACCTTTGCGCTCGCTCTCTGAAGTTGGTGTGGTACCAGCACATTCCATCACGCCCTGTGCGGCTGAGGGAGCGCCTACGACTTCTGTCTCTAGAATCATGACGTGAGCGTGACCTGCCTCGAAACGCTCCTCCGGAAGACGCCAGTGCAGAAACTTGCAAAGTCAGCTGGTCCAGACGGCGATGCAGCGCCTCCATACCGGTTTCTGTCCCGTCGTTGGTGCAGGCTGGCGCACCCACCTGATAGACTCGTGGCGGTATAGGTGGCGAAACCTCATGTATCTTATCAGCCAAGAGTGCTAACTGATCCACCGGCATATTTGCTTGCGAAGCTATTATAGCCTGCGTACTGCTAGGTAGTCGACTGGACCACAGCGATCTTAAAAAGTCGTCCGGTACATCCTTGCCAGCGAGGTTTCGCAAGTGACGCATGAATTGACTGGGCTTGCGGTCCCCAAGCTCTTCGCCCGAAAGTAGCTGACGCACTCGCTGTTCTTGCGTCACCGACAGGCGCGCTATTAACTCAGTTTTTATTTTACTGTATTTACCGGTAACTGGAGGGCTAGTTATTATGTCCTCCACCTCTGCTGCATAAATCGAGTCCAAATGACTTAGCACATGATAGTATTTTGTGCTATCTGCCGTAATATTTGCAAGAGCGAATTGCGCTTCCAGCTGCGCAAACCAGATCACCGGCTTCTCCGGCCAAAATTTGGGCATTTTCACGCCAACGGCGGCTGCGAGAGGTGTCACGGATCCTTCGCTCAAGGTTTCTGGTTCTACCGTAACGTTTTTCGAATGATCCGTCTCCGTCATTGTAAAGCTTTTCTTCTAACTCCTAATGCGTCGTTATATGTCGTTATTTGTATCACGATTCCCCGCCGGGAAAACAAATTACGAGAATCAGACTATTGGTCGATCACTAGTATCGCTACGACCTAGCTACGGTACCGTCGGTAAATTTTTACGGGAATCAGGCTACTGCACCGGCGAAAATCTTAATGCTCTTCTCAGCGACGTCGAAGGTCACCACTTTATAGGTAATCGAGCCACCCAGCAGGAAGGACACCACATGAAGTATTTACAATTTATTTACACACAAAATTACAATAATATTCACAATTAATAAAATGAGAAACAGAACATGACTTTTCGTTTTTAGGCGTAGAGAAACAGTGAAAAAGTATAGAGCAGGTATAGAGCACAAAAGTCTTAACCTAAAGATTACAGATCATAGAAAACATTTACAAACATAGATTCCGATATCGTGCTGCCACACTAGGAAAAGTGGCAATGGTTTCTAAATATAACTACAAAATGTATTAGAAATGTATTTTGAAACTTTATTGTGTAATTTTGCTCCTCTTTATAATAAATACTTACCGTATTATTCATAAATATACAGTAGGTTTTAAGTAGCTTTACTAAAGGTCTACTTCTCTGGTTTGTTGTATGGTAAATACGTGACATCCAGTCTAAAATGACATACGTCAAAGAACAAAAATGCTCTTTAACTTTTTATGCATAACAGGGTTAATCTTTGTTGGTTCTAGCTAAAGCAAGAAGCCAATATGCTAACTTCTTCATAAAGTTTTGTAAAGTTATGTTAAAGAAAAATCGTAGCCTTTACACCTTTTTCTTTAGGCACTCCTATATCCCAATTAAAAAAAAAAAAGGGGCACTCTACACTCTACATTGCAGTGAAGGGAATAGATGTCTTTTTTTTTTTCTTTATTTAAGTTTTTAAAACAACTTATGTATTGACTGAAGCCCATTACAGAAACAATCAGTGGAGCATGAGGTTCTAAATCCGCTAACTGTGATACCATGGCGACGTCCCTGGCTACGGTATCCAAACAATTTGTATGGAAACATACAGTTAACTAAGTTGGCGACGGCTTGGCAACGTCACCACCAATTTGGAACTTTGTATTGGTTACGCAGCCAGAGACGTCGCCAAGGCACGGTTAGCGGTCAGGAGATAAAGTTTCAAAAAACATGTTCTAAAACAACCAGTTTGATCCAGCAGTGTTCAAAGTGCAGGTATTGCCAACTAGTATTCGTGCAATCCATTCCAGGTTACCATCGTCGTTTGGCCGCGGTCGGTCGGTGTCCCTCAGGGCGGACCGCTTGCCCCAAACTCCTTTAAGGTTCGTCCAACCTGGCTCCCTTTTCCAGTAAAACGCTCCTGTTGATTTTCAATGAAACTGTGAAGTTTTCAGATCGTTTCTTGTTCTTGTGTCGATTGGGATTGAGGATTGTGGTCTGGTTTGAAAAGTTTGGTGAGAACCGCAATGTCTACTTGGAAATGTTTATCAAAGATGATGGTTTGATGGAAAATTATTATCTACACTAATAGATAAGGAGGTGGCATTAGTTTTTTTTTTGCCAAGTTCAATCCGCTGTAACGCGAAAACTCAGCGACATAGGACAAAATTTTACTGGAGCAAATCAATTCGAACAGTGGCGGACACGATCGGCGTAACACTTCCGGTTTTTCTGTATTGCAAAATAGCTCTTGTTCTTTGGTAATACAGTCTAGGGCTGACGAAACCATAGACAAATCTGTTACGGCCTCCTAGTCCGTGACTGTACTGACCTAAACTGCAACCCACCGCGATGTGGAATGCGTCCGTACCGAAATGCTTACTACCTTTCTATCTATAATATTATCAAGAGAGACTTGACACCGTACCTATTGAACTGATTTTTTTATTTCTTTCAGCGTTGGAATCTTACATTATCCCTGATGAACTTTTTTTTAGTTACTACCTACTACTGTCATGGCAAATATTTTTTGTATCTTTCAAATTTTCATGAATAGAAGCCTTGATAAAATATACAAATTGTTCAACATTCAAAGAAAAAATGTATGAATTTTCTGATTCAAAGCAAAAAGCTAATTTGAAAGGCGCTGCCGGTTGAATTACACCTTAATTTTCACTCGACGTCGCAGATGTGCCGACAATTAGACCAATAATAGGCTAAGAAAAAGTTTTGTCGTTATAATGTGCTTTAGAATCATAGAATTTTATACAGGTTGTGTAAACTAAATATTATGTCACTTTGTTCCTAGTAAGTTCTAGTGAGTTACTGCCTATCATATTTGAAATATATAATGTTATATTTCAGGCCGTACTTATTATGATTAACACGGTAACAATTTTTTAACGTTTAACGATAGTCAAAGTCAAAGTCAAATTCTTTATTCAATATAGGATACAAAATATCACTTATTGAAAGTCAATTAGACTACATCTAATCTAATTGCTATTGATACCTTATTTGGTAAAGTATCTCCTATACTGTGAGAGGCGAGGTAGTTCAGGGTGCCCACCAATTGGCTCAGGTAAACAAATGTTTGGCTTGCCTTACGACAATAGTCGCCTGGAGAGGCCTCCAAACGAGCCCTCCTCTGTCTAGTGATGGGTTACTCAGTAATTTAAATTGAGGACTCGTGAGGACCTCATTTGGCTAAATGAGGTCCTCACCAGGACCCCTCATTTGAGGCGAGGCATTTCAGCCCAAAAACAGGCCCAAACCTTCCCGCAGCGGAACTAACAAGTTATTTACATAAGATTTATTTTTGCTTTCTGTAGACATTCACAAGTATATAAATGTAATATAATAATAAAAATAATAATAATTAAATCTAAATACTATATGAATCGGTATCGTACCTACCTATTTATTATTCTATCTTAATAGTAAATTTCTAAAACATTTACGTTTTTCTGTTTGCTAAACAATAATAGCCCTTTTTCCAATGAAAAGAATAACTAACTCTTGAACAAGGCTATACCTCCCTCACTCACCTCGCCTAGTCCTCATTTATTGAGGTTCGTACTTCGTTTCATTTACTTGTCGTTAAAACACAATCCTCACGCCTCACGCCTCAAGACGCCTCACGCCTCCTCATTACTCACGCCTCCTCACTCCTCACGACGCCTCACTCCTCACGACGCCTCACTCCTCGCGACGCCTCACTCCTCACGAGCCCCCTCACGAGTTTTATAAGAGGTACTCACTCACCTCACTGTAACGAGCCCCCTCAAACGAGGCCATCACGAGGGAGTAACTCATCACTAGTCTGTCAAATGATTCTACTCCCTTTCGCAATGATTTTACAGCGTAGAGAAGAAAGGGGAAACAAACTCTACTTTACAATTTAACTGGAGATAGTGTGAATCTTTGTTTTACTTACAGCAGATAAATCTGATCCACTGCTGTGCTCCAACTGTTATTTATAAGCTACCTATTCGTTATAACACATATTATGTGAATACTCCCAATGTCATCCCAAATTATGTAATGATACATTCATGTCCCAGGTAAGAATTAAATATTTATTGAACTCAAAACTATATATGCTATCACCACAAAAAGTCACTGGCGCGATGTACAATTGCCGACACTTACGCCATCTAATGTTATTTCACACTAACTATAAAACATATAACTGCAACAAGGTAAGATGAGTTTGTATAACGGTGTTTTATACTTAGTATAAAACACCGTTATACAAACTCATCTTACTTTAGATGATAGCACTTCTTCAATTTAACTAAACACATTATTCTACAACACTTATTAATGTACGCCTAAACATTATGTATAGAAAGATTGTGTAAGACTGCTCGATATAAGTTTCTGCAGCAGCATTGTTTTTGTAAAAGAATTAAGTTAATTTGGTTAAATAATGAAAACTTGATTTTTGAATTTATAAATATAGATTTTAAGATTTTTTATTGAATTTCCAAAAAAACTAATTTGTAAAACAAAATTGATTGCATCCAAAAATAAATCCAATTAAGAAACCAAAATGACTGAAGATGTAACTCTGTTATCAGGAATCCATTTAGATAGCACTTTTCCTGTTTGAACGGTGATTGTAAAATTTTACTCTTTCCCGGAATGGGAATCGAATCAGTTTTTATTGCGCCAATCATTTTTAATTGTTCAAATTTGGGGTAACATCAGGCCTCTAAAAAAGGTCAGCGAGCACGTAATTGTAAAGATAAACACTTTGGGGAATACTGCGCTCTGATGGATAGAGATAATCCTCTAGCTTCGATACAAACAATATTTTTTGTTAAAAACCTCAATAAGGAGGTTCCATGACATAATAAAAGTTTATTCTCGTCACAAGTAGACCGCAATGGCGTCTTACTCAAAACTTATTAATTTTTAACACGTTTTGCTTCCACCGGGATCGAAACCGGTACTCGCGCGTCGCAGTCAATATTACTTCCAACTGAACCACGAAGACATATTATGATAAAGTATCATCAAAATACCTGTCTCAAATATTATTTTAGAAAACTATACTTATTAGGTACGACTTGTTGCTAGATGAAGTGATAAGTAAGACCTCTATTGAGTTACAAGCTCGCTGCGAAAAATAAAGGTTGGTAGTTGGTTGCCAATGGCACCGATGGGTTTATAAGAGGTGCATAGTGTCTAAGCCGCATAATTAACTGTACCTGGCTAATCAGTAGTATTACTACATAAAATAACTATCAAAGGCTTGTGGAAATAAGTGTAAAAAGTGATCTGCAGCCGCTAACCTGCTTACCAAACGTGGCGTTTACGGCAAAACCAGAGAGAAGGTTACTACGGGCAAAACGCCTTCAATTTGCAGGGAACGCCTATGTCCAGCAGTGGACGTTATTGGTTGTGAGATTACGATGATATTTCTCCCAATAATCTAGAAACCTTCTTTTTATGGACTTAAAGCTGCCCCGCGGTATCACCCGCGCAGATTTCTTTTAAACACAAAAATCCCATTTTCTCCCGTTCCCATGGGAATTTTGGGAAATTATTCCTTAGTGCTCAAACTCTCCAAGAAACCCATGTGCAAAATTTCAGTCCCGCTACGCTTAGTAGTTTCGGCTGTCAGTCAGTCAGTCAGTAACAGAAGAGTTTTATAAACTGGGTGTTTCTGACAAGGCGGTAATAAATCAAAGGAGGGATTCTGCTCACCATAACTAACAACTTTCTCAAAGCAACATGGGTCAAAATCTCAAAAAAAATAACAGCTGTTCCATACATTGGTTCGATCAGCTGACGGGGTCAATGTACGGGACGGCTGATTTTCGTTTTGAGATTTCGACCCATGTTGCTTTGGGAAAGTTGTTAGGTATGGTGTGCTGAATCCCCCCTTTGATTTATTACCCCCTTGTCAGAAACACCCTGTATATTGATAGTTAGTTGCCGCCTCGAAAAATGTATTTTCTTCATTTCTATTTGCTTTGTTTATAAGATGAGTCAGCAATAAAACAAAAAGATAAAATCTCATAAAAGTAAATCCAGTCAGTCTCTCCGATTAGAGATTCTCGGCACGCGCGCGCGCCCCAAATATAATTACGATTTAAGGAAAACCCGCTCTGCTTTGGGACAATGGGACAATACAGGGAGAAGCTGGGAGACGCAATGTTTTTTAAAACGTAGGCTTGCACCAGTAGCACCAGTATAATACAGACACCCTCAGACAAAAATCATTTGACAGAGGAGGGCTCGTTTGGGGGCGTCTCCAGTCGACCATTGTCGTAAGGCAAGGCAAACATTTGTTTGCCTGAGCCAATTAGTGGGCACCCTGAACTACCTCGCCTCTATCAGTATAGGATACTTTACGAAATAAGGTATCAATATTAATTAGATTAGTCTAATTGACTTTCAATAAGCGATATCTTGTATCCTGTATTGAATAAATCATTTTTTACTTTACTTTTTTACTTTAAATAAACGAGCTATCCCGTTTTACTTCGTTACGCCATAGAATATAGATACTTCTGAAGACTTGGCTCTATAGACTATGTTCTTTTGCCTGCCCAGAATAGGCGAATAAAAAACGAACATCAACAACAAACCACCTGTCAAAATATGTAAACAACGGAAAAAATATTGCACCTTGGGTTACATTATTTGAGTTTAAGTAAGGATCCCTAATTTTTTTGTTAAGCTAATATAGCCTATGAAACTCGGGGATAGTGTAGCTTCCTACCAGTGAAAGAATTTTATAAATCGGTTCAGTATTTCCGGAGCCTATTCGTTACAAACAAACAAACGAACAAATCTTTCCTCTTTATAATATTGGTATAGATAGTACATAATAATCATTACTCGGGAACGACTTGTCCGAGTATCATACACAACCGAGTCGCCTCCAATCACTGACTGTGAATTTCAACCTCAAACACTCTTTGTTTGCTGACTCAGTTCTTTTTTTCACCAAAGCAAAAACATTATAAAAACAAATGTGCTGCAATGAACACTACCCATATTTTAGTGGAATCTTCCCATAATATTTTTAGATAACAATACTATCTATACCAATACTAGAGGCTGCCCCGCGGTTTTCCCCGCGCAGATTTCTCATAAACACAAAAATCCCGTTTTTTCCCGTTCCCGTGTGAATTTTGAAAAATCCCTTCTTAGTGCTCACCTACACCCCCCAAGGAACCTACGTGCCAATTTTCAGCTTCCTACGCCCAGTACCTAGTTTCGGCTCTGCGTTGTCTGTCAGTCAGTCAATCAGTCAGTCAGTCAGTAACGGAAGAGTTTTATATATATATTGATACTATCTATAACAACATTATAAAGAGGAAAGATTTGTTTGTTTGTTTGTAACGAATAGGCTCCGGAAATACTGAACCGATTTGAAAAATTATTCCACTGGTAGGAAGCTACATTAACCCCGAGTGTCATAGGCTATATAATATTTGCAAAAAAAATTAGGGATCCTTACCTAAACTCAAATAATGTAACCCAAGGTGCAAAATTTTTTCCGTTGTTTACATATTTTGACAGGTGGTTTGTTGTTGTTGTTGGTTTTATATTCGGCCATTCTGGGCAGTCAAAAGAACATAGTCTATAGAGCCAAGTCTTTTGTAGTAACTTATATTGTATGGCGTAACGAAGTAAGCCGGGAAAGCTCGTTATTTATATACTGAAATTATTCTACTTAGAAAGTGCCATTATTGTGCCTATAAAGCTGATATTCAGTTTTCACGGATTACTATTTTAGCACAAACAAAAGTAACAACTTCATTACAAGGAAATTAACAAATTAATTACTTAAAAGCAACCAGATACACACAATATCACTTATGAATGACAAGATCTGTATCAAATCGTTGGAAATTAGGATTTGATAGAACCAAATATAACAACTGTTTGGAATACAAGACACGCGTTACAAATTTAGCCGCATGTTACTATGGAGCTTGAAATTAGTATTGAAAAGATTTTCATGATTTTAAAGTAGAATTATTTGACTCTATGGTCTACCCAATAGACCTCCATCGTTGGAAGTGCGTTTATTTATGATCTACAGCATGCCGTGGCAGGGTGCAGTCTTGTCGCGGAGTTGAACATAAAAATCGAAAGATCTTCCGTGACCCCCTTGCTAACAGCCGAGATGGACACCGGCGGGGTTGTAGTGGGTGCGAACCACACATAACCCTGCGGCTCCCCCCGGGGCTGCAGGGTACTTGTTAGGAGTATCCCCGCCTTAAAAAAAGGCTGATCTGTCTGATCTTTAGACTATTGGTTTATCATTCGCATGAGAGACAACCTTAAACCTAGTACGCTAATCTGAATTAGGCGAAGGCGATATTTTTTTTTATTTTTTTATTTAGCCTAGTTAATGTCCCACTGCTGGGCAAAGGCCTCCCCCCCATTTCGCCAAGCCTTCCGATCTTGTGCCAACTCCGGCCAGTTCTCGAGGTGAGAGTCGAGATCGTCCCGCCATCTTCTCCTTGGTCTTCGCAAACGAATATTTTATTATTAGAAAAATAAATTCTTATATAACTTTTTTATAAGAGGAACGAGGCGATGCTATAAACTGCAAGCCTAGACAAAGGTCTCGTTGCTTTGTTCGATTGATAGTAATTGCTTCAGCAGCTATTTATGGCAAGTAATTTTAGAAAATTACAGCTTTTCTATCATGGGAATATCTAGAACGTTTAGTGAAATTACGCTTTTTTTTTACGTACCTAGCTGTTTGCTATCTTAGCTGGGCAAAGGCGTCACCCCATTTCTCCAAGCCTTTGATTCTGTGCCACCTCTGGCCTGTTCTCGCGAAAATTTTGCAATATAGCATGCTATACTTATTATTTCGTTAAATTTTTTGTTCGAAATAGGTCGGTATTGCGTTTTGTAGATAAGGCTTTCCGCTGAGATGATGGGCTTGCTGTGTACAGTGGCGGTCTAGGACGGCGTAACACTTCCGGTTTTTCTGTATTGCAAAACACCTCTTGTTCTTTGGTATTACAGTCTAGGGAACACTCGACTATAGACAAATCTGTTACGCCTTCCTAGAACCGCCATTGTATCTACCAAAACCACCATAATCTTGGTTTCAAATTATTCTGCACCAGGCTACCATAAAACAACAAACTCACCGCTGTTAGGCTGGGGCTTCATTGGCCGCTTGCCCCAGGTGCCGTGCAGGGAGGACCACGCCTTCTTCTCTGGCACCTCCACCAGCAGCTGCGGCCGGTTGCCTTCCAGCTGAGGACAACGTTCATACAAGTCAGAACGTAGGTACTGAAGGTTTCGCTACACTGAAAAATGTACTAACTAGTCGACCCGGCGAACTTCGTACCGCCTAACCTATTAGTATTTTGCGCATATATCATACTTAAAAACCTTCCTCTTGAATCACGCTATCTATTAAAAAAAACCGCATCAAAATCCGTTGCGTAGTTTTAAAGATTTTAGCATACAAAGGGAAAGCGACTTTATTTTATATTATGAATTGATAAGACTTTTCTTATCGTTGCTTATTAATTAATTATTTTGCATTCTAAAAGCCTCCCATATTCACTTTATAAGAACATTGCTATTTCAAAATAATAAAAAAAATCAAAAAATTATTTATTCAATATATAGGATACAAGATATCACTTATTGAAAGTCAATTAGACTGCTTCTAATCTAATTGCTATTGATACCTTATTTGGTAAAGTATCCTATACTGTGAGAGGTGAGGTAGTTCAGGGTGCCCACCAATTGGCTCAGGCGAACAAATATTTGCCTTGCCTTACGACCACACTTGCCTTTCCACCATGGGGTGGAGGCACTTCCTAGTTCCGTTTGGAAGACTATTTTTACAAGAAATTGATTTCTAAAATAAGCTTTGCTGAATGGATGGATCATCGTAGTTTACTCCGAATGATGGACGTTGAAAGCGAGGTTGTTCCAGGCGGAGATGGCGGTGTCGATTTTGGTCCACCGGCCTATGTCCAGCAACGGACGACTTTTGTCTGTAATGCTAATAATAATCATACAGGTCCTGTTACGAATATATTTTGAGAATTTTACCCACATTATTTGCTTCATCATCTATAGTGAATACAGTTAAAATCACAAGTGACAAGGATCTGTATAATAGAATAACACTTACTTGCTCCATCGCTACCAGCTGTTCAGCCGAGGGTTCAAAGTCGTAGTCCATTTCCATTGATCTCTTGCCCCATCCGCCGTGCAGTCTCGCCCACTTTTCCTGGCAAAACATTTAATATTTTAATAATAATAATAAAAAACAAATAACACTCGGAGACCCTAACGACGAAGGATTGCTATCTTGGGTGCCCGAAACATATACAGAAACAAACATTACACCCGGGAACAAACATCGATATTTCTCATACATGTTCGCCCTGCCCGGGAATCGAACCTGGTGCACAAGCGTCTAAGTCCACATCACTGCCAACTGAGCCATGGAGCAGTTTAATTAAGGTACTATCTATTAGAATTACATTGTAAACTTTTGACTTTAGAACATAGCTCGAAGAATAGATGTCGCTGGCACCGAAAAGGTCTCAAGTGGCGACCGCGCATTGGAAGACGCAAAGTAGGCAGAACCTTCACAAGGTGGCCAGACGACCTGGTGAAAGTTGCGGGAGTATACTGGATGAGGATGGATCAAGGCCGGTCGGAGAACAATGTCCAGAATTATCAAAAAGGGATCGAATCAGGATCTCTCCTTGACTTGATCTAAATTGACTTAGCAGCATACAAAATAAAGATCCTTACCGGTGCCCGCTTGCCCCAAGCAGTGTTCAGCTCCTGCCAGCCCCGTTTGCCCCACGGAGTCTGACTCATATCAGCCCAGGCTCGCTTTCCCCACGCCGAGTTCAGGTCTTGCCACGCACGTTTGTTTTCTTCCAGCTCATCTCCGTCCCTTTTACCCCAAGCGGAGTTTAAGTCTTGCCACGCACGTTTACCCCAGGCCGAGTTCAAATCTTGCCAGGCTCGTTTGCCCCAGGCCGAGTTAAGGTCTTGCCAGGCCCGTTTCCCCCAGGCCGAGTTCAAATCCTGCCAGGCCCGTTTCCCCCAGGCCGAGTTAAGGTCTTGCCAAGCCCGTTTGCCCCAGGCCGAGTTAAGGTCGTTCCAGCCCCGCTTGCCCCATCCTCCGTGCAAGTTGGTCCAGGCTCTTTTGTCTTCTTCTGTTAGTTCTACGTCGTTATCTGATTGCTGTATAGAAGTTAGATTTGATTAATTTATATTTGCCTTAACAGGAATTGTAGAATACTTAAAATATCTGACTTGTGTATATGTAATGATCTCTCCTGATTTTTCTTATTCACCCTCTTACAAAATCCTTTTACTTAATAAAATTATGTACTTTTTCAATACTGGAACCATCTAACATCTTCAAGAAGTACGTCCCTAAACCAAACATTTAATGGTCCTTCGAGCCAAATGTCGAAAAAGGCAATATGGCAAATGTAGGGGTGGGATTTCGATCATCAATTATTCCCAAGGTTCTTCCAAAAAATCACTGAGGCGGCCACCGGGGAGTTTTAGTGGACGCAAACCCTACACACCCCCGTCGCGGCCGCGGCGGCGAAAAGTGTATAAGGCATTCCTCCTAGTCCTAATAGACGCGAAAATTTGTAAGTATGGATGGTTTGTTACTCTTTCACGTAAAAGCTAAGTACTAAATGGATTTAAATGATACTAAAATTTCTAAAGATATTGTTGGGATTTTTCAGTTTGAAGGGCAATTGAAGCAGCTGGACGCACTTATTTGTTCTGTATGGCGCACACTAGTTAAAAATAAGGGGTAAGTGAATACCTGTGATGCAGCAGACGCCTCGTGCGCCTCCTCTGCGGCGGCGGCCGCGGCCAGCGCGCACACGCACACCGCTGCAAAACAGACGCGCATCTGGCAAAGAATAGAAGATCTTCTATTAGAATATGAGAGAAAGGAACTAATGGTTTCTGTATGGCAACAAAATTTGTCCAATAGACGGCGCTATAGCGTGGCGCTGGCGCTAGAGCATCTTTATACCCTGTCACACAGAGCGCCCGGCGTCAGAGCGTTCTAGCCATAGAAAATGTTTACGCTCTCGGTTCTAGCGTCGGCGCTCTGTGTGCGCGACGCTAGTCTACGCTGTGCAAAAAACTACAAAAATCAACTAAAGACTATCTTGTCAATTTAGTTATGGTACTGCTTAATGGTAATTTTTCCTCTTTAAAGCTTGGTGTAATGAAACATTTAACTATTAGATATTTTACTTCTCACACTACTCTACAGTATATCGGAGTCATTTGAGAGGCTTGTAATGTAACGAGTTTTGTTATAAATTATCAGACTAATCTTTCCTACCGCTGGCCAAAAGCAGCTTTTCCCTTTTTAAGCACTTCCCTGTCTTTCAATTAAAAATATCCTATATTCTTTTTTAAAATGAAAAAGTTACTTCATCCAGCAAGAGGCCTATAACCAACATAAAATTATTTATCGGGATCTTGTTATTTTTTATTTGGCACTTTTACTGCATCCATTAGCACTGGTACCGCAAATCTCATATGAAAAACGAAATCGTTGAAACTGAAATAATTTAAGCATATCACGTCCCAATTGTCTTATAATATATATAAAGAATGAAAAAAGATTTGATTGTTTGTATGTGTCGAAAGAAGACTTGATAATTAGTTTTTTACAAAAATATTTGGGATTTTGCAAAAACACAGATTATTTGATATAAGATTTTTTTTAAATCATATTTTTTTCGCAAAATCCCTAGTTTTTTTTAGCAATAAAAATAATTATCAAATCTGCCTACGACATATTGGGTACGATCGAAGCTACTGGACATGGGCCCTATAAGGCCAAAGGGTCTTGATTCTGATTCGTTGATGTCATGATATTAAAAAAACCTCTTGTCCTGTCCATAGCTATAAATACATTGGTAAGGGTCATCGCCCACCGGCACCTCGGTCAGGTGAGGTGACATTTTGTGCCACACGCGCTGCCCCACAAAGATAAAAATAATAATTATATCTTTATTTTATTTTATTTTATATTAATTGCAGGAATAATGTGCAGTATACCTAGTTTCAGAGCAATTTCGATTCACACAAACGAAAAATTCTTTTCTCTTTTTAATATTTGTTGTAGATTTACGGGCTTCGGTCACCGCTGGCCTATTCAAAACAAAAGAAAAACACACATTCTGTTTAAAAAAAAAAAGATATTTTGGCAACAAATATAGAAATATCGGTATACACGTTACAAATAGGCTAGATCAAAATGAAATCCATACGTCTCAGAGCGACCTAAATGTAAAGAAAAGGCCGCAAGAGATAACAATCTTGAAGAAATCAAATTGTCGGCGGTCGACGGAGATTTGCGGCTATGGCCGACCCGCGGCCCGGTCCAGACACTATTCAACGATCAAAACGTTCACTACACTTATAGTAAAGTAGGGAAAAAATTCTGCTTTTCTCGATTTGACAAATAAATAAACACAAATTCGATAGAGTAATATCTCCGTTGCTTCGCAAAGCTGTACAAGATTTGAATTCAGAATGAATGAATAAATGAATGAACACTTTATTGTACTCAAATACATTGGTATTAACAAGTTTTATAACAGTAAGGTGACAAAAGGCGACCTTATCGCTAAAAGCGACAGTTTTACAACGATACCAGTGCCAATCGAAAAAAAAAAACAATATAAATGAAGTACATACACACGGTTATTTTTTTATCGTGGAGGAAAATTTTACACACGTAAGGCATAGTTATACTACTGATTCCCGAAAACAAAATCAATATATATAAAACTCTTCCGTTACTGACTGACTGACTGACTGACTGACTGACTGACTGACTGACTGACTGACTGACTGACTGACTGACAGACAACGCAGAGCCGAAACTACTGGGCGTAGCGGGCTGAAATTTTGCATGTACAGTGGCGGACACGATCGGCGTAACACTTCCGGTTTTTCTGTATTGCAAAATAGCTCTTGTTCTCTGGTAATACAGTCTAGGGCTAACGAAACCATAGACAAATCTGTTACGGCCTCCTAGTCCGTGACTGTACGTTCCTTAGGGAGTGTAGGTTAGCACTAAGAAAGGATTTCCCGAAATTCCCATGGAAACGGGAAAAAACTGGATTTTTGTTTTTATGAGAAATCTGCGCGGGAAAAACCGCGGGGCAGCCTCTAGTTATAAAATAATTTCTTTTTTACAAAAAGAGACCCGCCTTCAACAAACTGACTCACATAAACTGAGAACTTCCTCTTTTTCAAAGTCGGTTAAAATAGGTACTAAAACATTCTCCTGAATGTAACAAATACATTGCTGAAAACCGCATCAAAATCGGTTTAGCCAAGCGCGAGATAATTGCGGACAAACATACATACAGGTCAAACTGATAACCTCCTTTTTTGAAGTCGGTTAATAATGAACCGTGCTCACTTCAAAATAATCGGTCGTTGTGTAATTTCAGAAGACACAGTATCTTAGTTGTTATATATGGGGCGGAGGTAAGTCAAACGCGTGCGGTAGCTAGTTAAACACTGCTGTATTTCCTCATAGCGGGTAGCGGTGACGCAGCACTCGCATACAACTATATCTATATCTAATAATCCCTCCACCTAAAATTCTAAGCACATAATAACTTAACAGAATATTTTTTAAAGAATTTTTTTGTAATCTATCCTGGGTATATCTCGTAAGCCTATCTGGATCAACCCAGTTCCTCTTCTGGTTTCTGAGGCTCCTGCTGCCTGGACGTTCTGCTGGTCTGGCACGTTGTTTGACTGCCCTGGGCTGGGACTATCGCTATCCACATGCGTCCCACCTGGCGTTTGCTGTTGTTCGGGATCGGACGCCGTCTCCTGCCACACTTCCTCCTCTTCTTCGTCGACTACATGCTCCTGGTCAACCTGCTCGTCCTCCGGAGTCCGCGGTGACGGCGAGGCTGCTGCTGGTGATGTCGGCACTGATGGTGATGCGTTCCCGGTGCTTAAAATGTCGTCATCATCTAAGTCGAACCCAGTTGCAGGCATGTTAGGACTTATTCTAGTTTTCATGATCTGATTTTTGTGTCTTTTCACTTCAGTACCATTTTTATAGTTTTTGATTAAAAATAACACTTTACCTATTTTTTTTATAATTTGACCACATACCCAAATAAACTTCTTATTTCCTAGATAATCTTTATAGTTAACTATATCCCCGGGCATGAAGTCATTTCTCGTCGTTCCTTTATAATAATTACTCTGTAAGGACTGATTGGCATGCACTTTTTTAGATAACTCAGTGAGCTGAGGCGGTGAGGATGGGCTTATCAAGTCTAATCTAGTTCTTAGGCGCCGTCCATACACTAATTGTGCTGGCGATTTACCCGTTGTAGTATGTGTTGAGTTACGATAGTGCAGCAAGTATTGTAACAACCGATCGTTCATCTCTTTCACACTCGAGCTTTGCGAAATTGCGCATTTAATACCCTTTTTTACAATTTTAACACAACTCTCTGCTTGCCCGTTACTCATAGGATGATAGACTGGACTAGTAAAATGATTGATACCATTAAGTTTGCAATAATTTTCGAATTGTTCGGATGTGAAGGATGTGCCATTGTCAGTTACAATTGTTTTAGGTAAACCAAATCTTGAAATAAATTCACACAATCTACCTAATAGACTATTAGTAGTTATGTTGTTTTTCATGTCAATACACTCAATCCACTTTGTGTGAGCGTCAACAATAACTAAGTACATGGTATTATTAATTGGTCCTAAAAAATCTAAGTGAATTCTTTCAAACGCTTCTACTGGGTAAGGCCACGGAGCGAGCGGTGAGCAGGGCGGGGAAGGTCGCATTGCATTGCAGATTTTACATTCGCCTATCATTTTCTCGATTTCACTATCCACACCAGGAAACCAAAACTTAGACCTTACTTCCGCCTTTGTTTTTACAATTCCTAGATGAGCGGAATGTACTTCATTTAATATTTTTTTATGAAATTTGGCTGGTATTACGACTTTATGTCCCCTCATTATTAACTTATTTTCTATAGCCAATTGTAATCTGTTTTGAAAATACGGTTTTAACAAATCGTTTTTAACTTTCCGTGGCCACCCCTTTTGAATAAACTCTTTTACTTGACATAGAACGCTATCTGTTCGTGTCTCATTTATTAATTCTTCTAAAGTTAAAGGCAGATCTCCATTGGTTACGAAGTTAACATATGCAGCCTTTTCTTCGAAATCGAAGTCTACGCATTTTGTACCTACTAACTGGCCGCTGCTCCCGAGTTCGTCGGGCAGTGTGGCGCGCGATAAGTAGTCTGCGCTATTGTCTGCGCTCCGGACATATTCTATTATGTAATTGTACGCAGATAAATAAATAGCGTACCTCTGCAATCTATTGGCCGTTACTTCGGGTATGCCGCTTTTTGACCCGAAAATGGAAACTAAGGGCTTATGGTCCGTTTTAAGAATAAATGGTTGTGACCTTCCATATAAAAATTGGTGATACTTTTTTACACCAAAAATTATTGCTGTTGCCTCCTTCTGTATTTGTGAGTATTTTTTCTCAGCGGCATTCAGGGTGCGGGAGGCAAAGGAAACTGGTCGCTCCACGTTATCCCCCCCTATTTGTGAAAGGATAGCACCAAGACCATTTGGGGAGGCATCCACTGTTAAAATTATCGTCGCATTCGGATCAAAATGAGCGAGAACCCTATCTGATGAAAGTTGTTTTTTTATTTCTTCAAAAGATAAATTGTGTTCTTTTGTCCAACACCATTTTTTACCTTTTTTTAAAAGATCATACAGCGGTGAAAGCAAGGATGACGTGCCTGGTACGAAGTTCCTATAGTAATTTACCAACCCCAAGAAAGACTGTAACTGTGATACGTTTTTTGGGATTGGTGCTTTTAAAACTGCCTCAACTTTTCCTTGTGACTTTTTAAGGCCATACTTATTGATTGTGTAACCTAAATAAGTAATTTCGTCTTTGAAAAATTCGCACTTTTCCTTTTTTAAAACTAAACCCGTTTCTTTAAATATTTTTAGCACTGCCTCGAGTCTCTCCATGTGCTCCTCCTTATTTCGGCCAGTTATTAGTACGTCATCCAAAAAACATAGAACGCCTTCCATACCTAAAATACTCTCCATACTTTTTTGAAAAATTGCCGGAGCTGATGTCAAACCAAAAATTAATCGTTTATATTTAAACAGGCCTTTGTGGGTGTTAATACACGTGATGTTATCATCATCTACTAATAAAAATTGATTGTAGGCAAAAGACATGTCTAATTTTGAGTACTTCTCCCCCCCATGCAATTTTGTAAACAGCTCTTGAACGGTAGGTAGTGGGTATTGTTCGACCAATAACTGTTTGTTTATTGTCTGCGAATAATCCGCGCAAATTCTTATGGAGCCGTCACTTTTCAAGACAGGTACAATAGGTGAGGCATACCTTGAACAGGCTACCTGTTCTATGACGTCATTTTTTACCAGTCTATCAATCTCCTTATCTATCTGATTTTTCAAAGCAAACGGTACAGGTCTTGGTTTAAAAAATACAGGCTTTGCGTCCGGTTTCAATTGAAGTTTTATTTTATATTTATTAAAACACCCTAATCTATCTTCGAAAATATCTGAGTACTTAGAAAGTAATTGATTAAGAATTGTATCAGTTTTGTTTGTTAATCCTGTATAGTCATGGGACGACTGTTTGCAATATTTAATAGGCGCAATTTCTAATTTAAATGCTGCAATAAAGTCACGCCCAAGAATTGGCGGCCCGCCTTTTCTGACTATGTAAACATCGAGTTCTATATTGTCTGGCCTAAATAGCAAACATTAAGCTTTGCTATACCTACACTTTCTATTGTAGTACCATTATAACCGATTAGTTTTTTCCTACTCGGTGATAGCTGCACCCTATTGAAATAATTTCGGTACGTGTTTTCCGAAATCGCTGATATACTTGCCCCACTATCGATCTCGAACTCCATTTGTAACCCGTTTACAGACACCACTTCTAACATAGGTTCACCATGATTACTTCGAATGAAATTCAACTCACCATCATCGCCTCCGCTCATTTCGGATCCCTCTACGTAATTTATGCGATTACACATGCGTTGCAAATGCCCTTTTTTGTTGCACTTTTTGCACTTATAATTAACGAATCTACAATCACTTGTTTTGTGGTTATTTCTACCGCACACCCTACACTTTTCTGCTGTCGAGCGAATATTTTCTTCAACTTTAAAGACTGGGCCGGGCCCCGCTGTGGCTGCGCTCGACGCGGCCCCTGCGCGGGCGCACCGTACACCTTCCGCCAAGTCCACAGCTTTGTTGAGCGTGAGATCCTCGATTGTTTTCGCGAACAGTTTCTCTTTTTCAGGCCCAGACATCATGCCCATTACGAATCTGTCTAGTAATGTATCCTCCAGGTTCTTGAAATTGCAGTGAGCTGCCAATCCTCTTAATCGACCGGCCCACTGAACGTGTGATTCGCCCGCCATTTGCGTTGCCGAGTAGAACCGATGACGTTCAGCAAAACCACACCTTTTTGGGGTTAGTTGGCCATCCAAAAGTTTGATTATATCGGTCAAGATCAATTCTTCTAACTTCTTTGGTAGCGCTAAATTCGTTAACAGCTTGTAGGTCTCTTCGTTGAGTGTACTCAGCAATATTGCACGTCGCTTTAACCCCGCTTTGTCGGATTCAGAGGTTATGTTGCTAGCATAAAACCATTGTTGTAGCCGACTCCAGTATACTGCCCATTCTTGTGTTTGGTGATCAAAACTGCCCAAACCACCACCTAGTCCCAGATTTGGAAACATCTTGCGTGTTTGTTCGTTCTCGTCGCCACTGTTATATATGGGGCGGAGGTAAGTCAAACGCGTGCGGTAGCTAGTTAAACACTGCTGTATTTCCTCATAGCGGGTAGCGGTGACGCAGCACTCGCATACAACTATATCTATATCTAATATTAGTAAAACCAACTCGCGCATGAAAACCTCAGTAAGTTTTGAAGCCATGCATTGCAGTATACTTCCGAGGCCCCCGACATTACAGAGCTTTAATTAATTTGCATTTTAGGGAAGTATAGGCTCTGTTTAAATCCCTTTTTGATTCCCTAAACTCTTTAATACTATGATGCAAGCCTCTATACTGTGACGAAGCCAGAGGGTGCTTCTCGTTAACTGCCTTAAAGTCATATGACCTTCGAAGGAATTTATACCAAGGGCTCCACGGGCGAGGGAATCGCGAAAAGGTTTAAATTTAAGGCTCCGAACGCACAGGTGGTTTTTTTCCGCGCGGATTTTATGTAACACTAGAGGCTGCCCCGCGGTATTTCTCGCGCAGATTTCTCATAAACCTGAAAATCCCGTTTTTTCCCGTTCCCGTGGGAATTTTGGGAAATCCTTTCTTAGTGCTCACCTACACTCCCTAAGGAACCTACATGCCAAATTTCAGCTTTGTACGCCCAGTAGTTTCGGCTCTGCGTTGTCTGTCAGTCAGTCAGTCAGTCAGTAACGGAAGAGTTTTATATATATTGATATTGAATCCTATGGAACTGACCGCACCAGCGGATAAAAATCCGCTGGTGCGGTTTTATTTTCTCGCAAATAATAATTCGCTTGTGCGTTCGGCGCATATGAATAAGGTTGAAAATTAAACAACAACATTTTAAACCGCGCTGAAATAAAACCGCAACAGCGGGTTTTTACTACAATTTAATTTTCAATTCATAGTATAAAACAAAGTCGCTTCCCGCGTCTGTCCCTATGTATGCTTATATCTTTAAAACTATCCAACGGATTTTAAAGCGGTTTTTTGTAATCCATAGAGTGATCCAAGAGGAAGGTTTATAAGTATAATACATGAGCAACATAGCAATAGGTTAGGCGGTACGAAGTTCGCCGGGTCGACTAGTATACTTATAATTAAAAAACTATCTTCAAAAACGTTTAACTAAATCACTACCTCGGACCTTAGAGACTGCGGGTCGTGTCCCGCGGTAAACTAACACGGTAGGCTTAAAGCCTGTCAAATAGAAGAAAGTTCTGCAAACGGAACAATTTGAAACTACTCAAAGGGCTTACCGCAGAAGAGAACAAAGTTAACATTATTTATAACCGTTCAGGTGCCTAACGAGCGATTCACTGATGTGCCACAGTATAATAAATAGTACTTACTACATACAGTATGGGCACTCCCTGCCGCCCTCAGCAAGTGTGACTCCCCCGCGCTCGGTCACCTCTCAGTTACCGCTCAGTACAAGTAGCACGACTTATCTCACTCACACAAGCATGATACGCGTGTACGTACACGAGTTTTGTTTGTATGCGAAGCAACGCGCATTTTTCTATGAAGTGTTTGAGGTGTGGATGTGGGGAAAGAGTGTATTTGGGGAGTACGGAGTACATTTGCATTGATGATTTTGAAGGTATTTTTATTTTTGGTGCCGTTTTACTTCCGTGATCTTTACACTTGAGGTTGTTAGGGGTCCGTATACAGGATGTAATGAAATTTCCATAGGTACTAAATAACATTTTTTTTTTATTAATATTACACTCAACCCAGCCGGTGGTCCCCTTCGCTGTCTGTCTGTCGCTATTAAATCTTTAAAACTATGCAACGGATTTTGATTTAGTTTTTTTTTAACTAGCTATAAATAGCAATAATAGCTGTACCCGCGAGTTCGACCGCGTGGAAAAGTGACTTTTTCATTGTTTTGCTCACCCTTAAAACTCAGGTATAACACCAAAATCGGCCCAGCCGTTCTCGATTTTTACCGAGACCATCCAACAGCAATCGATTTTTTTATATACATAAGTAGATATATTTTTGGAAAATGAACCGAAAAATGAATTATTAAAGCAGAACCTGTCATTATTACCACGTAGGTATTATATTTCCAGTCCCACGTAGCAATGTACACACGTGGCACGTAGCCAATGTCGCAGTGTGCCTTGAAGAGGCCCTACGATTCAAATTGAGTTATTAAATTAAACAACAATTTATAGTTTAACAAAAGAAAATATTTATTTGTACTTACCTAGCTAAGTACATAAGGCCCTGGCTAGGCGCGGGTACGAAATCCCTACACTCAGGTTTGGTCTCTCTAAAAATTTCACTACGGTTAGGTACCTCCCCTGAGCCGTGGCAGTAGTACGTTCTCTCGAAGGGGATGGTCGAGCGGAGGTGGTATCTTGATTGAGTAGTGCAGTACACGACGAACGCGGCAGGCTGGAACTCGGTCACCATCGACCGTAGTATATCAGTGGTAATGAGGGTTCGTTCAACCCTGACAGAGGTCCCAAAAAGCGTGGGAACGAAAATTAAATTAATAATTCCTTTTAGAGGTGGAATAATTCACCAATATTTCTTATTATTTCGAAGCACTTGATAGATTATCGTCCTTCAGCGAAGGTTGGTTTATGTTACGAAGAGAGCGTACGTGAACACAACCGAAGGTACGAGAGCAAGTCCCTAACCTAACACACGCACTGTCCTGTCACCCAGAATACGACAAGTAATCTTAGTTCGCAGGCTCGCCACCTGCGGCCTACTAACACTAGGTCTAAGAATACAATAGGCTTAGCACGTCACTCAACGCACTACTGCTAACTTTTATTATCTAATAAATAATTCTTCACACCTAAATGACTGAACCGTTGCGGCTAAAACTTAGTTGTTAGGTACCTAGCTAGAACCACGAGCCATTCTCGAAAAAAAAATATTTCCAAACTAAGGCAAATATCAAAAATGTGGCACAGTATGACACTAGATAGATAATCTTGCTTAGTATTTTTTGAGCACAGTAAAGTAGTCCTAACTTAAAAGAACCAAATTATACACAGATTGTTGCTAAAAGTGGCCACTTTTAGCAACACTTTGTAGCTTTCTTTGGTATTTAACCTAAAAGCTATACAACAGTGCCCTAAAAATACTAGGCTACATTATCTAGTGTCATACTGTGCCACATTTTTGATATTTGCCTTAGTTTAGAAGATTTTTTTTTTTCGTGAATGGCGCTAGCATCTCTGTAAATTGGCTCTCAAGTAGATAGATAGAAAATATTTATTTCGGTAAGCAATACACACACACATAAATAAATTAAATAACAAAAAATAAGATAAGAGAATTCTTTATTGCAATCAAAATAAAACATAAAGTACATAAAAACAGTTACAAATACTACATTATGTAGACACTTATTACATACGAGCTTTCCCGGCTTACTTCGTTACGCCATAGAATATAAGATACTACTAAAGACTTGGCTCTATAGACTACGTTATTTCGACTGCCCAAAATGGCCGAATAAAAAACAAACAACAACAACAAACCACCTGTCAAAATATGTAAACAACGGAAAAAATATTGCACCTTGGGTTATATTATTTGAGTTTAGGTAAGGATCCCTAATTTTATTGAAAATCCAATATGGCCTTTGACACTCGGGGTTAATGTAGCTTCCTACCAGTGAAAGAATTTTTCAAATCGGTTCAGTATTTCCGGAGCCTATTCGTTACAAACAAACAAACAAACAAATATTTCCTCTTTATATATTGGTATAGATAGATGTAGACAAGTATGATACACAAGTAGATTAAACAATTTATGATATGTACAATAATTAATTTGCATGCAATGGGCGACCTTATCGCTTATAGCGATTTCTTCCAGGCCATCCACAATAGGATAAATTTTATCCTAAAAATCTCACGGAAACGGAACTTTTTGAGTTGCGCTTGTAAAGCCGCGGGGCGCAATACGCATATTTTAATCTAAAATAAGTAATACTAGTCGACCCGGCGAACATCGTACCGCCTTACCTATTTATTAATTACTATGTTGTGCATGTATTATACACAAAAACCTTCCTCTTGAATCGCTCTATATTTAAAAAACGTATCAGAATCCGTTGTATTGTTTTAAAAATATAAGCATACATAGGAACAGACGCGGGAAGCGACTGTGTGTCTATGTTTTGATAAAAGGTTTCAATTAACGCCATATTACGGGATCAGCAGTTGTTCGGGAGAAGAATTTGATAAATTATCTGAACTAGCAGATTGCCTCACCTATAGATTAGGAGATTGGGCGATTTGGTTAATGATGATGGGCTTACGGTGGCGCATGAACTTCGCTAGATATATAAATATTAATATTCATTTATTACTACTCGACCTGGCGAACTTCGAACCGCCTTACCTATTACTATATTGTGCATGAATTATTCATAATAACCTTCCTTTTGAATCTCTTATTCTATTAAAAAAACCGCATCAAAATCCGTTTAGCAAAGTTTTAGAGATTTCAGCATATTTAGCGACAGACAGACAGCGACAAGGACATTTTTGTTTTTTTTCTCAGCCAATTTTCCAAAATGTATGGTAGGTATATTCTCAATTTATTAGTTGGTTACCTCAGAACTGCGTCATTCAAGAACGCACAATTCTAGCTGAAAACTATTATTTCAGTAAACAGCTATAGTTGAAGGAACTTTAAGTTGGAAACCAAGTTACTCTCTCGACAGAGCTTAGTAGCAAAAACGAAAAAGTTAAATGGAATCCCGACCACACGTACAGTCACACAACGCTAGATATAGTGAGACTTGAATCACATTATCAAAGAAGTTACGACAAACGTCCAACTACATTACCCTTCTAATGTATTATTTTTCATCACCTGATTGTCAGAAAAGTAAAATGATTTCGTGCTTCGTGCCGCGGGGACAAACTGGGGGTCAAGTTACTTAACTAAAAACGATCGACTCGTAATTGCCTTTGTTAGCGACTTCGTTAACCATTGCTGTTTTTCTTTGGCCGTGCAAAGGAAATTGACGTTGTTAAAGCGGCAATGGTTACCGAAGTCGCTAAAAAGACAATTACGAGTCGATCGTTTTTAGTCAGGATACTTGACACCCTGGTCCCTTGTCACGACGGCATAAACAAAAACTCTGCTGAACGTGGAGCCTCTGCCTAACCCTTCGGGGATAAAGGCGTTAGATTATGATATGTTATTTTTTATAATTACGTTTGTTATAAAAAAGAGTATAAGTAAGTATAATATTTTTTGATTGAAAAAACCTCTTTGAACCATGTGCCATTAATATTTATAAAACTCTTCCGTTATTGACTGACTGACTGACTGACTGACTGACTGACAGACAACGCAGAGCTAAAACTACTGGGCGTAGCGGGCTGAAATTTTGCACGTGAGTTCCTTGGGAAGTGTACAGGAGCACTAAGGAATGAATTCCCGAAATTCCCATAGGAACGGGAAGAAACGGCATTTTTGTGTTTATGAGAAATCTGCGCGGGTGAAACAGCATCCTCTAGTATAAATATAAATAAAACCGATTCCTGTTGGCATCTTCGCCGCGCCTTGCCCTATGCGCTCTGGGCCTGAGTCTAATTGTGTAACTAGTAATCCGTAATAAATAAAGAAGCCTTGTAATCGCATCAAACAAAGCTATCCGGCTACATGTAATACAAAGGTATATGTGCATAGCAGTGAACCCATTTGATGTACTTAACCACACACACACGCAGACGCAGCATGCTAAAAGAGACAACGCTCTTAGAAATAGAAACATTATTTGTTAACACAGGTAAAAGTTACAGGTGGTAGAGTAATAATTATTTAGAATCACTGTGTTAGGCCATTTTCAGGCATACAAATTTTTAGAAAACTTAAAAATATTAACATTTTAAAATATTAATGTGGTAACTGTAGGAACCGACGAATATTTAATATTTAGTGGTAATTACTTAACAAATTAAATATATATTTTTATATAAACAAACAAGAACTTCTTCAAAAAAAATCTCTCTCTTTATAGAAATGTTCTTAACAGTCAAAAACTCACTTAAATTATAATAACATTTACTTACAAGTAGTTTGTGTAGTTTTTGTTTGAATTTATTTAAAAGTGACAAATACTAAGACTATCTCGCTATATCACGTAAAATTTACGATATGGACTCTGTAATAGAAGTATTTTTGTCACTTTGTGAGCCGTGCTCACAAGATTTGTTTCTGACGAGTTGACAATAAATTAAGAAATAATTTGGTTGCTATTATTTGTAGTAATTTTAAATGTTATATATATTTCGAGAATGAGGTAGTTAGGTAATCGTAAGTATAGTCTTGTATAATATTTTACTAAGATAATTAACAAATTATAAATATTCGTTTAGTTAATCAGAATGCGGTGAGAAGAGAAAACGGTTTTGAAGTCTACATATTAAGTTTTTTTGGCATGGCAACTCGAATTTAACAGTTTAGGTACAAACTGGCTGGAAAACTTGAAACCATGTATAAGACCAACTGATTACTTAGTTATGTTACTTATTTTTCAGTTTAAAGCCTTAAAGATTAGAGTATTTGTTCTAGTTAGTTTGTTTTCCCTCCCATCTGTCAAAAGCACTTTTCTCCGAAGATATAGGTACTCTTGTTTCCTAAAGAATATCAGAAAAAAATAAACAGACAAATTTAAACATTAATACAAAAATGTGCAAACAAAACTATCTCAATTCAATAACGTTTCAAATAACTAGAGTAAACTAAATTACTTAACGTTTAAAACGATCCATTGGGCTCGTAATCCCTTTAAAGAGACAGAAACCTATTACTGACATTTCTAAAGGCGCGCGGAATAGGCACAATGCCGGTCTTTTCAGCTCACTCAATACTAAGGTAAGAAGTACTGAGTTAGCGACCGGTGGATTAGGTATAGGGAGAGACGGTATGGTAGAATAGGTACCACTAAGGAGCGACCGGACACATAGGTTGTAAAAAATTTAAACTAAAAAGGATTTGAATAAGAATTCATTTCCGACTCCGATTTGAACGAACTTTCCTTATTTATTTGAATAATTTTATCAATATATAAACAAACCGCATGTGTTTCGCTTCTAATTAACCTCTATTATTTCATGTAAACCTGGTACTGTTTTCCTTAAAACACATTCGATCAATCGTTCATTCGAAGAAAAGTTTCTCGACCAAATGTTATATCGAGATAAAGTGTATTCGAAGAATTGTTCAGTCGACGTTTCGTTAATCGAACATAATAAGACTTTCGACATAATGTTACGGACCCATCAGAATCCGTTAGGAAGTTCTAAAGATCTTCGCAAAAATATACATAGAAACAGACAAAAGATTTTTTTTTTAATTTCATCTTGCCTACTAACAATGAATTAAATAGGTGAATCTATTATTAAGTATAATATAATTAATTTTCTACATTGACAAGGTAATTATAAGCACTTTTGCCCCTTTGACTAGCTACGTTCATTGTAGTCATTCACAGATGCCTTACCTTACAGGTACATATTTGAGAATTTCCAAACAATTAGTATTATTGATAGACGAGCTATCCCGGCTTACTTCGTTACGCCAAAGAATATAGATACTTCTAAAGACTTGGCTCTATAGACTATGTTCTTTTGACTGCCCAGAATGGGCTAATAAAAAAGCAAACAACAGCAACAAACCACCTGTTAAAATATGTAAACAACGGAAAAAATATTGCACCTTGGGTTACATTATTTGAGTTTAAGTAAGGATCCCTACATATTTTGAAAATCTAATATAGCCTATGTCACTCGGGGATAATGTAGCTTCCTACCAGAAAAATATTTTTTTAAATTGGTTCAGTATTTCCGGAGCCTATTCGTTACAAACAAACAAACAAATCTTTCCTCTTTATAATATTGGTATAGATATAAGAATACTAAATGGTAAAAGATATACCTAATCCCTAATAAATGTTATATTCTAAAGTATACTACTTTGTCTGTCTGTGTGTTACGCTTTCTCGTCTTAACGGCTGTTACCGAGTTTACGCATGCGTTAAGTAATTTTTTATGTATAAACTTTTATATTTTTGCTTCTCTAAGCCAAAGACTCTTTCTTTACTAAAATTCGATCGCTCAACACGTAACGTCCGTTAGTCAAACTAAGCCCTTAGAAAGCAAAAGATGTACACACATTAAGAGGTATAGCACAAATAAAGAAGCGCCACCAGGAAAAAAAAACATATATTCTAAACAAAGGCAAATATAAAAAAAGCGGAACAGCATTTTTTTTTTTTTTTTTATTTTTATTTTTTTATTCCACTAGATAATCTAGCCTAGTATTTTTAGTGCACTGTTTTATAGGTTTTAGGTTGAAGACCAAATGTAAGTTACGGAGTGTTGCTAAAAGTGGCCACTTTTGGCAACAATCTGTGGATAATTTTGCTCTTTTTAGTTAGGACTACTTTACTTTGCTCAAAAAATACTGATCAATATTAGAAGATATATTTTTATTTCGGAATTAGTGCTAGCTGTAAACTGGCTCTTCAAAGTTGTTAAGGATGGTTAAACGATAGTAAAGTAAATCGAGTCAGTCTTAACTCACCTTAATGGTACCCTTTTAAGATTCGGCAGTTAAGACGCTATATGAGTTTTTATGGTTTTTTAGATCAAGTCATTCTCTTAATCTATAGAAGGTAAAGATCTGGAATGTTAATATAACCTTTTTGAGGATATAACAAAGTTTTTTATAATGGAGAATCACTAGTGGAATCAAAAAACCTCGATACATTATTTCGTCAAAGATAACCATTCCAAAAAACGGGAATAGCTAATTCTTCGGAATTACTTACTAGTTTTTGTTAAAACTACCTAGGAATAACGATAATAAACAAAATTAAATTCTGGTAATTCAGATTTGATTTAAAAGTAATAATTAAAAAGATATTCAATTTTTACTACTTTTTCCAATGAAATGTAGTAACCGATGTGGGCGACTGATATATGACTGTCCCTTGCCCTCAGTATGCTATATCAAAGAGATTCTGTTCATTAGCTCGTTCCATTTATTTGTCGTAAATCGTCTTAAGTCGGTCGCTCATCATCCCGGGATGCCGTCTTAATCGAATAATTGTCGAAAACTCGTTAATGAATGATCGATTCCAAATAGCGATTAATTTGAGAAGAGTTGAGTCGACTCGAGCCACACGGGCCTATCTTAAAGGGCTTAGGGCTGCCATATACCGTATTATTCATAAAATACAGTAGGTTTTAAGGAGCTTTACTGGAGGTCTACTTCTCTGGTTTGTTATATAGTAAATACGTCACATCCAGTATAAATTGACATACCTCAAATAACTAAAATGCTCTCTTTTTATGAATAACAAGGTGAGTCGCCGAAAGGAACATTTAGATTGAAATAGGGAAATTAAACTAAAGTGGCCACTTTAGGCAACAAACGGTTTTTTTCTTTGATTTTGAACCTAAAATCTACACAACAGGGCCTTGAAAATTCTATACAAATTTTTCTAGGGAGTCAAAGACGCATATTTTTGATTTCGGCCATGGTTTAGAAGATATTAATTATTTATCGGAAGTGGCGCTAGTTTCGCACTATGTAAGCCCTTAAGAGGCATAGCACAGCTAAAGTAGCGCCACTCGAGAAAAAAATAAATATCTTCTAAACTAAGGCAAATTATTATTTTTTTAAACATATTTATTTTTTCATAAACATATTTATTTTTTTCTCGGGTGGCGCTACTTTAGCTGTGCTATGCCTCTTAACAGGATTGCTCACCGGGTCACACACATCACAACGCATCAAAACGGGACATGTCCAGGGTCCAGGGGATCTATTGCTGTTCGCAATGAAAAAAGGATTGAAAATCATTTTGAAATGGTTTTAAGTATACATTGCGGGTATTATAGGTAATTCATGTTGTATTACAAGAGATCTATCTGTAAACCCGGAAAGTGTAGTGCGACACAAAAATCTAGAAATTAAAAAGTGGCAATACTGTGTGGAAATTTGACAGATTTTCGAATATTTCCATACAGTGTTGCCATTTTTTTATTTCTAGATATTTGTGTCGCACTATATATTTCTCAGTTGTCACAATTCAATATGTTTTACATCCTTATTTTCATTGACAACGGTAATAAAGCATTATTGTTTTAACGTTGGTTCCGAAACTACGTGTTTTGCTAGCGGGCTTTAAAACAATAATCCAATAAACTTTTATAATAACCGTACAACGTTGTCGGGCTCTTTGAATCTAATTTGTAAACTTAACATTGGCAAAATACTCCACTGGAGTGGAGTCAAGTCCATAAAATAAATATTAATAATAATTAATTGACAACGGCAATAGTAGGTAATAGGAGGTTTAAGCCCTGTAGGTCCGGGCGTAAGAATAGGTCTACGGTATGCCCTGCCTGTCGTAAGAGGCGACTAAAAGGGGTCTTTGGGATCGTGGGTGTGAAGGGCGGGGGCCCAACACACTCATCAAACGGCCCTGAGATGGGTGGCGGCACAACTTGTGGCACTGTGCCGCCGCAGCTCCAAAGGCGAGCTGGGGAGGGAACAATATGCCCTCCCCGAGCATGAAGCTAATAGTAGCTGAGCGTGGGAAGACTTCGGACGCTATAATGTGTGGTTCCCGGGGTTCTTCCCAAAAGCGCCAAGACGGCCGCCGAGGGGTTTTAGTGGGTGCGAGCCCCACATACCCCCGACGCTCCCCCGAGCGTCGGGAAATGCGATAGGCATTTCCCCTCGTTAAAAAAAAAAAAGGTAATAGGAGGTTTAGGACGTTGGCAGCCCTATTTTATCGAGTGGCGTTAGTCAAGTGCTCAAGATTCTGATTACGATTCACCTCGGATTAGCAAACACTTTAGTTGGGACATATTTAGGGAGCGAGGCGTGTGTTCTAGTGAACCCTTTGAGGCCTTTTCAAATTTAATTCAATCTAGTTTACTTACTTCGTTGAAAATTTTAAAAAGTTTTACTGCCATGGCAGTGATGTGGACTGAAAAGCTGGTGCACCCGGGTACGATTCCCGGGCGGGGCGAATATTGATATGATAAATATCGATGTTTGTTTCCGGTCTGGAAATGGTCCGGTTTGTTTCGGGCACCCTAGATACAGGTTCTTCCTAGTTAGGGGCTCTGAGTGTGATATGTTATTATTATTGTCAACCCGCCCACAATGATTGTCCAATCTGTTATAAAGCATATGTCTAGCAATGGACGTCATTTCGAATGTGAAGGAAAATTTATATTACCTAAATTATTTTTGTTGCCACCGTGATTCACTGGCGTCTTTGTATGTGTTTCGGGCCCTACATACAGTTTTTACCTAGTTAGGGAGTCAAGAAACTTTGTAACGATATCAAAAACAAAAATAGGAAGAAATTAATTAAATCTGCATTCCTGTCCGTGTAACGTAAACCCCACTCTTTGTTTTGTATAAATTCATTATGTTAAGTAAGATAACATATTTATACTATACTAGAGGCTGCCCCGCGGTATTTCCCGCGCAGATTTCTCATAAACACAAAAATCCCGTTTTTTCCCGTTCCCGTGGGAATTTCGGGAAATCCCTTCTTAGTGCTCACCTACACTCCTTAAGGAACCTACATGCAAAATTTCAGCCCGCTACGCCCAGTAGTTTCGGCTCTACGTTGTCTGTCAGTCAGTCAGTCAGTCAGTAACGGAAGAGTTTTATATATATAATATTGATAGATTAGAACGATCACAGCAACAGATAAATCTCTCACGGTTTTCGTTTGCTGGTTATTGTAAAATGTATAATGTTATTATTAAATCAATAAAATATTTAAAAAAAAAAAAGTGTGTTGCTTTTTTCATAACTTTGTTAAAATTTTTAAAACACTCGATTGAATCGTTGTATACAAGTTCCGTAAAGACGAAAGAGTATTTGGCGCGCAATAAGCGACGCCTTTGATGTGTGCCAACAGGATTGGAGTTAAATCCTTGGAGTTGACTCGCTCTGCTGAAAAAGCCAATTTACCAGTTCATTTTACACCACACTTGCCTTTAAAACGGCTTGTCTTTATCACGTAATTTCTATTTGAGTAGAATCATTTGACAGAGGAGGGCTCGTTTGGGGGCCTCTCCAGGCGACTATTGTCGTAAGGCAAGGCAAACATTTGTTTACCTGAGCCAATTGGTGGGCACCCTGAACTACCTCGCCGCTCGCAGTATAGGATACTTTACCAAATAAGGTATCAATAGCGATTAGATTAGATGTAGTCTAATTGACTTTCAATAAGTGATATCTTGTATCCTATATTGAATAAAGAATTTGACTTTGACTTTGACTTTAGAACCTCGTAATTTTAGGTAATATTTACAAGTACATTGACCCCTTTAGCTAATCAAACCAATGTGGAAACAGCTGCTGATAAATGTATTTTAAGAGCCAGTTTACAGCGATGCTAGTGCCATTCGCAAAGAAAATTAATGTCTTCTAAACTAAGAGAAATATCAAAAATGTGTGCTAAACGCAAAATTATGTACACACTACGTGAGATAAATTATATACAGAGTGTTTCGGATAAGTAAGAAACATATCGAAGGAGTGATTTCGCTCATCATAACTAACAACTTAAGTGCCAGTTTACAGCGATGCTAGAACCATTTGCGAAAAATATTTATATCTTCTAAACTAAGGCAAATATCAAAAATGTGGCACAGTATGACACTAAATAATGTAGCCTTGTATTTTTAGGGCACTGTTGTATAGCTTTTAAGTTAAAGACTAAGGAAAGCTACAAAGTGTTGCTGAAAGTGGCCACTTTTGGCAACAATCTGTGGATTATTTTGGTCTTTTTACTTAGGACTAGGTACATAACTGTGCTCAAAAAATACTAAGCAAGATTATCTAGTGTCATACTATGCCACATTTTTGATATTTGCCTTAGTTTAGAAGATTTTTTTTTTCGAGAATGGCGCTAGCGTCACTGTAAACTGGCACCTTGATGGTTTGAGAATAGTTTATTATATCAGCGAAAGATTTCCTCTACAGATCGCCATAATTACCAGTCTTGTCCATTATACTCCAATAGCCTTCCCCATGTCTGACCGCCCGGCCTACTCTGCGTCAACCGTTGCGCGGTCGCCACTCGTGAACTTTTCGAGCCCAGACTTCACTTAGCTTAATCTTATTTAGGTCTTTTTAATTTTACAAACGATAACTTGGCACTTTGCAATAACACTGACGGAATGAAGATGTACTTAATTTTAATAGGTTTAGTTAAGTTAAGTGTTTATTTTGGGAATCCACTTAATTTGGGAGAGGAATTAACGCTCTGCTTCAAAATTGAAACGCAAAATTATGTACACACTACGAAGGATAATATTATATTCGTTAAAATATCCTTTGACGCTACAAAGAACCAATCAGAATAAGAGTTTAGCAGCAAGCAATAATCTAGCCAATCAGAGTTAAGGCAGGTTTCAAATTTTTCAATTATACTAGGTTTTTTGAAAAAAAAAACTGCTTTATGTCAGGATGATTAAAAAAAAAAGTAATGCTTATATCAAATTATCCGGGTTTTCGCAAATCCCTAGTTTTTTTGCGAAAAACCTAATTATCAAATCTTACTACGACATAATATAGTGTAAGAAAGCTACAAAGTGTTGCTGAAAGTGGCCACTTTTGGCAACAATCTGTGGATTATTTTGTTCTTTTTACTTAGACTTAGGACTACTTTACTGTGCTCAAAAAATACTAAGCAAGATTATCTAGTGTCATAATGTGCCTCATTTTTGATATTTGCCTTAGTTTAGAAGACATTTTGTTTTCGAGAAGTAGGGTGAGGGTCACTCAAGACCGGTCGTTGTGGCTATTTATGGGGGAGGCTTATGTCCAGCAGTGGACGTCTTTTGGCTAAGATGATGATGATGATAACAGTAAGGTGACAAAAGGCGCCCTTATCGCTAGGTCAACAGCGACGGAGGCAAAACGGCTGCGACACTCATTACACCCCATTAAACTATTTTGTACCAATCAATTGAACTGAATTATTTATTAGTTGAAAATCAATAGTCTTTAAGCGTTACGGCTGCAACTTCATATAAATAGTTTAGTTTTGTATTTTCCACGTTATTGGATTTGTCTACAACTAAAATTAAATTTAGATGAAAAAAATAGACTACTTGAAAAAGGCCTATAGATATTTTCAACTAGTCGACCCGTCGAACTTACCTATTATTACTACCGCCTGACCTATTATTATTTTCTGCCAAACCCATCCTCTTGAATCACTCTATCTATTAAAAAAAACAGCATCAAAATCCGTTGCATATTTTTAAAGATTTAAGCATACATTTGAAGATTAAGATTCAAACTTTAGCTTCCATTCTGTTTGGGCCCGCAAAGTTTATTAAAAAATACATAGTTTAAGTACTCCAAAATCTTACCTAAAGTCCAAAAAACCGGAATATTCTGATTCCTGTGGGGCGTCCGGGCTCCATTTTTTACTATAAATGACTCCATAACTTTTTTTTGAACAAAAATATATAACATTCAAGATCAGTTAAGCATAGTCAGATAGTTGTTTATTACAAATAAATTGTCCCTGATTGATTACTGAAGCTGGTTTTGAAATAAATCGAGGCTTGAGATTTGTCCGCGTGTACCGTGTGATTTCTCTGGCGCGTGCAGCAATCACTTTCATGGTTAAACTAAGCTATGTAGAACTCAGCAGTTTTATGGATGGGCTGTCCCAAGCTATTCTTTATAGTGTGTATGAGGTGATTGCTAGCTAAGGTGCTCCGTTTAGAAGTTATGATGCCAAATATCTGATTGCTCTGATCGTGGTTCAGTGGTCACTCTGATTACTCTGCAATGTTTATCTTATGTTATAAAATAGCTATGTCATGTCTAAAGATTATATTGTATGTCATGTATAGTTGGGTGTTCCTCACAAAAGACCTAGTTTTATATTCTACCCCGTTTAAGCTGGACGGATCACTTTATGATTTTTTAATGATTCCTATGGTCTGATATCTCTGGTTTTTTTACCATAGGAATCAGCAATTTTCAGCAGTTTTGCACTTTTAACCTGAAAATCAGATGTCAAACCTATTGTTATCATCATAATTATTATTTTAGTAAAAAAAGGCCTAATCACGTCTTGCATTGCGTGTTCGGGCGCCAATCGAGAACTTTTACTTGCCCATTACGATACAGTTATGGAATTTATTTTGGCTACGTGGGAGTTTTCTGATTGGATTATGCTGAAAATTTTCAAGCATAGCCCTTTAGAGTGACTGATAAGCTTTTTGATTAGGCCCATAGTGAGCTATGTCTCGGTCCGGTAAGTCACCACAGGTAATACACGTTGATCGTAGACATTGTCTTGAGCCTGATATGGCGAACGGTAATGGGTTTGCTTATGGTAATATGGAGGAAAATATGTAGTAAAGCTTGCCCATCGCCCTCTTCCTATTGGACCAAGCTGGTTGGATAGTTTGGCTACGTATTCATCGACTACTCTTCGAGCGTACGTACAGACTCCAATATTAACAGGAGCATTTGAAATGGGCGTTAAAATAATTTTGGTTTTGTCCATGTTGAGAATCCAACTAAAGTCATCGAGCATTGTACTGAGATCCTGCGCGGTCTGGATCCATAACTATGATATCGATATCACATCGAGTCTGATTGATGTATTCACCGTTTATGTTGATGCCTAGCCTAGTTATTTCCAGAGCCTTGAAGACATCCTCGAGTACAGCGATGAACAATTTTGGCGTTATGACATTTACCAGTATGACTCCCTGCTGCAGTCTCATATCCTTCGAGGTCTTTGTCTGAAGTCGAAATTACATCAAAACATTAACACTTCGCTTTAGCTACTATAGTCCACTTGGCCTCGCTAGAGATACTGCAGCACTGACTTATCCTTAATCAAATCAAATACAAATCAAAGGCTTTCTTGTAAAGCTCTAGGCAGAAGCATTATACCGCAAATGACAACCACTGACCAGCCTAGCCAGCCAAACTTAAGCTAGAGCATTTATATCAGCTTCGCTGATCTGAAGACCAGCTACAACGCACTCTGAATTACATGAGAATTACCAAATAGGATTAGATTATTACGGAAGATTTTGAATTGAAGACTCCAAAACTCCTGCGGTCTATCGACATTATTGTGATGATTATGGTTATGTGTCACGTAAATTGACGCTGCACTGACCACAAACCTGCTCTTAGGCATTCTACTATTCCACTATATTACATGCCATTTTAGTAGGCAGCATGGCCTCAAAAGCTGTGTGGAATAAATTATCTAAGTCTTCACAGTTCTAATAGGACTCCAAAATTTGTATCTTGCATTTGAATACTTGTCCGGTATTTTTTTTTGCAATTCTCACCTATCCTGCGTGTTCATGTCAATGAATCCTTAACTGATTAACTGGCACTGCGCTATTGATGGTCCACAAAAAGTGGCTGCAATTTCAAAGAAATATGAGCAAGAGCAGGACACAATACCAGTTGGTATGGACCACTTTTAAGCAGATGCTAGTGATATGTTTGTAAGCATAAATATTACTAATTGAAAATATGATGAGAAATTGAGTGAGCATACAATAACATCTTTAGAAGTTCGCAACTTGGTCTTACTAAGTCTCGTTTCGGTATTTTCATTAAAAAACTACTAGAACTAGTTCATGTATGAAAAATAGCTTTTTTTTGGAAGATTAAACTACTAAAACTCGAATAAATTTAGCGTTGTGATTACTCTGGAAGCACTTTTCTGATTGCTCTGGACCAAAAACTTAAAAACTCAATTATTCATAGGAAGACCTGGTCCAAAAATGGTGCCCAATCGAAAATATTAAAGCTAATGAGGCATACTTTCATAAAAGTTAACTGATATTTCAAAAAAACTAAATTTGAAAACTGCCAGAGGAGTCAGCTGAATATCGCCGTTCTGAATATTCACCCTTATACTATGTATTGATATTGATAACCATGTTCTATAATTTTCTTATTATGTCTATCTCACGTCTACTACACTGTCATTATGTCTATCTGTCTGTTTCTCACTCAGTAAAAAGTCTCGAACTATACAAGGTAACTTTTTTATCGGCATAGTTAGTTGGATGAAGACTGATTTCTGAAAGCAAAATTTAAAAATAATTAACCGTGCTCACTTGAGGTCCTTCGAAAGTTTTAGTTAAAAAAAAAAACTGAAAATGATGTGTAGCATCAGAGCAATGAAAGGCAATGCGCAGAGTTCACAAGGGGTCTATCGGCTATCTAAGATTTTTTATCTTTCCAGAAAATTCCAAAAATTTTTATTTTTATTTATTCAAGTTTTGGTCATGCAAAGACTTGGTCCTGAAAAATTCTGCCAGGAAAAAAAAATTATAGTGTATATTTTCAGGCGAAAAGACATAGATTTTTAGACGTAGGGCTTTTTTTTGTACCCGGGGCGAAAGTAAAAAATGATTTATTCAATACAGGATACAAGATATCGCAAGATAAGTCAATTAGACTAATCTTATTAATATTGATACCTTATTTCGTAAATAATCCTATACTGATAGAGGCGAGGTAGTTCAGGATGCCCACCAATTGGCTCAGGCAAACAAATGTTTGCCTTGGCTCTGTCAAATGATTCTACTCCCTTTCGCAATGATTTTACAGCGTAGAGAAGAAAGGGGTAACAAACTCTACTTTACAATTTATCTCTCTTATTTTTTTTGTTCTTTTGTGTCTTAATTTACAATACAAAGAACATAAATTAATAAGATTTAAAATACATTACCTGCACAGATTACCGCAAGGACGAATATTGCGGAGTGGAAGTTCTGCTATAATCACTGCGCTTGGCTGGCGGGTTTGCAATCCCAGGATGTAAAATTTTAAATGAATGACTCTGCTGCCCGTCTTTCTTGTATTTCCTTTGTCGCCTTTTGTTAACACCCATGGGAGGAGATGCGGTAGTGGTACTCTATACCACCCCCACACGTCCCAGTCATCAATATATATAAAACTCTTCCGTTACTGACTGACTGACTGACAGACAACGCAGAGCCGAAACTACTGGGTGTAGCGGGCTGAAATTTTTCACGTGGGTTCCCTGGGAAGTGAAGGGGAGCACTAAGGAATGAATTCCCGAAATTCCCACGGGAACGGGAGAAAACGGGATTTTTGTGATAATGAGAAAAATGCGCTGGTGAAACCGCAGGGCCTCTAGTTTTAAAATATAGGTAGCAATTATGGGTTTTCTACAAAGGATTCTCAAGAACTACAAAAGAGTTTTTCCAATATACAAATAATTCAAAATAATTGTAGCTAACGACATTAAACGCAGTACTCTACGTCAACGTGTGTTTACAACCAGCAGTAGTTTTATATGTATAATGTATGCATAGATACTTTTATAGTACGTAAGTTGTAATATACATATAAAGTATGGGTTCGAAAATAATACACATCGGGTTTTGGAAAGTGACAATCAACTGTACGGTAATTGCTAAAGCCACTGGCGACAGTTATCGCTATCGCCATTCATTTGGAGGCATAGAACAACTAATGAAGCGCCACCCGCGAAAAAAATATTATCTTCTAAACTAAGGCAAATATCAAACATGTGAAACATTATTTGATTTTTTACGTAAGTGGTGCTATGCTTCTTTAGAATTGTTTTTTTTTTTTTTTTACTCAAATTCAAACCTAATTTTATGACCTTTCTTTATAAGTAAACGTCATCACTGACACTAAAATTTATTGTACAGTGGTGGTCTAGGAGGCCGTAACAGATTTCTCTATGGTTTCTTTAGCCCTAGACTGTATTGCTAAAGAACAAGTGCTATTTCGCAATACAGAAAAACCGGAAGTGTTATGGCGATCTAGAAAGCCACTGTACAGTACAGTACATTTTAGTGTCATTGATGATGTTTACTCTGTCACTTGTTTGACATAATAAGGCGCAACGAAACAAAATAAGGCGAATGTCTCTTTCTAAAAGCCGATGTGCATTATTTTCGGTCCCGCACTGTATGTAATAGTAATTTATTTATTACTAGTGGCTGCCCCGCGGTTTCACTCGCGCAGATTTCTTGTAAACACAAATATCCAGTTTTTTTCCAGTTCCCATGGGAATTTCGGGAAATCCTTTCTTAGTGCTCACCTACACTCCCTAAGGAACCTACATGCAAAATTTCAGTCCGCTATGCCCAGTAGTTTAGGCTCTGCGTTTTCTCTCAGTCAGTCAGTAACGGAAGAGTTTTATATATATTGATGTATCATACGGCACGCACTTGTTAAAACAATAAAACGTCACTCTATTTATTGTAATATTTTGGAAATACATATTTCCAGTAGCTTATTAATATTTGAGTTGTAATGTAGCTGTTTATGAGTTTGAAAGTTTAATAAAAAATTGCGGTGGTGAAATATTTCAAAACGTTGATCGAGAACAGGAAGATTTTGATACTGAAAAGTGTTATTGTGAAATTGTAAAAGTGCAAATCAATCAAAATCAAACCAATAAAAAAAAATCTTTATTCAATATAGGATACAAGATAATCACTTATTGAAATTTAATTTAGACTATATCTAATCTAATTGCTATTGATAAATTTGGTAAAGTATCCTATACTGTGAGAGGCGAGGTAGTTCAGGATGCCCACCAAGCGGCTCAGGCAAACAAATGTTTGCCTTGCCTTACGACAATAGTCGCCTGTCACCAATCATAAAATAATCATTAAAATAAGTACCACTTTATATAAAAAATACTCGGTTTCCGTCTCGTCTCTTGGATCTTTACGTACAGTGGCGGACACGATCGGCGTAACACTTCCGGTTTTTCTGTATTGCAAAATAGCTCTTGTTCTTTGGTTTTACAGTCTAGGGCTGACGAAACCATAGACAAATCTGTTACGGCCTCCTAGTCCTTGACTGTACCTATATTGAGACACATCCGTTCAGTATACAAAACGTGACATCGTAACGCCCATTTGTATAATGTATCGTAACTTACAATGTTAAATTGTATAGAAAAATGAAATTGTTGCTTTTACTTACCTTTTAAACCTTCCTTGGACTATTACAAACATTTCCAAACCAAAATCAGCTATAAAGGCCCGGCCGCCCTCGATTTTAAGCGAGACTAACGAACCACAATTCATTTTTATATACATACAGGGTGTTTCTGACAAGGCGGTAATAAATCAAAGGAGGGATTCTGCTCACCATACCTAACAACTTTCCCAAAGCAACATGGGTCCAAATCTCAAAACAAATATCAGCCGTCCCGTACATTGACCCCGTCAGCTGATCGAACCAATGTATGGAACAGCTTTTATTTTTTTTGAGATTTTGACCTATGTTGCTTTGGGAAAGTTGTTAGTTATGGTGAGCAGAATCCCTCCTTTGATTTATTACCACCTTGTCAGAAACGCCCTGTATATAGTAGATTTTGTATCTTACTTGTGTAATAAAGTGTTGATCTATATAATACCGTAGATTTTTGTTAATCACCTTATAATTGAGTTTAAAAAATCAACTTTTATTGATTAGGTAGAGCTTTTAAGCAAGCTTCCACTTCACAATGCAAACAGCTTTCAGGCAGTAACCGATACTGTCCTGCGACGAACTTTCAATAATCCGGGACGCGGCGGAAAATATTAAATTTATAAAGCCTTTTGTTCCTTTAGAGTTAAGCTCTAGGAGGGCCTAGTGTCCTTCTGGACAGGAGCAGCGAAGATACCGAGTGGATAACATACAAAATTGACTCTTAACTTAATGGCACAGGGTTTAAAATAGGTTTTCCAACGAAAATTGTTCCAAGCTACATTAGGAAACGACCAGCTATTATTTCTCAAACCAATGCCAAACATTTTAAACACTATTTTACATTATTTTCCTCTTAGACTGAAAAATAGCGTTAAAAATATACTTAAGTAATTGTAAATAACGTCAAAAGAGTTAAAGGAAAGGTGATAAGAGCCAGTTTACTAGCGCAGCTAGCTAGCTTAGCTAGCACCATTCTCGAAAAAAATATATAGGTACTTATCTTCTAAACTAAGGCAAATATCATAAATGTGGCACAGTATACGCTAGCATTGCTGTAAACTCGCTCATCTTTAACTCTCTTTAAGGCTATGATGATACTTAAACTTAGGATCAAACAAAACACAACATTTTAAATTTTAATCAATAGAAATCTTATTATTCTCTTTACTCTAGCTATCCGCAGTTTAGTCCCCATTGGTGTTTTGTTTTGTGGCATATAAATGGAAGTGAGAGCGCTGTTCCTTGTCGCGTTTACTTCAGGTGAGTGAATTTTCTTTTACAAGTGTTTTGTTTGTATAAAACGGTATAATGATTTGTTAAAAGAGACCTAGAAATACACCCTATTGTTGTCCAAGAAACGGTGGTAGATTTATTCATTCGTATTGAAGATATTTTTTTTATCCGCGCATAATGCGAGTCCACGGATGAAATTCTCTTATTTTAACGTTCACTTTTGTATTGTTACAATGGTTACAGTGGCGGTCTTGGACGGCGAAACACTTTCGGTTTTTCTGTATTGAAAACTAGCTCTTTTTCTTTGGTAATACTGTCTAGGGTGTACGTGACTATTGACAAAACTGTTACGCCGTCCTAGACCGCCACTGCACTAGCGCAACTCGATCATTCAAGTAACAGAGAATAAAAACAGTTTTTCTATAGGTTTTTTTTTCGTGAAATTTGACAATTGAATATCAATCATCATCAATACATCATAATCATCATCAATCAATACATAGTATAAAATAAAGTCGCTTCCCGCGTCTGTCCCTATGTATGCTTATATCTTTAAAACTATGCAACGGATTCTGATGCGGTTTTTTTTAATAGATAGAGTGATATAAGAGGAAGGTTTATATGTATAATACATGCACAACAGAGTCATAGTTAAGGCGGTACGAAGTGCGCCGGGTCGAATAGTATCATAATATTAGGACAACATGAACCATGTTATTTATAAAGATACAGTAGGTTTTAAGTAGCATTACTGGAGGTCTACTTATCTGGTTTGTGGTATGGTAAATGCGTGAAATCCAGTCTAAATTCACATACATCAAAATTACTTAAATGCTTTTTAACTTTGTATGTACAACAGGGTAAGTTTTGTGCTTTTTAAAATATGAGAAGGTAAGTAGCATATTATATAACGAAATAAACAATGGAAATTTTATTATAATGACAGCCTGAATGTAGTATATAATGTACAGTCACGGACTAAGAAGCCGTAACAGATTTGTCTATGGTTTCGTCAGCCCTAGACTGTATTACCAAAGAACAAGAGCTATTTTGCACTACAGAAAAACCGGAAGTGTTACGCCGATCGTGTCCGCCACTGTACTTTTATAAGTTTGTCTGCAAAATTTCAGCAGACCACTTTGAAAATTGAAACTACTGCATTGCTCCCACTACGGAACCTATAATAACCAGTTCCTTTAAAAAAGTTACGAAGTTTTATTTAATAAATTCCTTATTTTATAAAATTATGCCGCAATCTTAAGAGCCAGATTTACAGCGATGCTAGCGCCATTCGCGAATAAAATTAATATCTTCTAAACTAAGGCAAATATAAAAAATGTGGCACAGTATGACACTAGATAATGTAGCCTAGTATTTTTTGAGCACAGCAAAGTAGTACTGAGTAAAAAGAACAAAAAAAACATAGATTGTTGCCAAAAGTGGCCACTTTTAGCAACACTTTGTAGATTTCTTTGGTCTTCAACCTAAAAGCTATACAGAAGTGCCCTAAAAATACTAGGCTACATTATCTAGTGTCATACAGTGCCACATTTTTGATATTTGCCTTAGTTTAGAAGATAATAATTTTTATCGCAAATGGCGCTAGCATCGCTGTAAACTGGCTCTTAAATAATTTCCGGTATAACTTATAAAGTTAAAAGATAAAAATGATTTTTTTAACTTGAATGCCATTAACGGTTTTCGGCGGGTCATTAGCGTATAATTAGCATTCACTGAAGGATCGCATTGTTTCTCGAAAAATAGCCCAGACGACCTTACACTAAAACAGAGGTTAGAAGTTTTTCTTTTTATCATAGACACGGCAAACTTCGTTGCGCCACAGAATTTAAGATACTACATAACACTTGGCTCTATAGACTGTGTTCTTTTGACTGCCCAGAATGGGCTTGATAAAAATAACACACAAACCACCAACTGTCAAAATATGTAAACAACGGGTAAAAAATGCACCTTGGGCTACATTATTTAAGTTTAAGTAAGGATCCCTAATTATTTTGAAAATCAAATATAGCCTATGTCACTCGGGGATAGTGTAGCTTCCTACCAGTGAAAGAATTTTTAAATCGGTTCAGTATTTCCGGAGCCTATTCGTTACAAACAAACAAACAAATCTTTCCTCTTTATAATATTGGTATAGATAGATAACATGACTGCTTTGTAGCTCAGTTGGCATTGATGTGGACTGAGATGTGGGTGCATCAGGGTTCGATTCCCAGCAGGGCGAACATTAGTATGATGAACATCTGGGTGGATTGTTCGTCTCTGTATAATGTTTCGGGAACCCTAGATACAGGTTCTTCCTAGTTAGGGCTTTAAGTGTGATGTGAAGGGCATATAGGGCAGAGGCACCAGCTCATTGCCTGAGCCCACGAGAGGCATCAGTGCATGGAGCTGGACCCACCTTTGGCCGAGTTTATGTTAATACCATCGTGACAAGGGGCCAGCCTGTCGCCGCATTGTTATCACTTTCAAAATACAGCCTACTTCCGGTAGACCCCTTCCAGCTGCATTTCTACTATATTCCAAAAACATTATATAGATTTTATCGCGCAAACTTGGACCCCCTTCAAGACTCCTGTTGACCCCTGAGGGTCCACCTGAACCACCTTGGAAACTACTGGCCTCTCCGTTAGAACTCCAACATGCCATCACGAAACATTACAGTACTCCAAAAGTGGTAATGCGCATAGAAATCTTCGTCTCTGTTCGACTACGGTCGTATTTTACCGAGCGTCAGAAGACGAGTTACGAGTATCTAAGGTGGGTCAGTGCATCTTCTTGATGCGTAATTTAGTAGAATTATGTTTTTTGATTAGGGTGTTACCGTGAAAACTAATTAGCGTAGCTCCTTATGCGCATTATTCATTTGGGTGTATTGTAACTTCCTACTTGCAAAGTCGGTTAAAAACTACGAGCATTTCCCAAAAAGCGAACTATCATAAAAACGTATTATTTATGGTTGCTTTCATATAGAAATTGGAATCCGTGCCGTGTCGCGGATTTCCATACAAATGAGTGACCAGATGGCGGACAATTCACGAACATTAATAGAATTCAAATTTATGTTTTGCCCGCGGCGGGTCGAGTGGCACAACTGGCAAATAAGTGCGAGATTTCTGTACTCTCCCTGTTCGGATAACATTCAACGATAATATTCCTCTAAGCAAGTGGCTACGCTATATCATCAATACATAGTATAAGATAAAGTCGCTTCCCGCGTCTGTCCCTATGTAAGCTTAAATGTTTAAAACTACGCAACGGATTTTGATGCGGATTTTTTTAATAGATGGAGTGATTCAAGAGGAAGGTTTATAAGTATGATACATGCTAAATAATTATAGGTTACGCGGCACGAAGTTTGCCGGGTCGATAAGTCTATATATGAAAGTAGTATTAGTTACACTATTTATAACTCACGAACGCCTGAACCGATTTTACTGATAATTGGTGGGGAGGTAAAATATTTAGGTAATTTTCTTCGTATTAATTCATCGTTTCGTAGTTTAGAATCAGGAGTAGGCTATTGGATACTTAATGAAGTTCTTTATACTGGGTGTTTCTGACAAGGCGGTAATAAATGAAAGGAGTGATACAGCTCACCATAACAAACAACTTTCCCCAAGAAACATGGGTCGAAATCTCAAAACTAAAATCAGCTGTTCCATACATTTGTTCGATCAGCTGCAAGGTCAATGTACGGGACAGCTGATTTTTGTTTTGATATTTCGACCTATGTTGCTTAGGGAAAGTTGTTAGGTATGCTGTGCCGAACCCCCCATTTCATTTATTACCGCCTTGTCAGAAACACCCTGTATATGACTTTTGACTGCTCCGTGGCTCAGTTTGCAGTGATGTGGACTGAGTAATCGTGAGCTCCCGGGTTCGATTCCTGGGCGGGGCGAATATTGATATGATGAATATCGATGTTTGTTTCCGGTCTGGGTGTGATGTACGTCTCTGTGTGTGTTTCGAGTACCCTAGATACAGGTTCTTCCTAGTAAGGGGCTCTGAGTGTGATGTGTTATTATTATTATATAATTTTTTATCAATCATCATTTCAAAACGATACAAAACATAGACGTTTGTCATACAAACAAAGTTGTGCGAGCAACACTCCAGCGACAATGGGCCAAACCCTCTGACAATAACAGGGAAAATATTTTCAGAGTCTCTCATATATCTATTTGCTTCAAAAGAATTTGATGGGTTTATAACTTAAATGTTTTTTAACGGAAGAATGGAAGTAATTTTTGTGGGATCATTTATCAGGGGAACACTTAATTTTTAACCCTGAATAGTTTATCAAAGTGATTCAATTATAAAGAAGGTTCGATGTGAAAGTTATTATGTTATTGAATTAAAAAAGTAACATTTCTATTAAGGTGGTAACTCTCGGTAAAGGTTGGAATTTAAATTTTAACAAGTCCTAAGGGCATAACTTGATTTTTGGCCTTTTAGTCAAGTTATGTCCTTAGACACAAAATCAGTAGGTCTGTCTTCCAAAAAACGTTGTATAACAATATAGGAGATGGTTTTATACATACGCAAATTCATTAAAACTTTATTAAAAATGAATACTTTAGCCAGAATAATTAAAAAACGCGAAAAAAATTGAATTTCGCCCCATACCGAGAGTTACCACCTTAACAGAAATGTTACGCTCTCTCTTTTAAAATGATACCCCAAAATCTCGTTTCCTCGTTTTAACCAAAAAATTCTAATTTTCTTTCCCGTCCTTTTTTTGGTATAAAAAGTATGATCGTGGATCGAAGATACCAATTTTTTGCCTCAGCGGTTTAGTAGTTAAGGCGTGATTACGCAACTCACACTCAGACAGAGCTACGATCGTATTTATAATATTGTAGATCGGATTACTCAATTATAATTTCATCTTTTCCCGCAAATCTAAAACCGAGTTATTTTAGCGTTAGTTAATACCCAGGGCACCATTAGCAAAATGCGTAATAAAATCTATAAACCGTATTAACATTTAACTAAAATAGACGTGAGGTAAACTGGGATAACCAATGTTTTAGCAAACCTACTATCGATGTACAAGGTGTTTCTGACAAGGCGGTAATAAATCGAAGGAGGGATTAAAAAAAAAATCACTATAAAAATAAAGTAAGTACTTAAATAATGTATCACTTATGCATACTTGTTAGATAAGATTTATTAATAAATGTTATTATTTTATTTCATTTTTATTAAGCCATAACCATACCTAACAACTTTCCCATAGCAACATGGGTCAAAACCTCAAAACAAAAATCAGCTGTCCTGTACTGACCCCCTCAAAAGATCGAACCAATGTATGGAACAGCTGTATTTAATTTTTTGAGATTTCAACCCAAGTTACTTTGGGAAAGTGTTTAGTTATGGTTAGCAGAATCAATAACATAACATAATCTCACGCCTTTTATACCCCGAAGGATTAGGCAGGGGCACCAGCTCAAGAGCCGGACCCACGTTTAGTCGAGTGTATGCCCTTTGGCGCTTTATTACCAACGTGACAAGGGGCCGTCGCGGCTGTAGCGACCACTACTGCGGCCGAGACCAATGGCTTAACGTGCCTGAAGCACGGAATGATCTTACTTAGCAGAATTCCTCCTTCGACTTGTCAGAAACACCCGGTATATAGTGAAGTGAATATTGGAATCGACAGCGACGGCGGTGATTTTATCGATAACACAGGGGAAGTAGACGAGTTTTGTTCGTGACGTAGGCTTGTGTCACTCTGGGAAGAGAAGTGCTGTTTTTTTAGACTATAAGAAAGAAAGAAAGAAAGAAAGAAATTATTTATTTACAGAACATGCTGTGACACACATACATCAATAAAACACACATTTAAAAACAAAATAAAATAAACATAAATTGGTAATAGTAACTAAATTAAAAACACAACAAAAATAAAATAAAAGAAAACAAGTTGTATGCGTGTTGCAGCCGCCGTAAAATGGCACTGACTCAGCATGTGCTGAAGGTTTTCACCGACAGCGCTATGATGACTAGCGCTAGACTATGATGCAAGAGTGACTTTTTCTAGATCTTCAACTTGGTAAATTAAATGGTTTCCTAAGCACGTCAGTCCACCCACCTATTATAGTAATTTACTGGTTTTATACTTAAAATAAAAAAAATATACTAAAAAAATATATAAAAATCGCTTAAAATTGTTTAACGTAGCTGCTGTATGCACACTCAATATACGAAATTTCAGAAAACAAGGATAAAACAGAACAAATATGAAATAAATCAGCATTCCGCGGCGGAGTCTTGCAATAAATTGCGTGTTCGAGTGGTTTAAATAGGGCTTTGTATAAAAAACCTATAAAAATACTAGTCGAGAGAAAACAGTCACAAAATCACCCTTATGTAGGAAAAATAAATACATGAGCACTTAGGTATAGTGGCGGTATAGGAGGGGACCGATTTTTCTATGGTCTCGTGCGCCCTTGACTATACTACCAAAGAACAAGAACTATTTTGAATAATTTCTTTTTTACAAAAAAGGAACCCGCCTTTAATAAACTGACAGATACATCAACTGAGCACTTTCTCTATTTTGAAGTCGGTTAAAATAGGGTCATAAAACCTTCTCCTGAATGTAACAAATATACTTATCTGAAAACCGCATCAAAATCGGTTGAGCCAAACGCGAGATAATCGCGGACAAACATACATACATACAGGTCAAACTGATAACCTCCTTTTTTGAAGTCGGTTAAAAACTGATAAAACCGATAGTGTAACGCCTCCCGCCGCTGTATAAATAAAAAAAATACATGGGTACAAACAAACACAAGCTGACAAACATAACTGTGCTAGATATGCTAATATATACATATATCCTACATATTGTATTATAAGTATGAATATGTTTACACATTTATTAATCGCACTGCTTCTCATGGTTCTGGCAGAATAACCAGCGTTGCATTTTTTGCAACACATGCTGAGTCAGAGCCATTTTGCACCCACAATATCTACATATAAAAATACTTTGAAACTATTTTACCTGTTTGTATCTCTAATTAATATGTACTATGTGTCTGTATTGTGTGTGCAAATAAATCTATGTCTATGTCTATGTCTATGTCTAATAAGAATTAAAACAACGGAACTTCCTTGAGGTACTAGGATCGCAAACAAATAGGTAGTTTTTTTTTCTCTGAGGAAATCGCGTGTATTATCGGTGGTGCTGCGGAGGCATTGTGCCCGAGACAATGGGGGTGAAGAGGGGAAAAGTACGGTGCGGGAGGGAAAGGTGAGGTAAAAATTAAAAATTTTAATTTTCCTGCCCGCTGCGTTTAAAACGACCAATGAAATGTGACGCAGTAATCAAAATATTATAATGATTGTGAAAATTACTAGGTTCTTAGCAAACCTGTTATTTTTAGTACATACTAGTCGACCCGGCGAACTTCGTACCGCCTAACCTATTAATATTTTGCACATGTTTTATACTCATAAACCTTCCTCTTGAATCACTCTATCTATTTAAAAATACTGCATCTAAATCAGTTGAATAGTTTTAAAGATATAAGTATACATAGGGACAGACGCGGTAAGCGACTTTGTTTTATACTATGTATTGATTATGTGTATACCTGATTTTTTTTTCTGTCATACAAGGTTTTTTTTCTTTGAATAAAACAAGGTGCCTGCCACTGTTAATGTCACTGTATTTGTGCAGGTACGTAGGTGTAATAAAGTTTGTGTTCGTTCATACATTCTTACGACTCATCAATATCAATATCAATATCAATCAATACATAGTATAAAATTAAGTCGTTTCCCGCGTCTGTCCCTATATATGCTTATATCTTTAAAAATATGCAACGGATTTTAATGCGGTTTTTTTTAATAGACAGAGTGATTCAAGAGGAAGGTTTATAAGTATAATACATGCACAAAATATTATTAGGTTAGGCGGCACAAAGTTCGCCGGGTCGACTAGTTATTATAATAAGTACGAAAAACAATGTGTCGCCATAATACTTACTTTTCCAATAACCAGTTGAACGTTACCAAATTTTTCCCAAAAACATAACACAAGACAATATTTTTTCAGGCCAGAGTTAGGTAAACATATAAAAATGTTAGTCGTCGCTCGTTTAGATGATGTAGTTTACGATGTCCTTCGGAGTGGACAACAGATGGACCAGTTTACTCTATTTTATTACAATCTACTTTTTGTGGATCATAAACACTAATAATTTAAGCAAAAAATATTACACTTTGTTGATTTAAACGTGGTTATAATATCTGCGATAGAGTTTACTAGATAAATATGACTGATAAAATTAATTATTTATTAAAATCTGAATTTCAAACATGGATTTTATAAAGACAGGAAGGTTTTTACTTAGTACTTTCTTTAATAGAAACTAGCCGTCTCATTCATAAAGATACAGTAGATTTTAAGTCGCCTTACTGGAGGTCTACTTCTCTGGTTTGTTGTATGGTAAATACGTGACATCCAGCAAAAATTGACATACGTCAAATAACTAAAATGCTCTTTAACTTTTTATGAATAACAGGGTAGGTATTTACGCTTAGCACAAACTTCGCGAACGATCTATTAAAAAACTGATATAAGTGGCCTGGGACCAAGACTTCCACTGCCGGACACAGGTCCCCATTGAACGTTCTTGTGCGACCCTTATCCCGTGTATAATAAATAGTACTACATACAGTACGGGCACTCCCTGCCTCCCGCAGCTAGTGCGGCTCCCCCGCGCTCGGTTACCTCTCAGTTACCCCTCTAGGGTTACCACTCAGTACAAATAAAGCAGCGTCGCACGTCTTATCTCACACACAAGCATGATAAGCGTGCACGTACACGAGTTTCGGCTGTGTGCGACGAAGCTACGCAAGGTGTGCCTATACGAAACTAAAGTGCCGTTCCACCATTAGTTAAGCTTGAGTTGAACAGTGGACTTGATACTCTGGGCTGTTAAAAATAAGCCACGTCTCAATAAACTGTTTTACGGCTAGTTAACAGCTGATACCGGCGGTAACTGCTTCACGCCTTTACGGCCCATTTACGACGACGTGAGCTGATAGCGGTATGGAGGGATAAATATGTGTTTATGTTGGACTCTCTCAAGAATCTCGCTTGATTTGCTGGCACGTACTTAGACTAAAATTTAAAAAAAAGGTTGCTTTTAGCGATAAGGCCGCCCATTGCAATCAATGTTAGTAATTTAAGAAAATTGTAACTCAATGTATTTCTAATCTATTCTATTCTGTAAGAGTATTTCTATTCTATTCTACGTTTATTGTCATAAGACACGTACAATAACAATTAACTAACAGAATGAAGAGTGAGTGCATACAAAAAGAGAAAACGTTTTTCCTCTCCAATCGCCATCAAGTTTAAGTATGTAACTAACACTATAAAAAACTAACCCTGTTATTCATAAAAAGTTAAAGAGCATTTTAGTTATTTGACGTATGTTTAATAAGACTTGATGTCACGTATTTACCATACAACAAACAAGAGAAGTAGACCTCCAGTAAAGCTTCTAAAAACCTAATGTATCTTTATAAATAATACGGTAAGTTTGTACGGTTTTCTTTTTTAAAAATTTCTAAAGATTCAGACTTTTATTCAGACTTACAGACACAAAGATATTTTGTGATAAAAAATTTTTGGTTAAAAAGTAGTTTGTTTTGAAACCAAAACCTAAACCTAGATTTTTTAATGACAAAGCGATAGACGTAAAAAAATATGTAATTTGCTTAGTAAATCTTAGCAAATTAAATTTTTTTTTAGTAGTGAAAAATGCAAATTCCCGCCGAAACGCAAATTTGTTAAAAAAAAAAAGCTCTCTCTGTCGCATGGTTGCGGTAAGGTAAGGATGCGGCAGCATCAGTTTTTCTTATATTTTTGCGTTGCTATACTGTCCTCTTAAGCAAACACAGGGACAGACGCGGGAAGCGACTTTATTTTATATGTATTGATTGATGTGCGTAGCCACTTATCGCTTAGAGCGATTTTAGGTAGGAATAAATAATGGTTGAATGTTATTCGAACAGGGACTGTATAGGAATCTCGCACTTGTTTGCCAGTTGTGCCACTTGACCCACCTGCACGTTATAACAATAGCGAGCGGCCTACGATTTAAGCATTTCCCTTAATAATGGTATAAAAACTGAGCACACTCAACTCAACAGCGAGCATGGGGTATTATCAGATACAAACAGCGTCGGGAAATCCCCCGCGCGGCGACGCGGGCACGTCCGCGTTGCCCGGCCTATAACCGTGCACCTGTGTTTTCCTAAATTTAATAAATACTGCAAACTGGCCAGTTAAAAATTTATTTTTAATACACGTTTATCCCTTTTACTACTTTTGTTTTATTCTTTAACTGTGACGTAATTTTTTTAACGAAGCTGTATTTACAAACGCACATAACGCACGCCTTACCTTACCAAGGTGTCAAAAAAAAAGAAATTGCACAGTTTTTATATAGGTATCTTAGACAAAGTAGAACGCTGCGCTTCCTATAGACGGAACATAGAAGAACCTGAATGCGAGCAGTCATCAAATGTGTATGTGTGTATAAGTTGTATGGTTTTGAGTCCAGACAGTGGTAACATGACGAAAATTTGTCGACTTTGTCGTATCTATCTGTCACTTTTGTCGATCGTCTCCTTACATTTTCCCGCATTCAAATGTCAAAAGCGATCAAAAATGACAGAACGACTCGACAAATGGTTCGTCATGCTACGTAGGCATCTGGACTCAAAATAGTAGGCAAAATAGCAAACACATAGACAAGAAAATGCTAAATGCTGCTCGCATGCATTCTTAGGCTATATAGAGTTTATGAGTTTGTCTCTGTCTCTCATATGATTAGTTTGTTATTGTTGAAGGAATACGAGTAGTAGTTCTCCGTTTCTGAAATGAAATGAAATGAAATAACGCTTTATTGCCAACAACAATACAATTAAAATAAAACATCAAAATAATACAATTACAGTAAAATTTTGAATTTAAGGTTAGGTTTTAGGTTTATTTCTGCTAAAAGAGCTTCCATCTAGTACATACCTTATCTCAGATAAGTATGGTTTTTATACAATTACTAAAATGTAGTGATTCTTTAGTCTATGCCATTACTAAGCGCCCTTTTTTGGGGTTAAATGAGGGTTAAATTATAATGCTAAGAATAAAATAAAAATAATGGTAATTAAGAAACTTTTTTGAATCTTTCATGAGATTCTGTGATCACATTCAATTGGATTATTACTTTAAACTTTAAAACACATAATACATATTGAAAAATCCTATTGTCTGTCTGTCTGTCGCTGTAGTAAAAAAAAACTACTGACTTAACTTGCTTGTAAAATAATTTTAAAACTGTTATATTAAATGCTATGGCGGTAAAGCATTTAATCAAACAGATTAAAAAGGATCATCTAAAATTATTCTCTGAGAGAGAGACAACATTTTAGGAAATTGAAATTTATAAAATTTAAATATTTCTCTGTAAATTTGGATGAGATTAAACTCGAAATTATTCGGATTATTTCTCTAAATCTGTTTACAGATTTGTGGAGTTAAGGTTTGTTTAAGCTTCTGACCAACTAGCGCAGTTTTGACTATCTAACTAATGTATATAAGTAATTTAAGAGGCATAGCACAGACACACTTTCTAAAAACAGCCACTTTTGGCAACAATCAGTAGCTTTCTGTCCTAAAAGCTATACAACAATGCACTAAAAATACTAGGCTGAATTATCTAGGGGAATGCTGTTTCACATTTTTGATATTTTCCTTAGTTTAGAAGATTTTTTTTTTCTCGGGTGGCGCTACTTTAGCTGTGCTATGGCTCTTAAGAAAGTTATACGTACGACGCTATATAAAAGATTAGATAGATACGAGAGACGCTATAGATTCAACTTCCTCATAATGTACTTCTTGTGACCTATAGGAAATCTATGTCCAGCAGGGGACTCGGTTAAGAGGCATAGCAATGCTAAAGTAGCGCCACCCGCAAAAAAAAACGTATCTTATAATCTGAGGCAAATATCAAGAACTAGTCGACCTGGCGAATTCGTACCTCCTAACCTGTATGTATTATACTTATAAACTTTCCTCTTGAATCACTTTATCTATTCAAAAAAACCTCATCAAAATCCGATGCGTAGTTGTAAAGATATAAGCATACATAGGGACAGACGCGGGAAGCGACTTTATTTTAAACTATGTATTGATGTTGACAGTATTCCACTAGATAATGAAGCCTCGTATTTTTAGTCCCTTAGTTTAGAAAATATTTTTTTTTTTACTTTAGCATTGCTATGCCTTATAAAAAAAAGGAGAAATCTAGCGGTACCAAAGTGAATCACACTATATTATAAATGCGAAAGTTTTTGAGTGTGTATGTTTGTTACTCTTTACGTCAAAACGGCTGGAGAGATTTCAATAAAATTTGATACGGCGTTATCTGACACCCTTATATGCCTACACGAGGCCCCCGCCTAGTGCACCCTACGACCACGGGGTCCCCTCTTAGTCGCCCCTTACGACAGTTATGTGACACTCTGGATTAATACATAGGCTATTTATTTTGATTAATAAACTGCGGGTAACACCGCGGGGCACAGCTAGTTGTACAAAAGAATACAGTGGATGCGGTTAGCGAAGTAAAATCAATTGAAAATGTGCGAATTTTGTTTGAAATTTATTTTTTTCGATTTCCCTCTAATTGTGATAAACTGAACGCTCAGCTCTCTAGGCGCGTCGGATACAAAAAATATAAAAATTGAAAATATGCGAGTCCCGGCAGGACCGAAAAGTTCGGAATTCATACGATTTTTCGTTTTTAATTTTACTTAATTCTATTGACCTGACCTTTTCGTGTGTAATATTCTGTAATATTGTGTTTGTTTTTTCATCATCAATATATACATAGTATAAAATAAAGTCGCTTTCAGCGTCTGTCCCTATGTATGCTTATATCTTTCTAAAATACGCAACGGATTTTGATGCGGTTTTTTTTAATAGATAGAGTGATTCAAGAGGAAGGTTTGTAAATACAATACATGGACAAAATATAATAAGTTTAGGCGGTACGAAGTACGCCGGGTCGACTAGTAGAATATAATTTAGGCTTTACGTGTACAGTGTTTTGTTATTCAGGCTGGTCTGTGCTTCTGTAGACAGCTGTAGACCTATTGCGGTTCTTAATGATAATGGAACTAATAACGAGAATGAAAATAGTTTAATTATAATAGACATAGAAGTTGATGGATATCATTGGTATTGCGGTAACAAAATGATTAATTTATATCGCTATGGTAATAAATAAAAGAACGATTGAATCATGAGACTATAGACGCTTTTATTTTAATAATTTCTCCCTATTTCCCATTCAAAAATTATTTTTCAAGGTTAACAATACTTAACCCAAACAAACTCATTAACAATATCGATACAGAGAGCTAAGTGAGTCGCCTGTATCGTTTGACAGTTGACATCCATTAATCGACTTCATTTCAATCCTCATTTTCATTCGGAAACAACGGCAATACCATGAGACGTCAAAATAGTATAATAGTTCGGTCAGCCATGAAAATGGAGATTGCAGTTCACTATGCCGTCAATATTCGAAAGATTAATATCCAGACTGGATATAAAATGTCAAATTTTCTTTCATTTTTATGACCATTGAGAACCGCAATAGGCCAACTGGTTTCTCAGTCGCTTGCCGAGCCGCAGGGGGGACGACCCTTTTTTTTTTTTTAAGGCGGGGAAACTCCTAACGAGTACCCTGCGACCCCGGGGGGAGTCGCAGGGTTATATGGAGTTCGCACCCACTAAAACCCCGCCGGTGTCCATCTCGGCTGTTGGCAAAGGGGTCACGGGTGATCTTTCGATCGTTATGTTCAACTCCGTGACCCCCTCCAGCATTGGCAATTTAGCCTCTTCACGGGGGGACGAGTGTTGGTAGTCCCCCCTGAGCGCGGATGGCTCTTTCTACTCTCGACGGCGGAATCGGGACACCGCGTTCCACCGTCCTTCTCGGGGCCGTTATATGACTACACGAGGCCCCCGCCTCGTGCACCCAACGACCCCGGGGTCCCCTCTTAGTCGCCTCATACGACAGGCAGGGGATACCTCAGTCCTATTCTTCGGCCCGGTACTGCAGGGCGTGGGGGGACGACCCTGAACCGACCCTCCGCAATATAGGAATTAGTAATAGTAGTTTTTTAGATTCTCAATAAGATACCTCATTTCCTATAGAATAAAACCTTGTCATATAAATTCTTCCTTCAGAAGAAGAATGCAGAAGTAACCGATCGTTTTGTCGAAAACCAGACGTCAAACGTATCCTCGACCCCGACTACAAAGAAGCTTGTCTGAAACTTCCTGAGGTTTTCCTACGGGAACAAAGACGGTTTTTGCGGACAACTTGTTTTAATTAACATAGTTGGGTGTTTGTTTCTGGAGAGACCGTTTTAAGGGCTTCCTAACAATTAAAGTTAAACAAGAAATTGTTTATAGAATTGGGATTTTAAAGTTTTCAAACAATATACATAGTTTTTGTACAACTTTAAACTTATTTACCGAACTAGTCGCGGAGAACTGACTTACAAAGTTTAAACAATTTATTATACAAACATAATAGCCCTACTGTTATTTTTAATTTTGGAATGTTCTGTGATGTCATTTCTATTTCATCTAATGGTCAAATAATTTTTCAAATCGGTCAAGTAGATTTGAAGCCTGTTAGATTGAAACGAACAAACAATGATCGAATGCGGCGAACATTGCTATGATAAATAATGAATATCAGTCTGGGTCTAATGTTCGTATCTGTATATGTGTCGGGCACCCTAGATACAGGTTCTTCCTAGTTGAGGGATTTGAGTGTGATGTATTATTATTACTATATTATTATTAATGAAATCTCTCCTCTTAATCTTCTATTCTATACCAATATTATAAAGAGGATTTGTTTGTTTGTTTGTTTGTTTGTAACGAATAGGCTCCGGAAATACTGAACCGATTTGAAAAATTCTTTCACTGGTAGGAAGCTACATTAACCCCGAGTGTCATAGGCTATATTAGATTTTCAAAAAAATTAGGAATCCTTACCTAATCTCAAATAATATAACCCAAGGTGCAATATTTTTTCCGTTGTTTACATATTTTGACAGGTGGTTTGTTGTTGTTGTTTGTTTTTTATTCGACCGTTCTGGGCAGTCAAAAGAACAAAGTCTATAGAGCCAAGTCTTCAGTAGTATCTTATATTCTATGGCGTCACGAAGTAAGCCAGGAAAGCTCGTAATATATAAGTATAGATCTATATCTCTTCGAAAAGGCACATTTAAAATGGTTTGCTTCTTTCAAATTGGCATCTCTCTACGTTAATCCAAAGTCCCGACCGGAAATCAACTAAATCAGGACCGTATCGGTCCCATCTCATCAATCATACTGACGTACTGAAGGAGATAGACTGATAGAGTCAAGCTCTAGCTGTGGTTTCCAAACTCTCTTGAGTCAAGAGTCAAGGGCATGTACAGTGGCGGACACGATCGGCGTACTTGTACTTTGGTAATACAGTCTAGGGCTGACGAAACCATAGACAAATCTGTTACGGCCTCCTAGTCCGTGACTGTACGATTGAGAAGGCTCTAAGCTGATAGTGATTACCAATACTGCATTTTTAACACCAACATCAAGATCAAAATCATAAATTATTTATTCAATATAGGATACAAGATAAATCACTTATTGAAAGTCAATTGGACTACATCTAATCTAATCGCTATTGATACCTTATTTGGTAAAGTATCCTATACTGCGAGAGACGAGGTAGTTCAGGGTGCCCACCAATTGGCTCAGGTAAACAAATGTTTGGCTTGCCTTACGACAATGGTCGTCTGGAGAGGCACCCAAACGAGCCCTCCTCTGTCAAATGATTCTACACCTACCTATATATAAATGTTTGGCTGGCCGAAAAATGTAAAGTCAAATTAAACAAAGTTCTTCTTTTCGTCTTATTTCCGCAAAAAATAATAATAATAACGCATCACACTTAGATCCCTAAACTAGGCAGTACCTGTATCTAAGTTGCCGAAACACATAGGTACAAACACACCGAAGAAAACGAATATTAAGAGGCATAGCACAGCTAAAGTATCGCCATCCGCGAAAAAAATAATATCTTCAAACTAAGACAAATATCAAAAATGTAAAACAGTATTCCTCCAATATAAAATAGTATACTATATACCTAATCTTATTATTTCTACTAAGCGCTACTTTTAATTTTTATGCTAAAGTTTAAATAAAGTGGTATTCAAGCTTATTAATTTGCAGAAAACTTAACTGACGTGCTTTGAGAGCGGTTTTTAATTTTTTTTTAACCTGTTCATTTAAAAAATAAAGTTTCCTTAAGCTGCCTTGCGGTTGTGCACACTCGGCGAACGAACAAGAACATAACTTCTGCACCAACTTAGACAAACTTAAAAATTTGAAGCTAAACCTAGTCTATAAGACCACTTGTGGCAATCTGTGGCAATTATTACAAATATAATTACAAATATAAATATTATAAAGAGGAAAGATTTGTTTGAATATTATAAAGAGGAAAAATGTGACGCAGTAATTAAAATATTATAATGATTGTGAAAATTACTAGGTTCTTAGCAAACCTGTTATTTTTAGTACATACTAGTCGACCCAGCGAACTTCGTACCGCCTAAACTATTACCGTCTTATTCATAAAGATACAGTAGATTTTAAGTAGCCTTACTGGAGGTCTACTTCTCTGGTTTGTTGTATGGTAAATACGTGACATCCAGTCTAAATTGACATACGTCAAATAACTAAAATGCTCTTTAACTTTTTATGAATAACAGGGTTAGTATTTTGCACATCTATACCAATATTATAAAGAGGAAAGATTTGTTTGTTTGTTTGTAACGAATAGGCTCCGGAAATACTGAACCGATTTGAAAAATTATTTCACTGGTAAGAAGCTACATTAACCCCGAGTGTCATAGGCTATATTAGATTTTCAAAAAAATTAAAAATTAATCCATACCTAAACTCAAACAATATAACCCAAGGTGCAATATTTTTTCCGTTGTTTACATATTTTGACAGGTGGTTTGTTGTTGTTGTTTGTTTTGTATTCGGCCATTCTGGGCAGTCCTAAGAACATAGTCTATAGAGCCAAGTCTTTTGTAGTATCTCATATTTTATGGCGTAACGAAGTAAGCCGGGAACGCTCGTAATTTATAAACTGTATTCATCTGTTTGACAGTGTTGTGGATAAAGATGCCTATTGTCTGATGTTTTCGCATGATACGTTACAAGAAAACAAGCAATATATTAAAATAACCCGGTCGGGTCACGTCACGTGTCATACGTCTTGTCACAGGGTCACGTGACAGGCACTGACAGCCCAATCACCGCGCGGTCGTCGCTTGCTTGATGAGACCTCAATGGATACCCTCGATATCCTAATAATAGATAGGAAACTTTCTTCATTATAACGACTAAGAGAAGAGTAATAATCCTACTAATAAGTCTGTGGAGAAGAGTTCACGTAGAGTGGAGGAGTCTTTTGCAGACAGTCTTCTGTTGCGCACCGAAAGCCGTAGAGTAGGCAGACCCTCCAGAAGCTGTTCAGATGATCTGTTGAACGTTGCTGGAGTGCACGGGATGAGGGTTGCACAAAACCGGTCAATATAGCTAGTTCGCATTTGTTATATAAAAAGTACATAAGGATTAAAAATATAAGTTTTTTTTTTTTTTCAGTCGGTTATAACCACAGAAAAGCGAGCACTTTTCTTTGTTCTGTGGTTATAACGTCATAAGATTAGCGTTTGTTTTAAAATTAAATAACTTGTTGAATAACTTTGGCATGCAATAATTCAAACCGAAAATTATGCGTTTTTAATTTGTTTTTGGTTTTAGTTTGAAAATTCAAGAATTTAATAAAAAAAAATGCGAACAGAGATTTAAAGCAGGTACTGTGACCGCCATTTTGGTAATTTTGGTAAAATATTCATATGCAACGAAATTAATGTCGTATTCGGGATCTAATCAACACTTTACTGATACAGAAGAAGAAGCGAATCAAAGTGAAAAAATTCACAGAATCGCAGCCGTAAAAGAAGGAAAAAGAACATTTATCTATAACATGGTAGGGTAACATGCCCTATTACGGCGCGTTTTGACGACATTTTAAAGTAGGGTAAGAAATTAAGCATTTCTAAATATTTTAGCAGATATTTAATTTTTTTTTTGACAATTATGATAATTATATTTTCTATTTCAGTTGTCGTTTTATTTATTTTAGAGTGATAATTAATTATAAATAAATATTTTTTCTGACAATTCGGAATTCCTATTACGGCGGCAAAAAAAAGTATGAAGCCCATTACGGCGGTAAGCACAGCCTATTACGGAGTATGGGATGACAACATACACACGATGAAACATTTTAATCTAAGCTCATGGTTCCGTGCAATCAGAAAATGGTATGCAATGGCTGTAATTGTTACTGGCACTTTACATAAATACAGGTTCTTCCTAGTAAGGGGCTATTTTGATAATATTTTGTGTTTCAACTATTTAATAAATGGCCTCGCGCTAAGAAGTTTCCAATAATATAATTCGTTTAGGAAACACGAATAATGAATATTTGGCTGTATGGGCTACTATGTTTCTTTGCCTGACCTGAACGAGCGAAAAACAAAACAACAATCAATCAATCAATCTACGGCATCGTAACGTTCTTCCATCTCTCTGCACAACGGAACGGAATGAATTAAATATAGGGACGATTTTTTTTTATTAGCCGCGCTGATAAATAAACCATTTGAAAATGGCGGCCGAACAAATGCTATCTCGTACGTATGAACGTATATAAGTATGAGGGAAGAGTTGAGAAGAGAGACAGCCTATACAACGGCCGCCATTTTGAGATCGTTTCTTTATGTGAGCAGGTTATACCCATAAAAGCGTAATCTGTGCAAATTTGGCTAGCTTATTAACATAATTTTTAATATTTGTTGTTAATCTACATTCAGTGAAGTTACAAATGATCATTATTTAATGTCTGTTGACCAGGTCATATCTCAGTAGAGGCTCGACAAAAGTTTGTTCAAAAAGGAAGATTTTGGCACAATTTTTGCATGTTTCTCTAAATTTCCATAATTTTTTGAAGTTTTTAATATTTGTTAGTATTCTTTGGACGACAAATAAAATATCGTGAAATTTTGTCCTTAAAATTAATCGATCCGTTGCGGAAATTAGTGCCTTTGGCAGACAGACAGACGGACGGATGGATAAGATATATTAATAAGGTACCGGGACGTGAACCCAAAACCTTAATCAATAAACTGATACAAACCTAAACTCGGAACTTCCTCTTTTCTAAAATCGGTTAAAAATAGGTACTAAAACCCTTCTTCTGAATTTAAAAAATACTTTTGTGAAAATCGGCTTTGACAAAATCTAAATAATAATGGACAAACATGCATACAAACTTACATACAGGTCGAATTGATAACCTTCTTAACCTCTTTATAAAACAATTGCTGTTCGTTTTTCTCCAACTTTAATTAGAAAAAGGCCCGGACGAGGGTTTTTATAATTTAATAATCCTACTAATATTATAAACGACAAAGTTTGTTATAAAGGATGTCTGTAACTCTTTCACGTAAAAACTACGAAATAGATTTTAATGAAACCTTACAAATAAAACATATTTGAAGGAAAATTTAACTGGCGAAGCAGCGGGGTGCAGTCAGTGAAGGTTTAGTTAAGCGGTTAAAAAAGATGGAAAATGGATTTTTACCCAAGCGGAGAAAATAAAAAAAAGAAAGATACATTTTTTTAACAACAACGTTGACACAAACATTCAATAAAATGGAACACAAAAAAAAACAACAACAAAACAGTTAACTAAAATACAATCAATATATATAAAACTCTTCCGTTACTGACTGACTGACTGACTGACTGACAGACAACGCAGAGCCGAAACTACTGGCCGTAGCGGGCTGAAATTTTGTATGTGGGTTCCTTAGGGAGTGTAGGTGAGCACTAAGAAAGGATTTCCCGAAATTCCCACGGGAACGGGAAAAAACCGGATTTTTTGTTTCTGAGAAATCTGCGCGGGAAATACCGCGGGACAGCCTCTAGTAATAAATAAAACAACCAACGAATCATAATCAGTTTTGTATGGTGTGTCAAAAGTTGCGGTAAAATCTAGTAGTAAATTATTATATTGATGGTAATATACGATCAACCTTTGTGTAAGGTTTTTAATAATTTACTTACCCTGTTATTCATAAAAAGTTAATGTGCATTTTAGTTATTTGACGTATGTTAATTAAGACAGGATGTCACGTATTTACCATACAATAAACCAAATAAGTAGACCTGCAGTAAAGCTTTTTAAAATGTACGGTATCTTTATGAATAATACGGTTAAATTATTAGCTCTGTAATTTCCATACACCGTGTTAGGATTCCTTACAGCCTAATACGGTAGGTACTAAAATATCTAATGAGTTTTTATATCCTAATTTTGAAATATAATGTTAAGATATTTAGGGAATGTAAGTTATTAATTACAAATAAGAGCACTCTGACTTTACCATAAAACTCTCAAATCGTTAGTAAACGTTGTATTAGACTATTTTTTTTTCATTAAAACTCATGCTTTAGGTTTCACAGTATTCTAACAAACTTAAATTTTACTGTCAACTTTAAGCGTCAAAAACAAGGATTCTAGTTAAAAAACATGTACCTCCAAAATTGGTTTTATACTTGAGAACTAATGAAAATTACTCTTAAATAACGAAATGTTCAAAAATGATATTTAATATACCGCTAAATTTATAAATTACCGACACTGCGTTTTTCCTATTACCGATGGTACCCTCCGTAATAGGCGGTACCCTCAAATAGCCTTCCTAACACGGCGGACTTTTGTTTACTCATATTTACTTGTTTTATTTGATTTTAAACTGAAATCAACTTGATTAACTAAGACTACTTGATTGTAAAAAGTATTCGAATATATTAACATAATCTTAAAGTGTTTGGTTGAACTAAAAACGAAGTCTGAAAATTCAATGTTCTACCGCGAGTCAGTCTGCGTTTGTATGAAACAGCTTCTCGCTTCGGTGACGTTACACAAAATAATTAATTTAAGTAATTTTAAACGATTTTAAACGCACGAGTGCTGGGTAATAAGTTACGTATTAGTTTCCCTTGGACACTATGTAGTCACCTTTACCATACACAGTCACAACGAATCATAAATTGCAAAAGATAAAATAGAGCCGTAATAGGACGTGATTTTGACTACCGCGGTAATAGGACGTTTTACCCTACAATTTGAATTTATTTAATTAAAATTGTAGAATTTTATAAGTTATTCTAACTAATATGGCCAGGATTTATCACAAAATACATTAAAGATTGTGAAATTTGTTAAATTGGTAAACATCAAATTTTGTAAGTTTAAAAAAGAAAGTTCTTTTTGTACAGTTCAAGGTAAGTTTTGGAAAATTTCTTCGAATTGAGTTTCAGGAAGACCTAAAACTATGATGAAAAGCTTAAAATACTTTGAAACTTTCGAGACATTCGTAATTGTAAATTTTCAAAATTATACTCTTTTGTAAATTTCTCCTTTTTTTTCATTAGTTTTAGCGTCACACGTCTCATCTCACTCACACAAGCATGATACGCGTGCATGTACACGAGTTTCGGCTGTGCGCGAAGCAACGCACTTTTTTTCTATGAAGTGTCCGAGGTGTGGTCTAGGGCACACGAGACCGTAGACAAAAGTGTTACGCCTCGCCGTCCTTATCCACCTCTGTTTCATGTGTCCAGTTAATATCCGCAATTTTAAATTGGCCCACACATTTATCAGTGCCCCTAACTAGGTAGATCCTGTATCTAAAGACACCCGAAACACATACAAACACACCCAGGAAACAAACGAACAGCTTTTACCATTAAAACTACATTCGCCCTTTGCCGGGAATCGAACCATCAAGTACGAAGTCACAGTCCGCCCACTGAACCAATCAATATATATAAAACTCTTCCGTTACTGACTGACTGACTGACTGACAGACAACGCAGAGCCGAAACTACTGGGCGTAGAAAGCTGAAAATTGGCACGTAGGTTTCTTGGGGAGTGTAGGTGAGCACTAAGAAGGGATTTCCCGAAATTCCTACGGGAACGGGAAAAAATGAGAATTTTGTGTTTATGAGAAATCTGCGCGGGAAAAACCGCGGGGCAGCCTCTATCAATATATATAAAACTCTTCCGTTACTGACTGACTGATTGACTGACTGACTGACTGACTGACAGACAACGCAGAGCCGAAACTACTGGGAGTAGCGGGCTGAAATTTTGCATGTAGGTTCCTTAGTAAGTGTAGGTGAGCACTAAGAAGGGTTTTCCGAAATTCCCACGGGAACGGGAAAAAACAGGAATTTTGTGTTTATGAGAAATCTGCGCGGGAAATACCGCGGGGCAGCCTCTAGTAAGATATAAGATTATTATAATGTCGTCACACTGTCAGATCAGATTAAAACCAGAGTACTGCGCAACAATCTGTCATTTTGTAACGGGTTATTGGGGCAGAGAAGGTCGGCGCCGAATCGTTAATTATTGTAAATTTGCATATTATAACATCCGCCTGTTTTGCCCAAATATCGGTAAACAGTATACATTTTAGCGAATTCAAATTGACAGATTGAGCGCAAATATTGACTTTAAACTATACACTGTTACTTTTTTTTTGAAAATTTTACACACGGTAGGGATAGTTATATAATACAGGACTGATACCTGAAAATAAAATTTAAAAAATAGTGAACCATGCTGACTTAAGGCCCTTCGAAAGTTTTGTAAAAAAAATAAAAACGATGTGTACAGAGCAATGACTAACGGTGGCTTAGCTAATGCCAGAAGAGTTAGGGGGCGGAGAGCAATTCACGGGGGGGTGGGGGTCCATCGGGCTAATTTTTTTTTATGAATTCATAAAAATAAAAAAAAAACGAGTCATATATCAAGCAAAGACTTAGTGAAAGTTTCCGCCACGATAAAAAAAATACCATGTAATTGTATAGTACTGTGTGCAGTGTGGTAGTGGCATTGAATACTCCCACCCCATCCTCCCGTGGGTTTCGTAAAAACAGCCAAAGGAAGGGCAGCATCTTTAAAAATATTTTTTTTTAATCTTGTATGACACGAAACAACTTTTTTGTTTGCAGAGCCATTTTACAGAGATGCTAGCGCGTTCTCGATAAAAAATTATATCTTCTAAACTAAGACAAATATCAAAAATGTGGCGCAGTATGACATTAGATAATGTAGCCTAGTATTTTTTTAACACAGTAAAGTAGTACTACCATAAAAGAACAAAACTATACACAGATTGTTGCTAAAAGTAGCCACTTTTAGCAACACTTTGTAGCTTTCTTTGCTCTTTAATTTAAAAGCTATACAACAGTGCCTACTACGCTTCATTATCTAGTGTCATACTGTGCCACATTTTTAATATTTGCCTTAGTTTAGAAGATAATAATAATAATAACACATCACACTCAGAGCCCCTAACTAGGAAGAACCAGAATCTAGGGCACCCGAAACACACAGAGATGAACATTACACCCAGACCGGAAACAAACATCGATATTCATCATATCAATATTCGCCCTGACCGGGAATCGAACCCAGGTGCACACGCTGACTCAGTCTACATCACTGCCAACAACAACTGAGCCACGGAGCAGTAAATGTGCTTCAGAGGTCCGGATTCGATTCCCGGCAGAAGCGAACATTGTTTTATTAGATATCAATTTTTATTTTCTGAATCTTTGTTTACGTATCGGGCACCCTAGGAACAGGTTCTACCTACCTTTGTAGTCAAGCATTATTATTCTTTATCCTTGCAAATGCTTAAGAAATTCTGTCTATCTGTCTATCTCGCTTTCCTAGGCAAACTACTGAACCGATTTAAATAAAATTTGGTATATGGATAGTTTAGAGCTTGAAAAAGAACATAGGCTACTTTTTATCCCGAAATCCCAGAGAAAAAAAAAATGGGAATTTGATGTTTCAAGGTAAAATGCGCTGGCGAAGCTGCAAGGCGCCCACTTAATCATAATATACTTATTAAGAGCCATAGTACAGCTAAAGTAGCGCCACCCGCGAAAAAAATTAATATCTTCTAAACTAAGGCAAATATCAAAAATGTGAAACAGTATTCCACTAGATAATGCAGCCTAGTAGTTTTAGAGCACTGTTGTATAGCCGGTAGATTAATGACCAAAGAAAGCTACGCTACTGATTAATGCCAAAAATGGCCGTTTTTAGCAACAATCAGTAGCTTTCTATGGTCTTTAACTTAAAAGCTATACAACAGAGCCCTAAAAATACTAGGCAACATTATCTACTGGAATACTGTTTCACATTTTTGATATTTGCCTTAGTTTAGAAGATTTCTTTTTCTCGGGTGGCGCTACTTTAGCTGTGCTATGCCTCTTAAACAATAGAGCTAAATACTTGTGACTAAACGCCTAAATATATTTTAGCCTTGGAACTATTAAATTTAGAGCTAATCCGAAGCTTTCAACATTTATCACGTAATACTTATTGCTTCAGTTAAAGTACGTGAGGCTGTCACGTTTGTGTCGGTCCTAAACCTGAATAATATTATTAACTGCTATATGACGAGCGTCCCGTCTCACCTACGTACGCCATAGAATATAAGATACTACTAAAGACTTGGCTTTATAGACTTTTTTCTTTTGGCTGCCCGGAATGGGCGAATAAAAAACAAAAAACCACAACAAAACACCTGTCAAAATAAAATGATGTAAACAACGGAAAAAACTTGTACCTTGGGTTACATTATTCGTGTTTAAGTAAGGATCCCTAATTTCTTTGAAAATCTAATTGGCCTATGTCACCCGGGGATAGTGTAGCTTCCCAAAAGTGAAAGAATTTTTCAAATCGGTTCAGTATTTCCGGAGCCTATTGGATGCAAACAAACAATCAAAACTTTCCTCTTTATTATTGGGTATAGATTAAGTGTGATAAAACACTAGAATAACAAACAAAAACTCTACCTCTGAGCTCTACCTATACATATATTCAAGAAGGTATTAATTTGTTATTTGTGTTTCTTAGCGGCGGTTTCCTTACTCTGAGGTTTCTTAGTTGTTGTGTAAATATTGATAATCAATATATATAAAACTCTTTCGTTACTGACTGACTGACAGACAACGCAGAGCCTAAACTACTGGGCGTAGAAAGCTGAAAATTGGCACGTAGGTTCCTTGGGGAGTGTAGGTGAGCACTTAGAAGGGATTTCCCGAAATTACCACGGTAACGGGAAAAAACGGGAATTTTGTGTTTATGAGAAATCTGCGCGGGAAAAACCGCGGGGCAGCCTCTAGTATTTATTATTCTTTAAGTTTTAACAATAATGATAATAAGGCCTCACACAGAGCCCCTAACTATGTGTTTTGGGCTCTGAGTATGATGCATTTATAAAAAAAAACAAGGTTATATTCTGTAAAAAAAAAAAAAAACTCTTTAAAAGAAACGATAAATCATAATTATACTGAAGAAGCAAACATTTAATGAATGTGTCATTAAAAAATACAGAAAATTTTGTAATAACATTCTTCTTTGATCGATCGAAGAGAATCAATAATTTACCTACAACCCACATATAGCAGGGCCCTGAAAGCTATCCAGTGAGCAGATAATCTAATAGAGTTGTATTCAACTTCGTCTGCATCAGACGACAAAAGATTTCTTCAGAACCGTAACATTTCAGCGAGAGCGCTGGTTATGTCAATGCCAAATTGTAATCAATATAAAACTCTTCCGTTACTAACTGACTGACTGATTGACAGACAACGCAAAGCCGGAACTACTTGGCGTAGCGGGCTGAAATTTTGAACACGGGTTCCTTGGAGAGTGTACGAGAGCATAAGGAATACAAAACATAATCTCACGCCTTTTATTCCCCGATGGGTTAGGGAGAGGTACCAGCTCAAGAGCCGGATTCACGTTTAGCCGAGTTTATGGTCCCGGCCGCAGTAGTGGTCGTTACAACCGCGGCGACAAGCTGGCCCCTTGTCACGTTGGTAATAAAGCATAAATTAAGGAATAATTTCCCAAAATTCCCATGGAAACGGGAGTAAACGGGATTTTAGTGTTTAAGAGAAATCTGCGCGGGTGATACCGCGGGGCAGCCTCTATTTTTTATATATGCCAACGTGATGACGTCTCTCTTAGTTTACATGCTTACTGCTCCCGTGTTAATAACTTGGAGGCACAAATTATTGTAATGCTTAGTTTCAACTAGTTTCCATTTTGTAAAAATAAAAAACGTTATCCTTTTGTCTAAACCGGCTTACCAATTTTCAGCCATTTTGGTTTACTTTAGGCGTGATTACGTAACACAGAGACAGATGGTTTTTTTCCGAAATAATTTTATTTTCGTGGTTTCTAAGAAGTATTTTTTATTGATAAATGTACCGGAAAAAACAATAATTGGTGTCTGCCCTCTCTCTTTAAAACTGTGTTTGATGTTCAATTCATTTGAGCATTTAATTTAATTATTAATTAAGTTCTTTTAGTCTGAATATTTTGAAAGCATTTTCAAATATTTTTGGTAAAATATTTGAAAGAGTCTCGTCGGAGCTTAACGGAATTTATTTCATTATTATACTTCTTATATTTAATTTGCTAAATGAACATTTTATTTACAAAATTTTTTTTTGTGATTATAACCAGTTTTTTTTAGAGTTTTAGTGAGCTCCGATCGCGAAAAAAAAAATTATCTTTGATCTAATGATAGTGTCCAAACAATATACGTTTTTTACTTTAGTGTTACGCTAAACTTAAATAGACACAAAAAATATTTTATTTTATTTTTATTTTTATTTATTTTTAATTTATAAAAAAAAACAAAAGAAAAAATTGCGCCGTCTATGGACGTGATTTGGGTACCACCATTAAAATAGTTTTTAGCAAAGTTAATTCAAAAATTCTTAATTCAATTATAGAATACAAGGTATCGTTTATCGTAAGTCATATTATATTTTTCATGCTCTTTAGTGAGTCTTTGGTTGATAGACGGTCCTTTGAGAGGCGTGCGTGGGGACGAATCCAACTCATTGAGGTCCTTTCTAATTTTGGTATGTAAATACAATACATATACATACCGCTGTCTTTCGGTATTATGCTAAAATTTTTAAAACTATGTTATGGATTTTGATGCGTTTTTTTTTTATAGATAGACTGATTAGGAGAAAATATGTTCATTCACAATATAGTAATAGGTTAGGCGGTACGAGGTTCACCGGGTCGACTAGTAAATAAAAAATAACAATAAAAAGACACCCATAATGGGAATCAAATATCGATACTATGTTTGCCCTCGCCAGGAATCAAACCCGGATCACTGCAGTCACTAGGCATGACCTAAATAAGTATTTATCAATTATTGATTTGTTCTGTTATCGAGGTACCTATTTATTCCGGTTTTAGAAAAGTTCTATTGCTGAAAATGTCATTCGTAGAAAAAGAAATAGCAAAACTTTTGGGAAAAACTAAATTAAACCTGCATCTAGGATGCCCGAAACACACAATTAATTAAATTGGAAAAACAACATTTTAAATTTCACTCGCTAGAAATTTTATTGAGAGTAGGATTTCTGTTGGGAAAATCAGAATCAAAATCTCGGCTGCTTAAAATCAAAACCCAGTAACTCGTTTTAACTAAAATGCTCAGGAGAGCCAAAAAACGGGTCGGCCACTTTAATTCGTTGCCCCGAAGAAACCAGACGCAATAGCGATTTGGGTGTTTGACCAAAAGTTTGAATATATTGTTGACTATAGTTTGTAGTACTTGTAATCGTGTTAGAAGTTATAGTTACACTTAAATGGATCTCACTATATTTTTTTTTGGAAATTTACCCAAATAAGACAATGAAAACAATTTCAAAACATAGTATTTCACACTTAGTTAATACAATCTCAGAGTTAATTCTCTACTTTTTATACTATTTTATATTTTTGGCTGTACGTTTCGAGTGACAAATGTTATTTTTTGAAGTGGAATCATTTAAAAGTTATACAAATGGTTTATTTGTGGCAGAATTTAGTTTTGGTTACGATTTGGTTACGACTCGTGGTTGATTCAGCAAAATTTCCCTTCTTTAACTTACTGTTTTTTTAACTTACTAGATTCCATCAAAATTTGATTGATTTTATAATCGGCGCCGATTTCAAAACATAGTAAGTCGGCTTTCAAATTCATAACCTAGTAAGTCGCTTGAGTTGCTAGGTTTTTTTTTTTTTGTAATCCGACATGCTATGTTTAGAATTTGTACTTCATGGAAATTTTAATAACTTTTCCAAATTGGGTAGACTTGCTAAATTTTATTTTTAAAATTACGTAAGAAACTGGGTGTTTTAAGGGCCATATCAAATCGATACCGCCTAGTAAGCCGAAAAATGTCAAAAACGGGTTTTTTGCAAAAACACCAGTTACTAGGTTTTGAATTTGGGCAGCCGATCTTTATTTGTTACCATAGGCACAGTATAATAAATAGTACTACATACAGTATGGGCACTCCCTGCCTCCCTCAGCGAATGCGGCTCCCGCGCTCTCGGTCACCTCTCAGTTACCGCTCAGTACCTACAAATGTAGCGTTGCACGTCTTATCTCACTCACACAAGCATGATACGCGTGCACGTACACGAGTTTCGGCTGTTCGCAAAGCAACGCGCTTTCTTCTATGAAGTGTCCGAGATGTGGAGAGATTTTAAGTCATAGACAAAGTAGAACGCTGCGCTTTCTACCTTATCTCAGTGTTAAGTAGTAGAAGAATATGATATGCCTAAATTAGGCGCACGAAAAGGCATTCATTTTAATATAAACCTATCTATAAATAGAAAATAAACACACACACATCACACTCAGAGCCCCTAACTAGGAAGAACCTGTATCTAGGGCGCCCGAAACACACACAGAGACGAACATCACACCCAGACCGGAAACAAACATTGATATTCATCATATCAATATTCGCCCCGCCCAGGAATCGAACCCGGGTGCTCACGCTTACTCAGTCCACATCACTGCCAACTGAGCCACGGAGCAGTCAGCATGTAAATAGAAAATAAGATATAGCAATAACAAGTTATTAAACAACCACTTAGTACTCTAAATTTTATATAAACAAAATAAAAATAAGCATCCTGCGTATTTTTAAATATTAATTTCGACGTAAATTGGCAATCTGCCACAGCCTAGATCTGGAAACCTAGCTAAGTCTAGGTTCACCTAGATTGTGTCTAGATGTGCTGGCTACCTCATTACCTGCTCATTACTGCGAGGTGGGGTACTGTCGTCTGCGCAATTACCTTCGAAAGTAAACCTTATTACGTTTCAAATAAAGGCTTTAATGTAGAGTCCTTAGTAGTTTGCGCAGCTTTGCGGTCGGGGTGACTTTAAAGTTTATTTCTTTGTTTGTTTCTGGAACATGTTGCGTTGTCTTTTGTTTTTTTTTTGTAATATTGTACAAGGAAAACAAAACACGCGGTTTTGGTTTTATGGAAGTAACTTTTTCTGATTCTTTTGTCATCTGCTGTGAACACAGAGTACGCATGAAAATAAGTTACGTGCTTTCATCTAAAAGATTAGGCAAAATTTCGCTTTTATACAATACAATGAGAATAATTAAGTCACCTCCATATATTAATATAATAATAATACTAACAAATCACACCAAGAGCCCCTAACTAGGAAGAACCTGTATCTAGGGTGCCCTAAACATTATACAGAGACGAACATTACACCCATACCGGAAACAAACATCGATATTCATCATACCAATGTTCGCCCCGCCGGGAATCGAACCCAGGTACACACGCTTACTCAGACCACATCACTGCCAACTGAGCTACGGAGCAGTCAAATACATTGCAATTGAAGCTTAATTAAACCCGTTTTAATTTTTATCTTGATCCTGCCTTGCCATATTATGTTGGAATGTCTTCAAGAAAAACTGTTGAGTAAATAATTTAAAAAATATCTTAGGTCAGCCGCAGCCACGCGGCTCGCTGCGTGGACAAGGAATTGCACTTGATGCATTTTATTGTAAATCGGGCATGCAGTTATGTATTCAGGAGTTACTTAAGAGCCAGTTTACAGCGTTGCTAGCGCCATTCGCGAAAAATATTAATATCTTCTAAACAAAGGCAAATATCAAAAATGTGGCAGAGTATGACACTAGATAATGTAGCCTAGTATTTTTAGGGCACTGTTGTATAGCTTTTAGGTTAAAGACCAAAGAAAGCTAAAAAGTGTTGCTAAAAGTGGCCACTTTTGGCAATAATCTGTGTTTTTTTTGTTCTTTATTCTTAGGACTACTTAACTATGCTCAAATAATATGAAGCAAGATGATCTAGTCTCATACTGTGCCACATTTTTGATATTTGCCTTAGTTTAGAAGATATAAATTTTTTTTTCGAGAATGGCGCTAGCATCGCTGTAAACTGGCTCTTAAGGCTTTTGTCAAACAGACGGCGCTATGGCGTCGCGCTAGAGCGAGAACCTTACACAGCGCTAGAGCGTCGGCTTGTGTACTCAATTATAGCAACGAAATTAGTTTAGAAAATTGAGAAACAAAAGCCGACAATTTCTTTTCACTTTGCGGGGACACATCCTTATACGCCCTTCTTCCACGGGAATAAAAATTACGTAGAGGGCTCTGAGCGTGATGCATTAATTATTATTATCTAAACAGCGACATTCTCAAATTTCTCTCTTTACTTTAAATCATAATCGTTTTAGAACACGTTCCCAATACAAACAAAAGAGTCGTCACCAGTTGAATTAAAGTCTTATATTTGTGGCACATTTAATGAAGTGCCCTGTATAACCAAGACGTTTTGAAAGGGACTTAATAATAGGAATTAATTGAAGAGATTAGTTAACGTCGCATTCGGGACGGATTATCCGAAGCGTGTCAGTTACGTTCTGGGACGATGATAGATTGTTTGTATCTGTTTGAATAGAGTTGAATGGATGCGGTATGTGGTAGCTACCTATAGGACACAAGGTATCCTTTATTGAAAGTCTGCTACTAATACTTTTGCCCAATCTTCGCTGGGGATATAGTATATTCCTTATATTTTGAACCTGAAAACTACACAACATTGCCTTAAAACATTCTAAGCAAGATTATCTAGGGCGTCATCAATGCATATTTTTGATTTCGGCCACGGTTTAGACTCTACATCATGGCCTAAACTTTAGAGGTTTTTTTTTTTTGAAAATAGCGCTAGTAAGTTTGAGACTTTTTAACCGACTTCAAAAAAGAAGGTTAGCAGTTTAAACTGTATGTATGTTTGTATGTATGTTTGTCCGCGATTATCTCGCGTTTGGCTGAACAGATTTTGATACATTTTTCACATAAGTATTTGTTACATTCTGGAGAAAGTTTTAGTACCTATTTTAACCGACTTCGAAAAAGAGGAAGTGCTCAGTTGAAATATGGGTCAGTTTATAGAAGGCGGGTTCCTTTTTTGTAAAAAAGAAATTATTACTGCCTTGTACCTATTTAAAATATTAGAATTCATGGAATATGTATTAGTTCAGTATACTTCGTGCGGCGAATATATCTATCTCTATATCCCCGTTTGTTCTATTACAAAACCCTTTTGTAAAAGGAAACGAATAGAAAAGTTCAGAAATATGCGATCAGTAGTATTTAAATAGGCTTTATTGCATGTAGGGGCGCGGTTCAAAGGCTGCATCAGTGCGCACTGCCTTCATTGTCCCTTTTGATGTGTTTTCTAACTTTCACCTTTTTTTTTTAAACATTTCCGGTGTGACGTGAAAAAAATAAATTATTTTTGTGTGGGAACTGTCGAAAGTCGTTTTGTTAAAATCAATTTTTTATTTTTTTGAGAATGTGTTTTTTTTATTTATTTGTTAAGAATAGTTTCAAAGTTATTTGGTAAAAAGTTAGATTACTTTACAGATAGCTTTTATTTAGAAGAATAGTGTGAAACTTTCAGGTTAAAAAATCTCAGTAAATCAATGTAGGTGTTTTGTAACTCTGTTAATTCTATTGTTTGCAATAAAGACTATTTCTATTCTATTCTCAGGAAAATACAGATTTTTTCCTAAAGACGCTACTTAAAGCAACAAACATATATTTCTTAGAGCTTTAACCTGAAAGCTAAAAAAGGCTTTCAAATACTTACCATGATTAACTAGCTAGTGTATCATTGACGCATATTTTTGATTTCCACCATAGTTTAGAAGTTTTTTTTTATGAGATTAAAGCTAGTATCGCGGTTTGCACACTCCTAAAAAAGACATTTACCGTCTTATTCATAAAGATAGTGTAGGTTTTAAGTAGCCTTACTGGAGGTCTACTTCTCTGGTTTGTTGTACGGTAAATACGTGACATCCAGTCTAAATTGACATACGTCAAATAACTAAAATGCTCTTTAACTTTTTATGAATAAGAGGGTTAGACTTTCACATTTAATTATTATGCTTTGAACAATCAAGAAATAACAAATTAAAAATATAAAATAATTTCTTTTTTCACAAAAAAGGAACCCGCCTTCCTTAAACTGACACATACATAAACTGAGCCCTTCCTCTTTTCCGAAGTCGGTTAAAATAGGTACTAAAAACTTCTTCTGAATGTAACAAATACTTATGTGAGAACCGCATCAAAATCGATAATCGAGATAATTGCGGACAAACATACATACATACAAACATACGTACAGTTCAAACTGATAACCTCCTTTTTGAAGTCGGTCAATAACCTATCATACCCTAGCGCGTAGCGTCTTGTTATTTCACAAAAAAATCTTTAATTCAAACAAAAGCCAAGTACTAAATGTCACCCTCATTAATTCAAATTAAAAGTTCGGACAGCTCATCGCAACTGCGCAAAATACTCATTTACATTATAGAAAAAATTAACATTTTCCTGTTTTAATTATTTACAAATAAATAAAAGATCAAATTTCCTACTAAAATCTTAAAAATGTAGGGATAAAACTCATAAGGGTCCTTTATATTTCATTGCAATATATATTTAAATAAATATTTTAAAAAAAGTTATTATCTTGGTACTTGCGTTTTTTGAAAAAATACATCAAAATCAGCTCCAAAACCAGTTAGTACCTAGTAGATATTATTTGTAATATTTAATTTTAACAAAATCAAACATTTTCCTTTTAACCGATACGGACGTTCACTTTCTTTGTTTTTAGTACTTAATTAAATTATTATATTAGCAAGCCTAATGTTGTTGTGTATAAGTGAATTAATTTACTTTTTTTCTTCAAAAACACGAATTTGTATAATATAGTATAGAAAAGGAGAAATAAACTCTAAAACGATTTTTTCTACGACGAAGTTACATTGTGCTACGGCGTAGCAGGTGCTACGGAAGAGCGTAGCAGCTGCGTAGCGATAACTTTCACGAAGGGATTATTAATAAAATATATCGCTGTGATTGTGAATATTGCATTTTTTCCGTGATTCGGCGCTTATTTTCTGTATTTTCAGTTCATAAATAAAGTATTCTGAATGGTTGTAACTGTGTTTTATTATTCTTTTCTTCAGTAATATAAATTACTTATAAGCTTTAGTTTATAATCGGACATTATCCATAGTTTGTAGTAAGTAAGTAGATATTATACGAATTTGTTAGGTAATACATATACTTAAATAATAATTTTTATTTTCGTAAAAGTTTATCAAAGCAAATAAATATCCAGGCAAAACATATTTTATTAGGCATCTAATGGATCTCTTTATTATATTCCTTCACATTTAGTTCCCGAAAATGTGTTTTTTTGTTAGTGACAAATATTTTACACCAATGCCTTTTGTCATTTTTTGAACAGTAATTAAGTGCTTCACAAAAGTATAAAGGCAATAATAACTTACCTGTATTGTTCTTCTAAAATATCGATGTTTCACTTTCTTTCTTCAATTCACACAGTAATAGGTAAAACATTGATAAAGAAAATATATTATGCGACCGCATCCGAATTATTTGCCATATTAGTTAGTAAGTAAGTAATAACTTTTTAAAAGTTTTTCCGTCCGTTTATTTCTCTCTCGAACAAAATCATATCTAAAAACATCGCAGTTTACCATACTCTGCAAAAATAAAAAATGTCATCAAAATAAAATTTCTCACTTACCGTAAACGTCTTCGTCGCAAAACTTTTCTCAAAGTCGACGAGCTTCCAGCTCGGACAATCAAGGGCGACTGGCAAATTTTCAGCCAAACTTCTTTTTATATGCCACGCGGGGTAGCGGGGTAGATGGGCGGAGCCTCAACTACCTAAGCCCCGCCCATTTTGGAATACCGATGACGTTGTGGATGACGTCACGGCAATTTTGTTAATAGGGAATTGGTTTTGCTTGCTAGGCTGTATAGCCTTTGCGGCATGAGATGAGCAATAGTTTGAGAGATCACTTAGTGTGCTTTGCTTGCTAAGGGCTGATTGACACGGGATTATGTGTGCCCCATTGATTGACACTGATATTGAGCAGCTATAAAGATAACTGTACATAGTATGTGTTCAATGAAATTAGAGGATAAGCCTATGCATAAGTACTTGTATATATTAAATACGAGCTTTTCCGGCTTACTTCGTTACGCCATAGAATATAAGATACTACAAAAGACTTGGCTCTATAGACTATGTTCTTTTTAACTGCCCAGAATGGCCGAATAAAAAACAAACAACACCAACAAACCACCTGTCAAAATATGTAAACAACGGAAAAAATATTGCACCTTGGGTTACATTATTTATGTTTAGGTTCACTAATTTTTTTGAAAATCTAATATAGCCTATGACACTCGGAGTTAATGTAGCTTTCTACCAGTGAAATAATTTTTCAAATCGGTTTAGTATTTCCGGAGCCTATTCGTTACAAACAAACAAACAAACAAACAAACAAACAAACAAATCTTACCTCTTTATAATATTGGTATAGATATGTGTATCGTGTCTACTTATTACTTGTTACACAATTCTGATTGCTCTCAAGTAAGTAGAGAATGGTTATTTTCAGTTTATTTTAGAACCACCTCCCCTCAATCAATGTAACATCACAATTTTATCCTACTAGACAATGTTTTTAAGGTATTCTAGTTTATAGGTCGTTCGATAAGTAAATACACTTTATTGTGTTCTATATTGAAGAAATTTTGAAAATTGTTCTAAATTGAAACTTTAAATTTAATTTTGCACTCTAAAAACTGAAAAGACTGGATTAGGTAAGCCCATCATCACCGTTCATTGTTCCGATAATATGTGAGGGAGGCTCTAGTCCAACTCTGGACATGGTTAACAATTTTATTGTATTTCCAATACTAAAAATCAATATATATAAAACTCTTCCGTTACTGACTGACTGACTGACTGACTGACTGACTGACAGACAACGCAGAGCCGAAACTACTGAGCGTAGCGGGCTGAAATTTTGCATGTAGGTTCCTTAGGGAGTGTAGGTGAGCATTAAGAAAGGATTTCCCGAAATTCCCACGGGAACGGGAAAAAACGGGATTTTTGTGTTTATGAGAAATCTGCGCGTTTGACCGCGGGGCAGCCTCTAGTACTAAAAATAAACCAATAGAATAATGGCAGCATAACATTTATTATCATCCACTTGTCGCATCGTAAAGTTTTCCTATTGACACCAAAGAACTATAGACTTTATTAGTATCAATTAGTTCAGTTCACGGAGATGAAATGACTCGTAAATATAGTGCGTCACTATTTTTGATGCCTTCAAAGTAAAGGTTATTCTATCTTATAAAAATTTTGCCCCTCTCACGCCTCTTAAAGAGCCGCGCTCTATCTCGTGATACCGATAAGTATTTAGAAACATTGTAATAATTAATAACACTTCGATAAATAATTGATACTTATATCTTCTTCACCAAAAAAAATCGTTTGTTGCCTAAAGTGGTCACGTTAGTTTCATAACGGTTTTTTTCTTTGGTTTTAAACCTGAAAGCTACACAACAGGGCCTTAAAAATTCTAACCAAGATTATCTAGGGATTCAAATGCGCATATTTTTGATTTCGGCCATGTATTAGAAGATATTAATTATTTAACCCTGTATCTAGGATCCTTAAAACACATACAAAAACAAACAAACACTCACAAAGCCAAGAAACGAGCGTAGATTTTTTAACTTAAACATGTTCGCCCCGCCGGAAATGGAAGCCGGTGCTCCAGAATCACAGTTAAGAGGTCTTTTATGCGAACAGTGACGCCACTCTAGAAAAAAAATCATCTTAAGATGAACCTATTAGTAGGTATTCTGTGGATGAATCAAAAGTATTCTACCAAAAGTGGCCATCTTAGAGGCCCAGAAGCTTTTCAAACTACGATCGCATAAAATCGTAATGTCTGGCGCCTACTCTGCCAGTTTAGTATCGTTTTAGTGGGCGCCCGGCCTTATTAATTAGTTTTACAGCTGCGACAATTGACTCTAATGGCAGGAGCTTTAAGCTGCACTAAACTAGGCATTCTTAGTGTTTACTTGTTAACACTAATCCTGTTATCCATAAAAAGTTAAAGAGCAATTTAGTTATTTGACGTATGTCAATTAAGACTGGATGTCACGTATTTACCATACAACAAACCAGTAAAGATACTTAAAATGTACTGTATATTTATGAATAAGACGGTAAGAATGTATATTTTTTACTGACTACCGTGAACTATAATCCTTATAATACAGCCTTTCATGAAAGAAGTTTATGTCAGGGCATAGGTCTCCCAATAAATCGCCTCACGGAAGATCGGTCTTCAGAGACCCGAATCTGTTGTCTAACTGCCTTGGGTTCTGCCTACTCTGCGTCTTTCGATGCGCAGTCGCCCCTCGAGAACTTTTCAGCTACTGTGATCATCTGTTCTTCGACCTACATACAGAGTATCCCAAAAGTCGACGATGAACCGGCAAGAGCAAGTCATTATAGCTACCACAAAAAATAATTAAAAATTCTTGACCCTGTGGTGTTAAAACTATGGCTATTTAAAAATCAACACCCTGTGACCATTTTTTTCACCTTGTTGCTACAAATCGTAACATTTGCTCGGTTTTATAGTTGAAATATAGACCCGAGTAATGCGTCTCTATCAATTGGAGCCTTAGATTTGAAGTAATCTTGAAGTTACTCGTTTATCCCGAAAAAAAAAATGAACACCACGGGGTCTAGATTTTTTTTCTGGTAGCTCTATCTCCTGCTTCCGGTTCATTGTCGACTTTTGAGATACACTGTATGTGGCCTCCCAACAAAGACACAGCAACCCTGAAATGACTTTTATATAGGTATGTGTAAAAAAAACGAAATTTATGAGTTAAAATGTTTGACGACGTTTTCCCAAAAACAAAGGTCATTTACCCCGGAATCACAGTATTCAAATTAGTATTTTAATGAAAGCTGTGGTCAATTTTCCAATTTAAATATTCAACAAGTAAAAGCGTGAACGCGGAATCACCGTAATGTCATTAATTCACAATCGAAATTTTAACACAACGGAGAATTACATGGGGCACTGATTCTTAGCTCGTAAAGGGGGTTGATTCTCTCGAATTCATAATATCGGATAACATATTTATTTCTAAATTCTCAACAGTCAACCCACCGTACCTTTTTTAAATAAATAGCTCTCTAAGCGATAAGGCAGCCCACGGAAAACAATGGGTTTTAAGTAATTTTGAATTATTTTAATTGATTACTATTAAGTGTTTAATCTTTACTTTATGTTTATAAATAAATAACGCATCACACTCAGAGCCCCTAACTAGGAAAAACCTGTATCTAGGGTGCCCGAAACATTTACAGGGACAAACATCACACCCAGACTGAGAAACAAATATCGATATTCATCATAGCAATGTTTGCCCCGCCAAGAATCGAATCCAGATGCACACGCTTCTCAGTCCACATCACTGCCATGCCAACTGAGCTACGGAGCAGTCTCTCTCTATCTATCGCCAATTGAAAATCGAGTCACTTTGAAAAACATTTATATAAAAAACATTTCAGAAAAAGCATTAAAATAATAGATACTCCGAAGGCCTCCTTTACGAAGACGCGGCGCGTTGTGCGGGGCGTCGTGCGGGCTCCGCTGCGGGCACCGCCACGGGCACCGCCGCGGGAGCCGACTCGTTTCCGTAAACGGTCTTATACATTGCTATACATTTGGTTTAATCACAGCACGCCCCGCACGACGCCCCGCGTGATCCTAAATGCGGCCTAATGCATAGGTATATTTGATATCTTTGTGTTTGAATGTCATAGGAAACCTCTCAAATTATTGTTTGTTACTAACATTTACTGGCGAGTTGAACAGTCACGAACTCGTTAAGTGGCGAAACGGTGCGATACTAGCGCCACTTCGATAATTAATTAATATCTTCTAAACCATGGCCGATATCAAAAATATGCGTCTTTGACTCCCTAGATAATCTTGCTTAGAATTGAAAAAAGAAAGAAAGAAGGCTATGTTGTGTAGATTTTAGGATAATGATCTTAGAAATATTATTTTATGAAACTAAAGTGGCCACTTTAGGCAACAAACGGTTTTTTTTCTTAGATTTTGAACCTAAAAGCTACACAACAGGGCCTTTTAAATTCTAAGCAAGATAATCTTTCTTTTTTTTTTTTTTAAATTGATCATTTCAAGTAAGTACAAACATTTCTTACATTATATGAACAATCTGCAAAAACCACAAGTTTATCTGCAGATTGGTGAGAGATGTGGAAAGACATCGGACGCTATAATGTGTGGTTCCCGGGGTTCTTCCCAAAAGCGCCAAGACGGCCGCCGGGAGGTTTTAGTGGGTGCGAGCCCCACAGGTATTTCCCCTCGTTAAAAAAAACAAGATTGGTGAGATCACTTTTTTAACAGGGAGTCAAAGACGCATATTTTTTATTTGGGCCATGGTACAGAAGATATTAATTATTTATCGACGTGGCGCTAGTTTCGCATCGTGTGGCCCCCTATAGTTCTAAAGTTTTATCAAATTGCGAAAAAATTACATTACGGGCCAAGTCAGCTAGTTTATAATTTGCTTGTTTCAGTCTTCCAACCATCATTAGCAGTCAACCTTGGTTTAGAATGCGTGTCAGGTGCAGTGGACTCTGCCTCCTTCGTGGCGGACGTAGCGACACACCCTCAGGACCAGGTCCTGAAGATAGTCCGGGATGCAAATGATTTTTCCAAGTTTCCTGACAAGTCTAAGGGAGTGAGTAAAAAAAATTTTAATTTACCTTGGTTGCCTGGAAGTTTCAAGTGAAAATATTCTCTTGTGGTTTTATGTTTTTTTTGTTCCATTAAAGTCTTCTCTTATGCTTTCTATATGGTGACCTGCCCACTCCTTCCTCCTCACCTCAACCACCCCTCTTTTTGGGTAAGTCCCGAAGTCCCCATTATCTTCCCCGTTGACGGGTGGGTTGGTTAGCAGGGTGGCGACCGAAGTATGTCTTGTCAAGTTTTTCAACGAAAAACGCTGCTGCCCGGCCTTTGAAAAATCCCTTCGTCGCTTAATACAACGATACCAACACTAAAAGAAGGGGTAGTGAAATTATGTGCCTCCACAACACGGCAAGTGCAGCGACAAGCCTTAGAATGAAACCCTCAAGGGAAACGCAAACGTGGTCGTCCAAAGCAAACATGGAGACGGACAGTGTTGGCCAAAGCAAAGAGCGGATAGATCGACCTGGAGAAATACTACATCTGCCCTCTGCCCCGACTGGGGGACGCAGGACCGAAGAGAGAGAGAGACAACACGTCAAAATTATGTTTATATATTCTATCGTGGTTTTCAGCCTCAAAGAGACTACTCGTGGTCGGAGGTGGCAAAATACGACGGCGAGGCAGGCCGGCAGCTGTTCATAGTGCTAGACCGCAAGGTCTATGACATCACTGACTTCGCTGATATGGTAAAAATAAATATCGTTAAGAGCCAGTTTACCGCGATGCTAGCGCCATTCTCGAAAAAAATTTATATCTTCTAAACTAAGGCAAATATCAAGTGGCCACTTTTAGCAACACTTCGTAGCTTTCTTTGTTCTTTAATTAAAAAGCTATACAACAGTGCCCTAAAAATACTAGGCTACATTATCTAGTGTCATACTGTGCCACATTTTTGATATTTGCCTTGCGAATGGCGCTAGCATCGCTGTAAACTGGCTCTTAAACAAGTTCTTCTAGAAGTTTTTATTTTTAATTCGTTAATGGTTATGCAAAATTTTACCGCACTATGACCTGAAATAAAAAAATAATTAACTGAGATCAATTGAGGTCTTTTAAAAAAAAATGCACCATCAGAGCAATGAACTACGGTGGCTTAGCTAGCGCCAGACGAGGCAAGGGGTGGAGACTAAAGCAACGCGCAAGGGGGGTGAACAAGAGGTCTTTCAACAAATATTACTAAGAAAAGGTTAAAATACTTTTTTTATAATTTATTCAAGTCATATGTTTATCATGCAATATTACGGAAAATTTCCGGTGTGATATAAAAGTGATCGTGTATGTATATGTATACATTGTAGATTAGTAAATTAATGTTAAATGAACATAATTAATTCCCACAATTCTGACTCGTTTGATATCAGCACCCAGCCGGACCGAAGGTTCTCAAGAAGTACGCAGGTCGCGACGCCAGTGTGGCCATGCGAGCTACCAGCATGCCGCCGGTCGTCTACGAAACACAGATGAAGCTTTTTAAAGTTGGACAAATTGTACGTTTTTTAATGCAAAAATTACAACTTATATCTATACCAATATTATAAAGAGGAAAGATTTGTTTGTTTGTTTGTAACGAATAGGCTCCGGAAATACTGAACCGATTTGAAAAATTCTTTCACTGGTAGGAAGCTACATTAACCCCGAGTGTCATAGGCTATATTAGATTTTCAAAAAAGTAGGGATCCTTACCTAAAGTCAAATAATGTAACCCAAGGTGCAATATTTTTTCCGTTGTTTACATATTTGACAGGTGGTTTGTTGTTGTTGTTTGTTTTTTATTCGGCCATTCTGGGCAGTCAAAAGAACATAGTCTATAGAGCCAAGTCTTTTGTAGTATCTATAATCTATGGCGTAACGAAGTAAGCCGGGAAAGCTCGTTACAATATAAATCAGAGGGGAGAAAAGCTCTGCTGCCCGTCTTTCGGCTGTTCCTATCAACACAAAAATATTAAGAAAAACTCATGCTGTCGCCCTCTAATCGCAACCATGCGATGCGATAGTGAGAGCATTTTTTTTATGAAATTTGCGTTTTCGGGGAAAACGTTTTTCACTACCTAATTCTTAGCAAATCATTATGATTTTGATATCCATCGCTTTTAGCATTAAATAATCTAGGTTTATACGTATAATTATTCCTTTTTTTGAAATATGCGTTGGTTACGTAAAACGAACAACTTTATCCGATCAATTTTTTAACACAAAATCTCTGTATTTCAGGAGCCTATAATTCTGAATCTATTGCAAATTTTGAAAAAAAAAGGATAACGTAAAACCTAGTTGTTTTTTATAGTGTTATTAACATACGAAAACTTCATGGCGATGGGAAAATATTTAGTAGGTAGTGGACGTTTTCTCTTTTTGTATGGACACGTTCGGGGTATACTATCTTCTAGAATCGAAGTCGTCGGTAGAACAAAAGAAAAATGGGTTAGTGATAATAATGCTGCCAAACTTTGGCGGCAGGTTGGCACACGTCATGTAGGTATTTTTAAGTTTATTTTAAGTTCTTTTGTACAAAGAATGTTTCTTTGAAAGTATTTAATTTATTATTCTGTTACAGGCTGCGTCTGAAGCGGAGGGCAGCTATGAGGTTTCCTGAAAGATTTACTTCACTGATTTTATCAATAAAACATAGTATTTAGTACCAAAGTTTCAAGAGTTATTTATTTTACAAAAACCGTTGTTTATATTTTATAGCTAAACTAGAGGCTGCCCCGCGGTGTTTCCCGCGCAGATTTCTTATAAACACAAAACTCCCGTTTTTTCCCGTTCCGTGGGAATTTTGGGAAATCCCTTTTTAGTGCTCACCTACACTCCCTAAGGAACCTTCATGCTAAATTTCAGCCCGCTACGCCCAGTAGTTTCGGCTCTGCGTTGTCTGTCAGTCAGTCAGTCAGTCAGTAACGGAAGAGTTTTATATATATTGATTTTATTTCTAAGTACTATAGTAACACGCATCACACTCAAAACCCCAACTAGGTTAAACCTGTATCTAGGGTGCCCGAAACACAAATATATCTATGAAAACGTAGTACGCGCGAAGCTAATGTAAAAGCTGCAGTATACGCGTTCAAAACATTCGCATAAATGTCTAAAAATGGACTTTAGTGTTTTTTTTTTTTAATTTGAATATCACATCCTGCCGATACTCCTTAACACGAATATTTGCCGTAGCCCGCTTATGTAGCCCCAGCATCAATAACTCATCACACACAGAGCCGCTAACTAGAAAGAACCTGTATCTAGGGTGACCGAAACATATACAGAAACGAACATTACATCCAGACCGGAAACAATATTTTTTATTCTTAGTTAAATTGTTATAGCATGAAATATTATTGAAATTTAAAAATTTGGGGGCTATGAGTATGATGAACAACTTTTATTTGCTAAATTATTTTGTGTAAAAACGAACGCCCACCCTCTTATGGTGTTAGCATAAAAACAGGGTTGTGGGCCACACGGGTTTAGGTACTCGTAATGCTCACAACACAAAACCTGAGCTAATATCCATTTTCAACTGGCGCGGTACTCGGTTGGAGCACTACTGAGCGGCGGTCTTGACTGCAGGCTCAGCCTGCAGCCTTATCAGTGTTTTGTCTATTGCTTTGTTTGTTATAAATATCTATTTGTTTTGTTTAAGTTATGTGAGTACCAGCTGTGTTGGCCACTCGCGTGTATGTGTACAAATGCTATGTTATTTATCCTGCCATTGAAATAAATGTATATTCTTTCTTCTTTTTTCAAACAAACATCGATATTCATCAAAACAATGTTCGCCCAGCCGGGTATCGAACCTGTCGAAATATCACAGATGATAACATATCAAGTATGCTAGAATTATATCCTGGCTTATTAGTATGAGTGATGTGTCATCAAAAATCTCTATCAAAATTCGACTAGCCACTTGATAAGATATTGATAAGGTATCAGCTGCGGCGATGGACGAGATGGGTATTGGTATTGACTAGCTACAGGTGTGCGGAGTTGGTGGGACTTGGAACAAGTGAGTTGTTTATTTATTTCGTTTTAAGAGCCAGTTTACAGCGATGCTAGCGCCATTTGCGAAAAATAAAACTTATACTTATCTTCTAAACTAAGGCAAATATCAAAAATGTGGCACAGTATGCAATTAGATAATCTTGCTTAGTAGTTTTTGAGCACAGTAAAGAGTCCTTACTAAAAATATCAACAGATTGTTGCTAAAAGTGGCCACTTTTAGCAACACTTTGTAGCTTTCTTTGGTCTTTAACTTAAAAGCTATACAACAGTGCCCTAAAAATTCAAGGCTACTTATCTAGTGTCATACTGTGCCTCATTTTTGATATTTGTCTTAGTTTAGAAGATATAAATATTTTTCGAGAATGGCGCTAGCATCGCTGTTGATCTTAACTGTGGCTTTTTAGGTCCGGTTTTTGTTCTAGGAGGGCGCAAAATCAAAATCTAAATATCATTCCTGCGTATGGGCGGAATTGTATGTTTTTGTATTTGTTCCGGGAACCCTTTATTATTTTACGAAACATTTTTATTGTTTTTTTTTTTTTTTTATTATATTGTATAATAAAAATAATAATAATAATAACACATCACACTCAGAGCCCCTAACTAGGAAGAACCTGTATCTAGGGTGCCCGAAACACACACAGAGACGAACATTACACCCAGACCGGAAACAAACATCGATATTCATCATAATCAATATTCGCCCCGCCCAGGAATCGAACCCGGGTGCACACGCTTACTCAGTCCACATCACTGCCAACTGAGCCACGGAGCAGTCACACGGACTGTATTGATATTTTATTTAAACATTTTTTAGTAAATATACACGGTCATTTTTTTATCGTGGCGGAAACTTTGATGACTGTCTCTGCATGATATATGACTAGAATAAATTATAAAAAAACTTTTTTAAGGCCGATGACCTCCTTGTTCACCCCTCTGCGCATTGCCCTCCACCCCCTGACTCGTCTGGCATCAGCTTAGACACCGTAGGTAATTGCTCTGATGCTAGACAACGTTTTTAGTTTTTTTTTACAAAAACTTTCGAAGTACCTTAAGTGAGCACGGTTCATTATTTTTCAATTTTTTTTCAGGAATCAGTCCTGTATAACTATGCCTACCGGCCATTAAATTTTCCTCAATGATAAAAAAGTAACCTGGTATAAGTTTATACGTGGTTAGTAAGTAAGTATAATGGTTTCATTTATCTTGCAATTTTTTTTTGTGAGATTAATAATTTAACTTACTAATATTGCATGAATGAAAATTTTATAACACTCAAAAATTATATTTTAAATTTGTGAACGAAACTTCACCTTGTGCATTTACAAAATTACATCATCAATATATATAAAACTCTTCCGTTACTGACTGACTGACTGACTGACAGACAACGCAGAGCCGAAACTACTGGGCGTAGAAAGCTGAAAATTGGCACGTGGGTTCCTTGGGGAGTGTAGGTGAGCACTAAAAAAAACCGGATTTTTGTGTTTATGAGAAATCTGCGCGGGAAAAACCGCGGGGCAGCCTCTAGTATGGATATAATTTCAGAAGACATGTTCAGAAGAAATAACTTTGTTTTTATTTTTCTCTACTCTATTGTCGTCTACACTAATATAATAAAAGGAAAAGATGTGTGTTTTAATCAAATGGGCTTGGCTCCGAAACTATTGGGTCGATTTAGAAAATCTTTAACTACATATTAGAATCCGACGTTTTTACCCTAATTGGCATTATGTTATGCTTTAGTATATTTAAAAAGTAAGTGATCCATCGAAAAACGACTTTGCTAGCGGAACGAAGTTTGCCTGGTCAGCTAGTTACTGACAACTCCTATTGAGTTTCACTCACTAATTTAAAATAACCTTGTATGTAAAATTTATTTTACTCACATTATCTACCTAATCACTGAAGAGATAAGAACCAAAGATAAGAATAATTTTATGGATTTTCCAATCTCATTCATTACTTTAACGTGACCGATATAAATGTTATTACAGACAAGTTACATCATAAGGGCTTACACGGTGCAAAACTAGCGCCACTTCGATAAATAATTATATCTTCTAAACCATGGTCGAAATAAAAAATATGCGTCTTTGACTTCCTAGATAAACTTGCTTAAAATTTTTAGGCCGAGTTGTGTAGTTTAAAAATTGTCATATTTATAAGATACGAGCTTTCCCGGCTTACTTCGTTACGCCATAGAATATAAGATACTACAAAAGACTTGGCTCTATAGAATTTGTTCTTTTGCTGCCCAATATGGGTGAATAAAAAACAAACAACAACAACAAACCTTCTGTCAAAATATGTAAACAACGGAAAAAATATTGCACCTGGGGTTATATTATTTGAGTTTAGGTAAGGATCCCTATTTTTTTTGAAAATCTAATATAGCCTATGACACTCGGGGTTAGTGTAGCTTCCTACCAGTGAAATAATTTTTTAAATCGGTTCAGTATTTCTGGAGCCTATTCGTTACAAATAAACAAACAAACAAATCTTTCCTCTTTATAATATTGGTATAGATTATTATAATTACTTATCGGAAGTGGCGCTAGTTTCGTACAGTCACGGACTAGGAGGCCGTAACAGATTTGTCTATGGTTTCGTCAGCCCTAGACTGTATTACCAAATAACAAGAGCTATTTTGCAATACAGAAAAACCGGAAGTGTTACGCCGATCGTGTCCGCCACTGTACTATGTAAGCCCTTAATTCAAGTTACATCAGACGACCTGATGGAAGCTGCAGGATTACACGGAATGCACCGATCTGTACCAGGAAAACTCTACCGATCGGTGCACGCCTCACGCGAAAATTCCGTGTTCGATTTTTACGTTCTAATGAATTATTCATTGACAGGATGACTTTGCCTTCTGTGAATGATTGAAAAATTAATAAAAAGCAGATTGATTGACATTCAAATCGAATACAGCTTCTCAACAAAATAAAAAAAAAAACAAGGGTCAAATTTTTTGATTGTCATTTGTTTGTGTATGCACGCCGCCATGATGCTTTCGCGAGCCGCCCGCCGTGGACTTGGGCTTTTCACGCGCCTCGCGTTACGTATGCAAGGGTACCGGGTAATACCGGTCGGTCAGTGTGGCGATTTATGGGGGAGGCCTATGTCCACCAGTGGACTTCTTTCGGCTGAAATTATGATAACATCTTTAGGTCTTGACTGGCTTGACTGTTTTTTTTTTGTTTAATACACTGAAAGCCATTAAAATGGGCAAACATTTATCTAAAACGTTGCGTGCATTACCCTAAAAACATCATTGTTGTGTCATTATCGATTTTATATCTTATCGGAATTGAGTAATTTTAATAATTTATCACAGGTTCCTATCTACTTTATTGGTATCTAAAGTAAAGGCGTCGTGTCTACGTATACTTTTATACATACTTCTAACAAACAAAACTCCTAGCCCTAGCGCCCCTATTACCATGGTGACTTTGAATTCAAAATGTATTTTTAGAGAGATTCGTACCGATTACAAATAAAATAAATTTTAGGAAATTTGTTCGCATTCAAAATAAATATGATAAATAAAGAAAAAAGCGCTTTTTCTTTCGATGTTACATGCTACGTCCTTCTCAGTTAGGTACGTCACTATCGGGAGACGCTCGCGCGACCAGCCTGTGTAGCATGACGGACCATTTGTCGGATCTTTCTGTCACTTTTAATCGCTTTTGTCACAGAAAACATCACTGCCTACTGAACAGTCACCATTATCATCATCATCATCATTAAAACCAGTAGATGTCCACTGCTGGTTTTAATGTCACACACAGGTCTCCCCACAGACACAGATTGTCACAAGGAAAAACATTATGGAGGGAATTTGCCGTTATCGCCACGTTTGGCAGGCGGGTTGGCGATAAGCCCTGTAGGTCCGGGCGTAAGAATAGGTCTACGGTATGCCCTGCCTGTCGTAAGAGGCGACTAAAAGGGGTCTTTGGGGTCGTGGGTGTGAAGGGCGGGGGCCCGACACACTCATCAAACGGCCCCGAGATGGGCGAGCTCCAAAGGCGAGCCGGGGAGGGAACAACATGCCCTCCCCGAGCATGAAGCTGATAGTAGCTCAGCGTGGGAAGACTTCGGACGCTATAATGTGTGGTTCCCGGGGTTCTTCCCAAAAGCGCCAAGACGGCCGCCGGGGGGTTTTAGTGGGTGCGAGCCCCACATACCCCCGACGCTCCCCCGAGCGTCGGGAAATGCGATAGGCATTTTCCCCTCGTTAAAAAAAAAAAGGCGGGTTGGCGATCAAAGTATGGTTTTTTAAATTCTTCGACGACGGCCGCTGCTGCCCGACCTTCGGAAATTCTATAAGCAATGATCAGTGAAAGGTAGTAGGTAACACGTAAGCGTGTTTCCTCAAGAAGCGATATCGATCGCGCGATAGGGGTTCGATAGCCAATATAAATCGCTTGTACAGAGTGGCGGACACGTTTGGCGTAACACTGCCAGTTTTTCTAAAATGCAATAACAGCTCTCGTTCTTTGGTAATACAGTCTAGGGCTGACGAAACCATAGACAAATCTGTTACGGCCTCCTAATCAGCCATTGTACATCAATATCAATATTACTTACATCTGGCAGGCTTTGTGGATATCGCTTCTTGAGGAAACAAGCTAAAGATAGTTACTGTAGCCAGTAGATCAAGTCATCCTTGGGAAAGATCAAACGAAGATACGATGCGTTTTCGTCGTGTTTAAAAATTTTGAATTACATAACTTTTTTTAATGAGTCAAACGCACTGCGACTTAACGCGGCGGTTTTTGAAAGGACTTAAAACGCCGAACCGCATGTGTGACTTTTTTTGCAGTTTCGTACGTGCTCAGCCTTAACTAATCACATTTTTAAGATTTTTAATTAAATTTCCAGCATGGCAGACAAAAAGACCTTCAGTCGAGCGGAGGTGGCGGAGCGGGCCGGACGCGCGGGCGCTCCCGCCTGGATCATTCACAAGGACTCCGTTTATGACGTCACTAAATATCTCAGTGAGGTGAGAAAGATGGAAATTAATGATAAAATTATATTTTAGTAGCTGACTCGGCAAACAACTTTCTTACATTAAACAATATAAGTTTATACATGGTAATTGGGGTCACTGCTGGCATTGACTGAAAATCAGCGCTGTTGGTAAAAGCCATCAACAAATGCTGAGTTAGTGCCATTTTACAGCAACTGCGACACACTATATACAAACGTTGTTTGTTTGCCTATTGATTTTCTTTTTTTTCAAATTGTTGTTTTATTTATTTTATTCTTTTGGATTTTTTTGAGATTTTTTATCATTTGTTTTTTTTAAATATTTTTTGTCTTACTTGTATTATGTTCCAATTGTATGTATTGATTAACTTTTTGTGTGTGTCATAGTTTTTGTAAATGAATATTTTTCTTTCTTTCTTTCTTTCTAATTTTTTTATCGTGGCGGAAAATTTAACGCCCGGTAGGCATAGTTATAATACAGGACTGATTCCTGAAAACAAAATTGAAAAATAATGAACCGTGCTTACTTACTTCGAAAGTTTTTGTAAAAAAAACTAAAAACGTTGTATAGCATTACCTACGGTGGCATAGCTGGTGCCAGACGAGACAGAGGGTGGAGGGCAATGCGCGGGGGGGTGAACAAGTGGGTAGTGTTTATTTTTTGATATTCTCAAAGTAAGATGATTCCGTGCCTTGGAAGGCACGATAAGCGGTTGGTTCCGGCCGCAGTAGTGGTCGTTATAACCGCGGCGACAAGCTGGCCCCGCCTCACGTTGGTTATAAAAGCATAAACTCAGCTAAACGTGGGTCCGGCTCTTGAGCTGGTGCCTCTGCCTAACCCTTCGGGGATTAAAAGGCGTGAGATTATGTTAAGTTATGATATTCTCAGAAAAAAAAAAATTTTTTCCTATTCATATCTAGTTTCCGCCACGTTAAAAAAGTGACCGTGTATGTAAAGTGACTCATTCGTTTTGATATTTTTTCTGCCCCCAGCACCCAGGAGGCGATGACGCGATCCTTGGCGAGGCTGGTGGGGACGCTTCCAAGGCTTTCGAAGATATTGGTCACTCTTCCGACGCGCGCGCAGTTCTTGCTTCATACAAAATCGGCGAGATTGTTGAGGTGAGATCATTAAGCCGCTTTAAAAAGAGCAAGTAATGAAAAGATGTTCTTTAATAATTTTTTTTTTACAAAAAAAGGAACCCGCCTTAAATAAACTGAAACATACATCAACTGAACACTCCCTCATTTTCCAAGTCGGTTAAAATAGGTACTAAAACCTTCTCCTGAATGTAACAAATACTTATCTGAAACCGCATCAAGATCGGTTTATCCAAACGCGAGATAATCGCAGACAAACATACATACATACCTACAGGTCAAACTGATAACCTCCTTTTTTGAAGTCGGTTAAAAATATGAAAGATTTACATCGTTTATGACTGCTCCGTGGCTCAGTTGGCAGTGATGTGGACTGAGTAAGCGTGTGCACCCGGGTTCGATTCCTGGGCGGGGCGAATATTGATATGATGAATATCGATGTTTGTTTCCGGTCTGGGTGTGATGTTCGTCTCTGTGTGTGTTTCGGGCACCCTAGATACAGGTTCTTCCTAGTTAGGGGCTCTGAGTGTGATGTGTTATTATTATTATTATTATCGTTTGAACTATCGATAAACGGCTTCAAAGTATGTACCTACTTGCTTGATTTGCTATAAAAGCTTATCGCAGCCCAAAATGTTTTAACAGATACATTTGAGTATACCTATCTTTGCAGTCAAAGGTTTTTTATCGAAATAAATGAATGAGACTGGTCAAAGTCCGTTTCTTGGAGTAGTTGGGTGGGGTGGGACCAACCCGACATTTTACTTTTCTGTAACAAAATTGGTAATAAGCTATTTTATATGTCTTTACAGGAGCTTTTAGTTAGATTTGAAAGGGTAGCATCTGGTTCGAGTTAAAAAAATAGGTAGGTAAGTACTCTAAGTAGGTAGGAATACTTAGGCCAAAACGCCATCACTTACTTAGCGAAATGTTTTATAGATCCAGCCTAAAGTAATAAAAAAACAACTTAGGTACTTACATAGTCTTTCTTACTTTGCTAGCATTACGGATGGGCCATGCCAAGCCAACTATATAGTAAATGGATACTCTGTGTGATTGCTTTTTCACAGCAGTAACTAGATTTTGACAATCAATATATATAAAACTCTTCCGTTACTGACTGACTGACTGACAGACAACGCAGAGCCGAAACTACTGGGCGTAGCGGGCTGAAATTTTGCATGTAGGTTCCTTAGGGAGTGTAGGTGAGCACTAAAAAGGATTTCCCGAAATTCCCATGGAAACGGGAAAAACGGGATTTTTGTGTTTAAGAGATACTGCGCGGGTGATACCGCGGGGCAGCCTCTAGTTTTTTTATAATAAATCATCACTACAGCAGTGTGGCTTTTCAGTTATTTCACAGGACACTGCTGCCCTCCTTTCACCGTTCCCTTGGTCGACTTTTACGAAGAAGGTGGGGTGGTCGTTGGTATGCTATGTCGCCACCTCATGTAGTTGACTGCCCCGTGCCTCAGTTGGCAGTGATGAGTACTGAGACGCGGGTGCACCTGGGTTCGATTCCCGGCGGAGCGAACATTGGTATGATAATGATAAATATCGATGTTTGTTTCCGGTCTTGGGTGTAATGTTCGTTTCTGTATATGTTTCGGGCACCCTTGATACAGGTTCTTCCTAGTTAAGGGCTCTGAGTGTGATGTGTTATTATTATTATCATGTAACTAGCGACATAATTATTATGTAGCTTAAGAGCCAGTTTACAGCGATGCTGGCGCCATTCGCGAAAAAAAATAATATCTTCTAAACTAAGGCAATTATATTAAAATGTGGCACAGTATGACACTAGATACTGTAGCCTAGTATTTTTAGGGCACTGCTGTATAGCTTTTAGGTAAAAGAACAAAGAAAGCTACAAAGTGTTGTTAAAAGTGGCCACTTTTAGCAACAATCTGTGTGTAATTTTGTTCATTTAAGTTAGGACTACTTTACTGTGCTCAAAAAATAATAAGCAAGATTATCTAGTGTCATACTTACTGTGCCACATTTTTGATATTTGCCTTAGTTTAGAAGATATAAATATTTTTAGATGGCGCTAGCATCGCTGTAAACTGGGTCTTAAGGCTCCTTTACAATACCTAGGCACATAAATAACCATACTTGACCCCAAACTCAAATACGTATCACTAACCTAAGGCCTATAAAATGGCCTATTTGCTTTACCACGACCTAAATCAATATATATAAAACTCTTCCGTTACTGACTGACTGACTGACTGACTGACAGACAACGCAGCGCCGCAACTACTGGGCGTAGCGGGCTGAAATTTTGCATGTAGGTTCCTTAGGGAGTGTAGGTGAGCACTAAGAAAGGATTTCCCGAAAGTCCCATGGGAACGGAAAAAAACTGGATTTTTGTGTTTATTGAGTAATCTGCGCGGGAAAATTCCGCGGGGCAGCCTCTAGTACAATACATAAAATACGTATTACAGGAGGAAAAGAAATACGACGCGAACGGAAAGAAACGGAAAGTAATTGCAGCGCCTGAAGAAAATGGTAGAAGCTGCATCAGCGTGGTCACCTGCGGCCTCCTGGGTTCATGAAGACCCCGACAGAAGTCCAACAAGTGGTGGAATTAGTTAGGCTGATTTACCGTTAAGTTTAAGTTAAGATTAAAGGTGGATTAAAGTAAACGAAAATAACCTTTTGAGCTCTTTCGGGTGCCATGAGAAAACCAAACAAAGCAATTTTATTACAGCTAGCGCCATCTATTGTAGCTTTTAGGAGGTATTAGAAGACACGTCGACTGGTTTCACTTGTGGTTTCAACACCTTTGTAACTTAAACCCGATTCTGTATTTGTTTGATAGATGGCAGTGCAACAATTACCTTTGGCGGGAAATATAGTGCCACACACACGTGTTAGTTGGTGTTTGTAGGTACCTATTAGTACACAACACAACGCGGGCAATCTAATTTCAGTACCTATTTCCTGAAAAACCTAACTTATTTTATGTATGTTCATAGCAATTTAGTAAAATTTTCCCAGTTTTTGTTTTATGTTAGGTATAATTGAATAAAATTATATAATTTCTTATCAAAAGGTAACAACCGACCTATTTAATTGAAACTCACAGTTTATCCAAATCGTTTAATCAAGCAATGAAAATAATATGAACAAAACTATAACATTAAATTTATCTACTTAATGATATTTACATTCCGTAACTCACTTAAATTATTATGATTACATAAATCTAGGACGCTTAGTCTAAAATTTATAATATTATAGAAATGCAGAATATAGCCTTGGCTGTCATTAGACTGTAGTTAGGTACTTGGTTAATTAATAATTTGAATTAGAACTAAACAATACCTAGGTTTTAAAATATTCTGCATTTTTACGTCAAATCTTATGGAAAACTATAAATTTAGTTATCAAAAGAAACTGTCTTAGTTAGGTTTTAATGGAAGTGTTTGAAAGTAAACGCCGATATCGGGTTACTACATACATACCGTCACGCCTGTCTCTTATTGGGGTAGGCAGAGACAATTGATTTCCACTTTTTACTATCATGACATACTTTTTTCTAGAGTTACTAATTAACATTAATATTGCATTGTATTAATTTAACTTTATACTACATGTAAAAATACGTGATGCAACACTTCTGCCAATGCAACATACCAAAAAACACCAAGAGTTTCCTATGATAAAATAAAGGAATAGTCATAAAACTTAAATACTCTGTTACATACTATAGTCCTATTTAGATATATTAAGTCGTTATTACAACTAAAATAATAAAGTAGACACTTTGCCATGTCTTTGAAGGCTGACTAAATTTTTTATCGACATCACCATGTGAAGTATTAGCGATAAAACCTTGGAGCCACTCAAAGCTATGCAAAGAAAAATAAGTAACAGATGGTTAAGCTAGCACACTATAAACTCTGTATTGACACCAGTAAAAATTTAATAACCATTTTACAACACATTGATCTTTCTTTGAATCTATCTTTCCTTGATAGATGAGTGCAAGAAAAGACAAATTCAGGATCAACATTGAATCGAACACTTAAAAATCTGTTTAACAGTTTACAGTAAGTATGTACTATTTGATAAAATTGCAAAATTAAATAAAAAAAAATTGACAGAGAAAAAAACCTTCTGTAAAAGAATTATAGAAACAAAGTTCATAAAAAGGTTTCACAATAAAGTCTATACTTCAATCACGGCTGTGAGACTCATCAAAGTAAAATGTACATAAATTTTTAAAAGACTCAATACATTATTAAGACTGTATTAAAAATAAACAGCTCACACTTATACAAAGAATGTAAAACTGCACACCAGGCACTTGGCATTTAAAGTAAGATACAAAACAACATAACCAATGAAATGTGTGTGCAGGGACGCCACAATGCAAAATTAATTAAAGAACAAACATCAAACATGCACTAACCGGACTACGAGAGCGAGTCCTTTCCTTACCATTAACTAACATAGCTCCAATATAATAAATCATTTCAGTAAAAACTCTGGACACTACACAGACCCATGTAACATACAAAAAATTAATAAACTTTAAAGAATGATTAAAATATATACTATTAATAGTTCACACAATCACTATTGTGTTATCATTTTATCATTAGAATGTACACTGTCGCACTCAGTCAGGGCGTTCACTGCTGCTGCGACGGCTGCGTTTGCGCAGCGGACTTGGTGATGACGATGGTCTGCTTCCCCGCACCCGCCTTGCCGAGCTGCAGCATATTAGAGGGCAATGTGATGATTTTATTGCCGCCCACAGTGTTAGCTGACACGAGCTTAACTATTGTCGCGCCTGGAGCGAGTCCGGCGCTGCCGCCCGCCGGCGCTGCTGCCCGCTGCTGCATCATCGCCATCTTGGGCATAGTTGCCACCGTCATTCCGGTGGAGGTCTTCACCAGCGTCACGTACTGAGGCTGCGTGTTCTGTTGAGCGCCAGACTTCTTAATAATAACGGGAATGCCTGCATTGGCAGGGGCTTGTCGTAAAACCGCGCCGCCTGCACCCGCTTCGCTCTTTCCCGCTGCAGTCACGATTTTGTAGACGGGCGTTTTCATCTGCATTCCGCTTTGTGCTGCCATCGTCGAGCCTGCGATTTGAATGGTGCCGCCGCTGCTGGCGATCACGGGCATGTTTCCAGCGCTCAGCTTTACAGGCACGCCTCCGGTTACCTTACCCTGAAAGCTTACCCCCGCCTGCACCGGCACACCACCAGTCGTCTTCACAAGCACGTTGCTGGTGCCGATCTTCACGTTGCCGGCGCCGATTTTAAGCGGCGTCGTGGTCATCTGGCCGACCTTCTGGACGGTGTTGGTCGCAATCTTGCCCTGGATGTTGGTTCCTATCTTGAGCGGCACGTTGCCGGCCGCCAGTTTGACGGGCATGTTTCCGGTGCCGAGTTTGACGGGCACGCCTGCACCGCCGCCGCCGGTTTTCACTTGAACGAAGCGTGGGGTTCCGCCGCCGGTAACTGTTCCGCCCAGCACGATCTGTGCACCGGATTGCGACGTGGACACGCGCATAGTTCCCGGCGTGTTAACCGCGCTTACAATGCGCGTAACTCCAGGAGTAACCGACGCCACCTTGATCTGTGAGCCTGGAGCTGGGGACTTGACAACGGTCTTGGCTTGATATGTCGTAATCTTTTGAGCGGGCGTCCCGGGCGAAATCTTGAGCGTTGCGGCGACAGGTCTGTTCACGGGCACGACCTTCTGTGGCGTGGTGGCGATGGGCGCGGCTACTGGCATGGCGACTGGCATTGCGACGGCGGCTGCACGCGCCGGCGGAGGCTCCGCAATTACAGGCGGTGTGGGGGGCAAGGCCGAGATAGAAGACACCGGTGACGTTAACCCGAAGGCTTTAGCTGCGGTGTCAGGTTGCGGCGCCGCAACTGGCGAAGCTGGAGGCGGGGCGGCGAGTGGGTCAACTGGGGCGGGGAACCGTGCAGGTGCCACCTTACCACACTTCTGTATCTGAAGTACGTACGTCGTAACTGTATTCATAGCGGGCCAGCAGAGTTCTAAGGATGTTGTGCCGGCGCGCACCAGAGCAACTCGCCCAGCCTGCGGTGGCACCCCTACTTCGAGATACCATAAATCCTTGCAGCAAATCTGATTGTTCCATGTTTTTCTGTAGCCATCTCGTCCTGACCAGATATAGAGGCGAGTTTGTATAGCCACTGCACTGTGACCAGCGCGGGCGCGGGGTATGCAGTCATCAAACTTTTCCAGAGCAATATCATCCCAGGTCATTGTGTCAAGGTTCAAGGAAGCTAGTGTGTTTGTGCATTTCCATTCCTTTTCATGTGTAGCTAATTTTGATTCATCAGCTACCAGAGGCACCCAGCCTCCGTAGACATACATATGGTGGCCGATAACAGTAGCAGTGTGCAGGGAGCGGGGAAGAGGCTGCGGGCCAGCCACCTCGGGGCGGGACCAGGACATGCTGTCTACATCAAGTATCCATAAGTCACCGAGACGGGAGCCACTCATTCCTCCATAGATAATGAGCGAAGACTTTCCAGTATTCTTGTCAGTGTAAGAGACCCCACTGTGAGACTCGCGTGGAGGCGGAGACTGCCCATATGTGATGGGCATATCCCATACTGTCATTGAAGAGTTGGGGTACACCTCCAGAGTGTACAAATCGTTCAGATACCTCGGAATATTGTTCTTAGGGTCATCGCTCTCGTTAGCCAGCCCGCCAAATAAGTAAACCTTAGAGTTGAGCAGAGTGAAGCTGTGGCCGAGACGAGGGCATGGAGGTAGACCCTGCTTTGGCGGGAGAGGCTTCAGGCGCTTCCACTCCCACCGGGAAGCCTGCAGTTCGTACAGATCGTTGGAATACTTGCCGTACTCTACCATACCGCCAAAAACCAGCAGCCTGGTCCCATCCACTACGAAGCCGTAGGCGGCGCATCCTGGAGGAACTTCTCCCTTCGTAACTGGTACGAACCATTGGTTTGTAGTCGTATTGAAGACGTGAAGCTCATGAACTATCCCTTCGTTCCCTCCGCCGAAAACTATCATCAAATCTTTGATAGCAACTGCCCGGTGGCCATGGCGTGGCCGTGGTTGGGGACCGGTAGGATTGTACACTTTTTGCCACTTAAGTACTGTGTTTTCCTTCATTTTTACTAAACATTTGTCACTTTAGAACCCTTTTCGCCGTGTATCGCTCGGATGCGTATCTATGACATAGACAATGAGAAACGTCGCAATGAAAATATTCAGGTTAGTCGGAGCTTCATAACCGTTTTTTGTTTTGCCGTCTCTTTCGCACTTATGGTAATGTCGTAAGGGTAAAATAAATTCAGCTTACGTAGCTTATAGTGTACAACAAAAATGGCGTTGGCAACAGTACAGAGCTGCCAACGTTGCGAATACAAAACGGCGTCTGACGTCAAAATTTTGTCTATGCAACCAATGTTTTTTTTTTTGTTGTTTTTTTTTTAAAATATAAACCAAGTCAAGGAGTCAAGGAATTTTATAAGATAGAATTTTCAGAAATCCGTCAATTTTAGTGCTGCTACTTTTTTATTTCTTCTTACATTTTAGTGCGAAGATTTAACAGTATAAGGTGGGGAAACGCTACACTCAGAAATCCTTGAGATTTAATGCAGTTTAGTTAATCTTGCCAGCCATGGCACTCTCTCTGACACTGCGAGCTGTTTTCGATGGTTTTCTCGTGCTGTTGAAAAAATGAATTTTAAAAAATGGCATTTAATAGGCTCCGTTAAACTTAATTTTATCACCGAAATAAAGTTTTTTCGCGTAGTCGTTAGAGTAAAGGAGGGGGGGCAAATGTTTACGGAAGCTGGTACATAGGTATACCTTGCAATAACAATAAGTCATTATTATGCAAAGAAAGGAAATTTTGGCCTTTGCGTATGCATTAAGTCGCATGTTTCTAAGTGCTGTAGTTAATATCTAAGTTATCTCAAGTATACTTTATGAAAACATTATTCCGAGAACCGAGAGGTTTTCAATTATTGAAAACCTCATTTATTTGACATCTCAGAAAAAAAAAAACAAGTTTTATCGTGCCGCAAAAGCCTAAAGGTCAAGTTGAAGTTGAAATGAATAATTGAAAGCTCAAAATAAAATTGAAACTCGTCACGCGTCAGTCAACCAATTTGAATAACATAATAATATCCTGTCTTTTTATTTAGACAACGCCATCTACGGGCGTATTACGAAACTATTTTTTTTATGAGCAAAACTAGCGCCACTTCGTTAAACCATGGCTGAAATAAAAAATAAGCGCCTTTGACTCCAATAATCTTGCTTAGAATTTTTAAGGCTCTGTTGTGTAGCTTGTAGGTTTAAAATAAAAAAAAAAACCGTTATATGAAACTAAAGTGACCACTTTTTTAAGGCAACAAAGCAAGTCTTAGAGTGTAAGTAAGTTTTTTATGTTGGGATCGCTGTATCTCCGAAGATTCAACGATCTGGGGAAACCTCCCATAGTAAATATTGATGTAATAGTATCCCCATCTAAACATGTATTATGAACACTATGTACACTCATTTCTATTGGCCGGTACATATACAAAAACCAAATTGCACATTAATAAGTAATACGAACATTACGGAAGAGGATTACAAAAAATTCGTCTCGCCTATTTAAATTATTTACACACAATATACAAACTGAAAAAATCTGAGTAAAATGAAGCGTTTTTCATTTTTCTAATGTTGTTGGTATGTTAAAGTTACGGCGGGAATTCAACTTCAGGTTCAATGTTTTCAGTGTATCCTGCTCTAACAAACTCAAAATCGGTAAAAGTAAAAGAGACAACTAAATTCCGCAGGAATAAAAACACAAATAAAATTGTCTATGGTCGCCTTCTCTGATGCGTTCAGAATATTTTTTTTTTCTGTGCAGTATTTTTTGGAATGCTTCGTAAAAGTGTCAATAGGTGGCGCTGCTAGTACCTATGGATGGATGGATGATGGAGTTGTATTTGAAGTTGAAGAGGAATCTAGCGAGCCGAGCGTAGCGTTTAGGTGGTAACTCTCGCTATGGCGCGAAATTCAAATTTTTTCGTGTTTTTTATTTATTCTAGCGAAGTATACATTTTGACAGGTGGTTTGTTGTTGTTTTTTGTTTTTATTCGGCCGTTCTGGGCAGTCAAAAGGACAAAGTCTATAGAGCCAAGTCTTTAGTAGTATCTTATTAAATATTCTATGGCGTAACGAAGTAAGCCGGGAAAGCTCGTTTTTAATAAAGTTTATATATGAATTCGCGTATGTAAAAAACCATCTCCCACATTGCAATACAACGTTTTTGGAAGACAGACCTACACAAGATTTTGTGTCTAAGGGGTAAAAGGCCAAAAAACAAGTTCCTTGAATATACACAAAATCGGTAACACTGTCTTTCAAAAACGATATATCACAATGTGGGAATTAGGTTTTTACGTACGCGAATTCATTTAAATTTAATTAAAAATGAATAGGTACTTTCGCCAAAATAATTAAAAAACGTGCAAAATTTGAATTTCACGCCATACCGTGAGTTACCGCCTTAAACCATGTATTTCATATGTATCTGAGCGAGCCGCATCGAAAACATTTTTTTATATTACCTATTGTTAAGTTTATTGATTGCAATAAAGTGTATGCTATACACTATACTTACTACATCTTACTACTACTATTAAATTCTGGCTTGAGGGGTTGAGGATCTATCCCGTGCCGTTTCAGTAGCTTACAATAAAATTAGATTACATTACAACTGTCTTGAACGTTACGTGCCATAGAATTAAGAGTTATGAAGGTTTATAATTTCTTTTTTACAAAAAGAGACCCGCCTTCAACGAACTGACACAAGCACCAATTTGAGAACTTTCTCTTTTTCGAAGTTGGTTAAAATAGGTAAAACACTACTGAAAACCGCATCAAAATCGGTTCAGCCAAACGCGAGATAATCGCGGACAAACATACATACATACATACATACAGGTCAAGATGACAAAAATTGTTGTTATCCTATGGACTTCCTATTAAAAAGGTGCGGAAAGATACCTCGTAGTATTCATGAACATACATTGGTTTAAAACAGCTTTACAGGTTTAATTCTCTGATTACTTGTATGGTAAATACGAGACATCCAGTCTAAATTGACTTCTTCGAATTAAAAGCTTACTTAGTACACAGTGGAGTATTGCAAAATGGCTCTTGTTCTTCGGTATTACAGTCTAGGGCTGACGAAACCATAGACAAATCTGTTACGGCAACCTAGTCCGCCACTGTACTACACTTTCGCTTTTTTTTTTAAAACATGAGTTATTGGGCAAAACAGTGCGATACAAGCGTCACTTCCGATAAATAATTAATAAGTTTCTCTTCTTAAGAGCCAGTTTACAGCGATGCTAGCGCCATTCGCGAAAAAAATTAATATCTTCTAAACTAAGTCAAATATCAAAAATGTGGCACAGTATGTATGACACTAGATAATGTAGCCTAGTATTTTTAGGGAACTGTTGTATAGCTTTTAGGTTAAAGACCAAGGAAAGCTACAAAGTGTTGTTAAAAGTGGCCACTTTTAGCAACCTGTGTATAATTTTGTTCTTTTAAGTTAGGACTACTTTACTGTGCTCAAAAAATACTTAGCAAGATTATCTAGTGTCATACTGTGCCACATTTTTGTTATTTGCCTTAGTTTAGAAGATATATATATTTTTTGAGAATGGCGCTAGCATCGCTGTAAACTGGCCATGACTGAAATAAATAATATGCGTCTTTGTCTCTCTAGAGAATCTTGCTTAGTATTTTTAAGGCTCTTTAGTGTAGCTTTTAGGATAATGATCTTAGAATATTCTTTTACGAAACTACTCGGTTTTTTTTCTTAAATTTGGAACCTGAAAGCTACACAACAGAGCGTTAAAAATTCTTAGCAAGATTATGGAGTCAAAGACGCATATTTTTGATTTCGGCCATGGTTTAGAAGATATTAATTATTTATCGGGAGTGGCGCTAGTTTCGTACCGTATAAGCCCTTAAGGCGGAATTTGAAAGCATTATTTTTGCCCGCGCGTGATACCTATACCTACGTTAAAAGACTTGAAGTATTAAACCTAGAACTGGCAGATAAAATGATGTGGAAGGTGGTAAGGAGAAACTTTCCAATTTGTCGAGGTTACCTGACAACAAGACAGGGCGATGCCGCTCGGAATACAAGATCTGAGTAGTCCTGGAGCTTATTAGATTTTAAACTAAATAAAAGTTTACCGCTTCCTTGATATTCTTCTTCTTTTTCTGTTATCCCTAGCGAGACATAGGGCTTCAAGAATTTACCTCCAATTTTGGCGGTCGTAAGCAAACAGCGGGTAACTCCTCCCAGTTTAGCCCCACACTATTTGCTTCTTGTAGCGCGGACCGGCGCCAGGTTGCCTTCGGGCGTCCCCTTTTGCGTCTTCCGGAGGGCTGCCATAACAGAGCTCCCCTACAAGGACGTCCATCTGCTCTTCTTAACGAGTGTTCTATCCAACGCCACTCCTTGATATTATTATTATGTTATAGATCCTACTGTTCGTAAGTATTAGACAACGGCGACCGTGGAAATCCTAAGCGATATGATAAATGTGATACCGCTTGTCATTATACTTTGATCCTCCAGTTTGTTAGTATTCGACAACAGCGACCGTGGACATAATTTAGGCTAATCGGCGATATGATAAAGACTAGATTTCCCTATGGGAAAGCAGCTGCGCTGACCAAAAAAACAACTCTTTAGTCGTTACCTCCGTAGACTCGGTAAGAAGGCTGACCGCCAGACTGACGAGGAGCTAGAGAATCTGGAGTTGCACAACCCATGGCTTAACGTAGCCAACTTTGATGGCCAATAGGGATCGTAGCTCTATCGATACAGTGGCGGTCTAAGAGATTTAACAGCCGTAACAGATTTGTCTATGGTTTCTTCAGCCCTATTTTGCAGAGCTATTTTGCAATACATAAAAACTATATAGTAATAGCTGCTTGCTGCTTTTTCTTTAATTACTAACTTCGTTTGCCTGTAGAGCTACGTGGGGGACGAACCCTGAAGCACCTCGCCGTCTCTTTAGCATGCAATCTTGGAATTCTTTTTAAAATTAATCTAAGATACCTATTGTAAGTATACTACTAGACTTTCAAATAAGATATACTTTATTTAACATTCACACAAGTACCTACTACCTACATTAATTGTGCATTTAAGTATTTAATATGGTTTTGACTTGCTTTTTTTTTGATAATATCTAGCGGTAACTTTAATTGGTTTTAAGTTCGAGAGGATTCAGAACTATAAATGTTTGCCACAGCAAATTATAGTCAAAACGCAAGCAACATGTTTTAGTAGCTTGTAAAAAAAAATAGCTGTCTTCTCAGCATAGGCCCAGCTCACATCTAAGTTAAGATAAGTCCAATTCTGAAGTACTTACTTACTTTAATAATTTTTTTTTAAAAGAGACCTGCCTACAGAGACAATTGTATTGTATTTTATTTGTCTCTGCCTACCCCTCCGATGGGATACAGGCGTGACGTTATGTATGTACCTGCCTACAATAAATTGACACACACTTACATAAAACTGAGAACTCCCCCTTTTCTGAAGTCGGTTAAAATAGGCACTAAAACCTTTTCCTGAATGTAAAAAATACTTTTGTGAAAACCGCATCCAAATCGGTTCAGCTAAACTCGAGATAATCGCGGACAAACAGACACATACATACAAGTCAAACTGATAACCTTTATTTTTTGAAGTCGGTTAAAAACGGTTTGCGATCGAATTTTGTTGTATTTTAAACCGACTTCAAAAAAGGAGGTTATCAGTTTGACCTGCATTATGTATGTATGGAGAAGGTTTTTGTACCTTTGTTAAAAAAGGTAAGTCTGTTAAAAGACTTCGAAAAAGAGGAAGTGCTCAGTTTATGTATAACATGTAAGTTTATTGAAGGCGAGTTCCTTTTTTGTAAAAAATAAATGATTACTTAAATATGTAGTTTTAGTTTCGGTATCTTCGTCGCGCCTTGCCAAATGTGCATTGGGCCTAATTATGATACAATTCGTAAAGTTTATCTTGAAAAGTCGCTAAAGCTAGCAAAAGGGATTTGAATAAAACGTTATACTTGTATAAATATTAAATTTGATGTTAGATAGTTTATTGTATGTATTTTATTTACCAATCGTTTTTCAATACCTTGAAGTTTATTGACGATCTAAGTTTTTTTTAATAGTAAATGTTCTTGTGTGGCTGAATAAAAAATAAATAAAATAAAGCTTTAAAAAAATAAATAAATAAAATAAAGCTTTATTTAAATAAATAAATAAATGTTCTTGTTTTGGGAGGCCAAAGAAGTCAATCTGGGAAATCTTTTGTTGTCTGTAATTTTAGTTTTTTGACTTCAATACATAGTATAAAACAAATTCGCTACCCGTACAGTCCCTATGTATGCTTACAACTTTAAAACTATGCAACGAATTTTGATGCGCTTTTTTATAGATAGAGTGATTCAAAAAGAAAAGTCTGTATGCATGTACAACATAGAACTGACTGCTCCGTGGCTCAGCTGGCAGTGATGTGGACTGAGTAAGCGTGTGCACTCGGGTTCGATTCCCGTGCGGAGCGAATATTGATATGATGAATATCGATGTTTGTTCCGTCTGGGTTCGTTGATGTTCGTTTCTGTGTGTGTTTCGGGCACCCTAGATACAGGTTCTTCTTAGTTAGGGGCTCTAAGTGTGATGTGTTATTATTATTATTATTAGTAATAGATTAGGCGGTACGAAGTTTGCCGGGTCGACTAGTATTAAGCTTTCAAAGGATTTATTAGAATGGTTTAAGTGTTATTTGTTATTTTATTACAGAAGTTCTTCTTTATGCAGAGAACGTGCCGTACCCGTAGGGTCTACAATAATATTAACAAAGTTAGGAAAGATTTTCTTGTATGTTTGTTTCAATGGAATAGGCTCCGAAACTACTAGCCCGTCTTTTTCACCATTAGAATCCTACATTAGCCTAGATGAACCCGTTGTTAAAGGTAGAATACCTATTCACAAAAAAATACTGCTTTAAAGATGAGTTGCATAATATCGTATGTAAACTAAGACCTTATGTAATTATGTACAGTGGCGTTCTAGGTCGCCGTAACACTTCTGGTTTTTAACCGACTTCAAAAAAGGAGGTTATCAGTTTGACCTGTATGTATGTATGTATGTATGTATGTTTGTCCGCGATTATCTCGCGTTTGGCTCAACCGATTTTGATGCGGTTTTCAGTAATGTATTTGTCACATTCAGGAGAAGGTTTTAGTTCCTATTTTAACCGACCTCGAAAAAGAGGAAGTTCTCAGATTATGTCTGTATCAGTTCGTTGAAGGAGGGTCTCTTTTTGCAAAAAAGAAATTATTCTGTATTGAAAAATAGCTGTTGTTCTTTGATATTACAGACTAGGGCGCTCAAAATCATAGACAAATCTGTTACAGCCTCCTAGACCGCCACTGTAAATGATTCTGATTCTGATTCTGTACTTACAAACTAATTATTAAACTATTATTTACTGTGCCACATTTTTGTTATTTGCCTTAGTTTATAATATACTAGTCGACCCGGCGAACTTCGTACCGCCTAACCTATTGGTATTTTGTGCATGTATTATACCTATAAACCTTCCTCTTGAATCACTTTATCTATTAAAAAAAACCGCATCATAATCCGTTGTCTAGTTTTAAAGATTTAAGCATACATAGGGACAGACACGGAAAGCGACTTCAATACATAGTATAAAACAAAGTCACTTCCCGCGTCTGTCCCTATGTATGCTTATATCTTTAAAACTATCCAACGGATGTTGATGCGGCTTTTTGTAATCGATAGAGTGATCCAAGAGGAAGGTTTATAAGTATAATACATGAGCAACATAGCAATAGGTTAGGCGGTACGAAGTGCGCCGGGTCGACTAGTTATTTTATAAAATGAATTGATTTTTTTCGCGAATGGCGCTAGCATCGCTGTAAACTGGCTCTTAAAAGCAGTACGAAGTTCGTCGTATTAGCAAGAGTCTATCCACAAACCCGTTAAGTTATCATAAGTTGTCAAAGTTAAAGTCAATCGCTTGTCCAACTGAGTATAGCCATCATGAAGTGTAAACAAAATAAGTTTACTTAGATAACTTTGTCCGTGGTAAGCTGATAGCACGCAAAGGCTTAATGTTAGACTTTATTATATCAAACCCCCCGTTCATACTTGTCGTCTATCGGGCCGATCGTTCTTAAACTTAGGAGCCAGTTTACAGCGATGCTAGAGCCATTTGCGAAAATAATTTATATCTTCTAAACTAAAGCAAATATCAAAAATGTGGCACAGTATGACACTAGATAATGTAGCCTAGTATTTTTAGGGCACTGTTGTATAGCTATTAGGTTAAAGACCAAAGAAAGCTACATACAAAGTGTGGCTCAAAGTGGCCACTTTTGGCAACAATCTGTGAATTATTTTATCCTTTATTTAGGACTACATAACTGTGCTCAAACAATACTAAGCATCATTATCTAGTGTCATAAATACTGTGCCACATTTTTTAAATTTGCCGTAGTTTAGAAGATATAATTGTTTTTCGAGAATAGCGCTAGCATCGCTGTAAACTGGGTCTTAAAAAGTAAATGGTCATACTCTCTCTCTTGACTGCTCCGTGGCTCAGTTGGCAGTGATGTGGACAGAGTAAGCATGTGCACCGGGGTTCGATTCCCGGGCGGAACGAATATTGATATGATGAATATCGATGTTTGTTTCCGGTATGGGTGTGATGTTCGTCTCTGTGTTTGTTTCGGGCACCCTAGATACAGGTTCAACCTAGTTAGGGGCTCTGAGTGTGATGTGTTATTATTATTATTATTTATTTATTATTATATAAAATGTTTTGCCACTGGAACACCCGATTAAAAATCGTGGTCAGCAGACGACCGGGTGTCTAGTTTCTTAACTCAATTCCATCGACTTGTTATTGTATTGTTAGTGACTTCGCTATCCATTGCTGTTTTCTTTGGGCATGTTACAGAAATTGCCTTTGTTAAATCGGCAATAGTTAACGAAGTCGCTAACAATACAATTACCTATAAGTCGATCGAATTTAGTTAATAGTTTTTTCCCTAAAAGGGAAAGAGGGGTAAGAAAGAAGTAATTACCACAGCTGGACAAAGGCACAGAGAATAATATCAAAAATATCATCACAGTATAAAACAAAGTCGCATCCCACGTCCGTCCTTATTATATCTTTAAAACTATGCAACGGATTTTGATAGGTTTTTTTAAATATAGAGTGATAAAAGAGAAAGCGTTATATATATAACACATGCACAACATAGTAAAAGGTAAGGCGGTACGAAGTTCGTCGGGTCGACTAGTAATACTCAAACAAAGGCCTTCTTTCGCTTCCACCTTAATTGAACCTAAAGGAATCTTAATTGGAGGTTCGGTCGGCCATGGGACTGAAGGGTCATTATCTGGTCAAGTATTAGAGGTAGCCAAAATTTTATTACTTCGACATTTTTTGACAAATTGAACCTTGCTTTGACAAAAAGAAACCAGGTCTCTAAACCTTCCAGAAGTCTAGATCTCAATGTCCGCGCGGTTCTCCTTGTTTCGTTCGCGCGGACACCATCAAACCTTCATAACTTCTTTATTTATGCTTTGACAAATTCCTGGTTTTCACCATTCAGTTTTGACAAATTTCGACAGAATCTGAGCGTAATCATTTTTTTATTTCAGAACTTGGTTGCGCGGTCGAAACGGCAATCTATTCAGTGCCAACTCCACCAAACTATACTGAAACTTGTCGAAATCGTCCCGCTGTCTCCGCCTGGGCAGACCACGTTTTCGCCGTCCATCATTCGGAACCCACTCGGTGACGAATTTAGCCCACCAGGGCCTTCAGAGTTATTTATTACTAACTTTTTTTATTCGTACATGAAACCAAGACTCTGTAGCTAAATTTGTATAATACAACACGTGCAAAATTTCAGCCCGCAACGCCCATTAGTTTTGGCTCTGCATTGTCTGTCAGTCAGTAACGGAAGAGTTTTATATATCGACTAGAGGCTGCCCCGCGGTTTTTCCCGCGCAGATTTCTCATAAACACAAAAATCCCGTTTTTTCCTGTTCGTATGGGAATTTCCGGAAATTATTCCTTAGTGCTCCCCTACACTCCCCAAGGAACCCTCGTGCAAAATTTCAGCCCGCTACGCCCAGTAGTTTTGGCTCTGTGTTGTCTGTCCCCTTACACTCCCCAAGAAACCCTCGTGCCAATTTTCAGCTTTCTACGCCAAGTAGTTTCGGCTCTGCGTTGTCTGTCAGTCAGTCAGTAACGGAAGAGTTTTATTTAGATCGATTGATTTAACAGAAAGCTAACTCATTCATTTTGCACGTCGAATAACTGATAGTGGTAAAAGTGTGAAATAAGCCCTTATACCCATATACATTCAAAGTACCTACCTACCTACTTACTTTTATTAAGGCATTTTAATTTCAAAAACATCCTTTCCATTAATGCTAGACCGTGAAGTATGATAAACTTTTTTAATTTCATAATTCCAGTCGATGTTTGTCCCGAAATATCTTCATAATAATTTGTCGGATCCCGTGGAATTTATACAAAATTATTCCAACGCGCTAGCATTTCTTTGCTTATTACTAACTAGCAGCCCGTCCCGGCTTCGCACGGGGTAAACAATCTAGTCATATGTTGTTTTGGCTGGATACAAAAATACAGCCCGATCAGATCGACGAAATATCGTCGCTGAGCTGCCTAATAAAGACGAAGACCCACTCCTGTATTTCGGCCCAACCGACTGAAGATGTCGGTTGATGCGGGCAGCTATGACTCTCTGCCCTCGCGTCAGTTTATTACTGGCGCGAGGAGGCGCTGGCGAGGGGCCACTGTCCAAATACTCGCGAGATTTTGGCGCGGCGGAAGAGGCTGCCGATGAAGTGGTTGAGGCGTGGGCACTCCGGCTTGCGAACCCGAGTGCGGGGCACAGGACGGTGGAGGCAATACTCCCTGTCTTTGAGCAGTGGCTGCATCAGCGGCACGGAGCTCTGAGCTTTAGGCTCACACAGGTGCTGACTGGACATGGCGTCTTTGGTCGGTACCTGTGGAGAATAGGTAAAGAGCAGTCCGCTCGATGCCACCACTGCTCAAGCTGCCCCGAGGATACGGTGGAGCACACACTGCTCCAGTGTCCGGCCTGGGCCACTGAGAGGGCGGCGCTCGCCACTGCAGTTGAGGGACATCTCTCGCTGCCATCCATGGTCGCAACCATGGTTGGCAGCGAAGAGACTTGGCGTGCGGCCGCCACCTTCTGCGAAGCTGTCATGCTTGCGAAGGAGGCGGCCGAAAGACAGAGAGAAGCGGCTGACCCAGCCCGGCGTGGCCGGAGAAAGGGTCGCGGTCGCCGCGGCGGCAGGGCATAATGCCGTCGCGAAGCCCTGTAGGTCCGGGCGTAAGAATAGGTCTACGGTATACCCTGCCTGTCGTAAGAGGCGACTAAAAGGGGTCTTTGGGGTCGTGGGTGTGAAGGGCGGGGGCCCAACACACTCATCAAACGGCCCCAAAATGGGCGGCGGCACAGCTTGTGGCACTGTGCCGCTGCAGCTACAAAGGCGAGCCGGGGAGGGAACAACATGCCCTCCCCGAGCATGAAGCTGATAGCAGCTGAGCGTGGGAAGAACTTCGGACGCCAGTAATGCGTGGTTCCCGGGGTTCTTTCCAAAAGCGCCAAGACGGCCGCCGGGGGGTTTTAGTGGGTGCGAGCCCCACATACCCCCGACGCTCCCCCGAGCGTCGGGAAATGCGATAGGCATTTCCCCCGTTACAAAAAAAAAAAAGCTATGACTCTCTCAAGCAGCTTGCCCGCCTCGTCCAACAGGACGATAGGCCGAAAATCTGACGGAGCGACAGAGTCGGCGAGCCGGCCCTGTTTTCTGATGAGGACCAGCTTGCCCGTTTTCCACTGCAGAGGGAACACACCTTGTTCCATACAGGTGGATAACAGGCTACGGAGCCGAATCTCCAATGCCTCCGGCTTCAACGACAGGAACCAGGCCTTGGCTGGAATTCCATCCAAGCCTGGTGCCGTCTTTTTGCCGCGGATGCGCTCGGCCGCCGCTGCCAACTCTGCCTCTTAGTGCCGCAATGGGCGGCTAAGGGAGAAGTACGCGCTGAGTAGCAGCATCTCCCCCAGCATGCAGGACACGAAACCCTCTCCCCGCGTTATACTCTCCGGCCGGAGCACGTGGTCCGCGGAGGGACGGACGGCTATGGCTGCGAGGCCTGAGCGGTCCGAGATCCATCCGTTGGGCACAAATCCTCCGATATAGTAGGGCTCTGCCACCACGGCGAGGTAAATTTTCCACTGCGCCAGACAGCACTGCGCTCGTCCAGGGCCTCCAGTCGCGCGTTCAACATGGTCCCAAACTGGACCATCATGTCGTGTTTGACCTCCAAGTTAAGGGTGGAGGGGGCTCCAGACCGAGCAATCGTCCGGAGCTCCTCCATCCCCCTTCGGAGGAGGGCCATTTCTCCATGGAGGCTCCTCGCCTCCTCCCGGGCTGCCTTCGCCTCTACCTTGAGGCAAGCGTTCTCTGCCGCGAGCAGCCTGCTCTCCTCAGAGGTGGTTCTGTTTCTCATCTCCTCGGTATTCCGCGAGATGGAAGCCGAGGCGTTCCCCCCCCCTCCTCTCCATCCCTCCGCGATGCCCGGCGCGCTTTTCAGACTGCATCGCAAATAACGGCCACGGCGCTATGGCGGTTTTGTTTACTGTTAGATTTTTTAAATTCGTAATATCTTTTGAATGGAGAGTCCAATTTAAATAATTTAAAAACTATTTTATAGGTAGTTAAATGATCTTGACCATTAAATAATTTATTTATATAAGGATTAATATAAACACATAAATAGCATGGTTTGAATTTGGTTAGCATTTTCATTAATGTTTAAAATGAAAAAAGTTGTTGTAGTGACATAACTACAATAGTTGGACATATGCTACCGCGGAGTTTTTTGTAGACATTATGATGTTCTTCAATATTGTTGTACATTATTTTGTTCTATCGCTAATAGTTTCGGCAGCGCATTCGACGAAAGACATTTTAAGGCTCATTTTTCTACACCTTCGGTTACATTGTTCAAATTTTACCAAGGATCCCTAACTTTTTTCAAAATGAAATGTAGCCTATGTCAAATCGGAAGAATGTAGCATTCTATTGGTGAAAGAATTTCTTAAATCGGCCCAGTACTCTTTGAGCCTATTCATTACAAACATACAAAAATAGGTACAAATCTTTCCTCTTTATAATATTAGTGTAGATAAGGCGGTCTAGAAAAGCGTAACAGATTTCCGTCGAAAAAGCTTATTATAGTGTAACTGACTTTTTTAATGATGACATAGCTGATTCAATTTATTTTCCAAAGTAATATTTAAGATTATTATTATTAAGTATTAAATTTTATTTTAACACGCATAATAGTTTAGATTTTTTATACATAGATAGATAGATAAGAAATTTATTCACCACACAGTACATCTTAATTTAAGCGAGACCATACACACAATATAATACATAAAGTAACTGAATAAGTAGAAAAGGCTCCAACTCAGCATAATGCCGTGGGAATACGTGCACCCAGCCAGGAATAACTGTTTGAGCACCCATAAGTCACGACGCTGATATTCTGTCGGAACCTGCTTTAGAAATTGAGTACGAATCCCAAGAACGAGTCACACACATTATTTTATAAAGCAACCAAAACCAATCAAAAATGCATAATATTTATTATTATATACTAGTCGACCCGGCGAACTTCGTACCACCAAACCTATTGGTATTTTGTGCATGTATTATACCTATAAACCTTCCTCTTGAATCACTCTATCTATTAAAAAAAAACCGCATCATAATCCGTTGCCTAGTTTTAAAGATTTAAGCATACATAGGGACAGACGCGGAAAGCGACTTTATTTTATACTATGTTATATTATATAAAAAATTGTGCATACATGCAATAGATGTGCGCACCGCAAGCTATGCCCTGTTCACGCCCATCGTTCGTACACATCAGCGCGACCTGCTCAATTTGATTCAAATCTGCCGCGCTACCGGCGCCGCGCTACCACCACCACCGACATCACCAACAAGCAAGCACTGCGCGGGACGCGGGGAGAGGCGACCGTCGGAGAGGCGAGAGGCCGCTACAAGCGACGCGCACCAGCGCCCCACTCTATCTCTAGTTGGTCTGTGCCACTCACTTTTCGGAACCCGCAGCAGCGACCACGTAGCTCTTAATTGTCACCCCTTACTTCCCGCCTTTTGTAACCGCGATAATTTTCTACCAGAAAATATACCCTATTATATACAGTCCACTTGCTTTTACATCAATTCCCGAGGGAGCTACGAGGTTATGTGGGCTTCGCTCGCTCCCACTAAAACCCCGCCGGTGTCCTTCTCGGCTGTTAGCAGGAGGGTCGCGGGTAAGCCTGTGGAATTCTCCGCGACCCCCCAAGCATTGGCTGCGGCGTCGACATGGTGGGCGTCCCCCCGGAGCATGGATAACTCTAAAACCAAAATCTGTCTCAACCATGCCAGCTAAGCTAAACTAACCCTCTTACCACAAAAAAGTTAGGCCTGTCTAAATTCGCCAATTTGTATGACGAATTAGTGATTTAAACCTGGTCTAGAGATTTAGACCAGGTTTAACTGTTTTTGTGGTAGAGCCGTAAAAGTTTACGGTGGAAGTTCAGCTTTACTTTTAGATTTTATATTTACCACTCGTCGACCCGGCGAACTTCTTACCGCCTTGCCTATTACTATGTTGTTTACCCGTGGTAATTATTTGAAGTTTTCTCGAAGTTAAAACCATCCTTGGACTTCAACGAATTTCTTTGAAAAGAATTGGTAGAATTGGAAAAGGACTTGTTGAGTTATGCGCTTAAAACACATTTTGCGATTCATTTTTATATTATGCTAGTCGACCCGGCGAACTTTGTACCGCCTAACCTATTACTATGTTGTGCATGTATTATACATATATAAACCTTCCTCTTGAATCACTATCTATAAAAAAATCCGCATCATTATCCTTTGCCTAGTTTTAAAGATCATAGATACATAGGGACAAACGCGGGAAGCGACTTTGTTTTATACTAAGTACTAGTGGCTGCCCCGCGGTCTCACTCGCGCAGATTTCTCATAAACACAAAAATCCCGTTTTTTCCCGTTCCCGTAGGAATTTCGGGAAATCCTTAGTGCTCACCTACACTCCCCTAGGAAGCCACGTGCCAAATTTCAGCTTTCTACGCCCAGTAGTTTCGGCTCGGCGTTGTTTGTCAGTCAGTCAGTCAGTAACGAAAGAGTTTTGTATATATTGATTATTAAATTTTCCGTTATTTTTTGCAACTCTATACGTCACCCAAAAATGTATATGAAATGAAACAAAGAAGTGTATTTATTTGATATGCTTTTTCCCCAAAGAGCTCTCCATTCTTTTACAGCGAGAGTAACATTTCATCTGAAGTAGATATCAGTTTTCAGTTCTTTTTTGTGTTACCATTTTATCAATTCACTCGAAACACTTTGCAGAATTCGGATAGAATACAAAGTAAGCCTTTGTCAGGTTTTTTTTTTATATAAAGTGGAAAAGGTAATGGAAACTGGCCTCTTGAGGCATTTGTTAGTCCATGTTGGATGTAGATACTCAATCAACCCCTACATAGATCTACTTCCATATTAATACTTATATATTAATGCAAAAGTAACCCTAGGTACCTGTATGCTAGGCTACGGATTTGGATGACAATTCTAACATGCACGTTAAGACGCTATATGAGTTTATGAGTTTTAAGGGTTTTTTAAATCAAGTCATTCTCTTAATCTATAAGAGAAAAAGATATGGAATTTTAATATATCCTTTTTGAGGATTTAACAAAGATTTTTATTATTGAGAATCACTAGTGGTATCAAAAAACCTCGATACATTATTTTGTCAAAGATAACCATTCCAAAAAACGGGAATAGCTAGTTCTTCGAAATTACTAACTAGTTTTTGATGAAACTACATAGGAATAATGATAATAAAGTATATCAAATTATGGTAATTCAAATTTGATTTAAAATAAATAATTAAAAAGATATTTAAGAATTATTTTTTACTTTTTCCAATAAAATGTAGTAACCGATGTGGGCGACTGATATATGACTGTCCTTTTCCCTCAGTGTGTTTGAGGGAAAAGGACATCCTTTGTTGCTCGGTCGTTCTATTAATTTCTCGTATAACGTCTTAATTGTGAAAATTTACGAGTTAAAATTAAGGAAATACCTATATTAAATACTAAAAACACAAAAACTAATACAATTCAGTTATGTTGTCCTCGCAGCATCCTCGCCACGCTAGGCTAGATGTGCTCTGGCACTAACAGCCATCAAAGCTGAAACAGCTTGCAATTGCCAAACAAAAACTGTACATGTTTGAAAAAAGTTTAAAATCGCAAAACGATATGTGGCTTCCTCTAGAATTTAATCAATTCGATACGTTTGTATCCCACCGCGGCGGAATATTGAACTTTCACAGATTAAAGAGTGCAACGGAAAACTGAAAACTGTACAAAAAAATAATCCTCTTATTCATAAAAAGTTAAAGAGCATTTTAGTTATTTGACGTATGTCAATTTAGACTGGATGTCACGTATTTACCATACAACAAACCAGAGAAGCAGACCTCCAGTAGAGCTACTTAAAATGTACTGTATCTTTATGAATAATACCGTAAAACTTTTATAAGTGCCTAGTTAAATTGTAGCTTTTTTTATTAACCGACTTCAAAAAAGGAGGTTATCTGTTTGACATGTATGTATGTATGTTTGTCCGCGATTATCTCGCGTTTGGCTGAACCGATTTCGATGCGGTTTTCAGAAATGTATTCGTTACATTCAGGAGAAGGTTTTAGCACCTATTTTAACCAACTTCGAAAAAGATGAAGCTCTCAGTTTGTGTATGTGTCAGTTTGTTGAAGGCGGGTCTCTTTTTGTAAAAAAGAAATTATTAATTAAAGGTGTTACCTTTATTAATAACTAGTCGACCCGGCGAACTTCGTACCGCCTTACCTATTACCACAGAACAAGAGAATACAATAGAAATAGCATCATTAGATTTTAGTACTAAAACCAGTGTGTCCAAACTCACACATATAAACCAAACGCTCACTATGAAATCCAAGCTACCATTGGTGATTAACGACAAAGCCGAAAAGATCTACATCACAAAACTTTGAAGTAGACTATGAACCTTTTTTACAAATAAACAAAGATCAAAATCAAATAACAATTATGAAATACTTAAGATAATGATGACATACATATGTTAAAAGAATGAAATTAGGTTTTTCCAAAGACATGGTAGAAAGCTATACATCCTCTTTGCTTTAAAATCCTCACGCATTGTTCCTAGTTTTACTATTCGACGCTAGATGGAACTACAGCTTTTGTACTACCGCTACTAAACACTAGGTGGCTACGTCGAAAAATGAAAAACTAAGCTAGTGATGTACATATTGCGGGAGAAAGTTTGTCGATGAGAAAAACCTATCGATATACAACTTTCTTTCATATGGCTACAGGTAACAATTACTTTTTTTTTACGAAAATCTATGTGTATTCTACGCAAACGGCCTTCTTGGTGATTGGCGATGTATTGGTATTATCATATGAAAAAACCAGTCGCTCATAGAACAAAGTTTATTTTAGTGTACTTTTTAATTTTTATTTATTTCCAATGTCGTTTTTTATTCAACAGTTATGCTTCGCATAAATAGAGATTCAGAAATAAAAATGTGTTTAGTTATAAAATTGTATATAGGTACCTACAGTACTGCAAAAGTTATAATGCGTATAGAAATCTTCGTCACTGTTCGACAACGGTCGTATTCCCAAGCGACGTAAGACGATATGTATTTAAGGAGGTTAAGTGCATTTTCTGCATGCGTAATTTAGTAGAATTATGATTTTTGATTCAGGTGTTTCCGTGAAATCGACAATTAGCGAATCTGCATGCGCATTATTAATTTTGGAGTAAGTACTGTACTTTAAATGAAGCTTTATTTTAACCAAAGTAAACAATTTAGGTGGATGGGTAGATAGACCAATAAAACAAGATGGGTTTTATATTTATATTATTTTATCTTATTTAATATCGAAGTACTTGCTTATTTATTACTTGCCTTAAACTCTTAACTAATCTTGGTTTTTTTAATACATAATATTTAGCATTTTTTCTTCTCTAGGTATTGTTTATTGAAACTCCTCTTAGCTTAAGAAGCTTTCATGATGGCTCCATCTTCAAGTTTATGCTTAAGTGTATTAGGTTCTGAGCTTGGCCCAAGGTGATCCAGTAACACAGGCTGTAAATAAATGTAAAGAAAAATAAAATAATATAGCACACTAGGTATAAGAGTGACGACTTGTCTTTATACAATACTAGTCGACCCGGCAAACTTCGTACCGCCTAACCTATTATTAGAACGTGCATGTTTTATACTTATAAACCTTCCTCTTAAATCACTCTATCTATTAAAAAAATCCGCATTAAAATCCGCTGTATTTTTAAAGATTTAAACATACCTAAAGACTGATGCGGAAAGCGACTTTATTTTTTACATATTACAACATTATTGTAATATGATGATGATGCTAATATAATTTCATTCATACGCAAGAGTCTAAGTTGAAAGATTCATATAATTTCATTCGTATTCAAGAAATTAACTTTAAAGTAAATCACATTTTAAACCGAAAAAAAGGTAGAGGTTTTCAAGTCGAAGCGAATACCTTTTTTTTTCACTGAAAATTATTATTATCGATAGATTTTTATCATAGAAAATTATCGATAGATTTTCATCATGTTGAGCAATCTCTAACTGATTTCCATTAAACTGTTGTCAAAATGTTCTAGAAAAAGTCATGAGTCTAATACCATAGATAAAGAAGAACGCTAAGAAGGTACAGTCACAGTCACAGGACTCACTGGCTTCAATGAAAATTCAATTTTACTGCTCCGTAATTAGGGTGTTTTCATTTTCTCACTTATGGTTTTGTTTTCTTGTTCATGTATAATTTCAAATTTATTTAAAAATACAGTGAAATATTACTTACCGATGTAATGATACGGCATAATCAGTACTTTTAAGTCCCCGACTTTAATTTTTGTATTCCAACACAGCACAATATGGCATTTTAGTGGGTTTTTTTTTAATATTTTTCATATTTTTCCTGGTGGTTTGTTTACAAGAAGCTTAAAGCAACTGAGCTTATCAAATCTGTCAAAAACTACGAATAGGCACTGCAGAGCTAATGATAGGCACGCGGGCTCCGCCTACTCGCGATTTCTATTTAGAGAGAGAGAGCATCTTCCTTGTTCTGTGCCTATTACCATGTTGTGCATGAATTATACACATAAACCTTCCTCTCGAATCACTCTATCCTTTAAAGCAAACCGCATCAAAATCCGTTGCATAGTTTTAAAATTATAAGCATACATAGGGACAGACGCGGGAAGCGACTTTATTTTATACTATGTATTGACTAAGAACTGCCTGTGCTCGCGACTTCGACCGCGTGAAAAGTGACTTCCATATTTTTTTTATCGTTTAAACCTTATTTTGACTTTGATCAATATTTCATAACCAAAATCAGCTAAATCGGCCCATTCGTTCTTGATTTTTAGCGAGGCAAACGAACAGCAATTTATTTTTATAGACAGAGAAAATGTTTTGTATGATTGATTGTTATAAAGTGTCTCAGATATAATAAGTAGCTATTAAGTAATAACGCATCAAATTAACTCACTCATCAGTCATCTCAACACCCAAATCAATCAATATATATAAAACTCTTCCGTTACTGACTGACTGACTGACTGACTGACTGACTGACTGACAGACAACGCAGAGCCGAAACTACTGGGCGTAGCGGGCTGAAATTTTGCATGTAGGTTCCTTAGTAAGTGTAGGTAAGCACTAAGAAAGGATTTCCCGAAATTCCCACGGGAACGGGAAAACACGGGAATTTTGTGTTTAAGAGAAATCTGCGCGGGTGATACCGCGGGGCAGTCTCTAGTTGAATATAATAGTCTTGAAAACTAGAAAACATGAACTAATGGGAGTTTTTTAACTATCTAGACATGTTATAAATGCATTTGACAATACCTAAGTCTACGAACAACAATACTTACTTATTTGTAATTATAAAAGTAAGATGATTCCGTGCTTCGGAAGGCACGTTAAGCCGTTGGTCCCGGCCGCAGTAGTGGTCGTTATAACCGCGGCGACAAGCTGGTAACGCCTCACGTTGGTAATAAAGCATAAACTCGGCTAAACGTGGGTCCGGCTCTTGAGCTGGTACAGTGGCGGACACGGTCGGCGTAAAACTTCCGGTTTTTCTGTATTGCAAAATAGCTCTTGTTCTTTGGTAATACAGTCTAGGCCTGACGAAACTATAGACAAATCTGTTACGGCCTCCTAGTCCTTGACTGTACCTCTGCCTAACCCTTCGGGGAATAAAAGGCGCGAGATTATGTTATGTTATGTTTTATAATTATAATAATAAATCAATACATGAGTAATTACACTCAACAAGTTTGTTATTCAGTTTTTCAGTTTCCATAGAAAGAAGTCATAACTTGTGTAGATGTTAAAATTATTTCTAAATAACTAAACAAAGAAATATTTACAAATAGAAAATGGCCTCTAAATCGCTGCCACCGGAATGTATTTCTAAATTAATAATAATAATAACACATCACACTCAGAGCCCCTAACTAGGAAGATCCTGTGTCTTGTTACGCCGACTGTGTCCGCCACTGTACCTACTTACATCTATAGGTAAGACTAAAAGGAGGTTTTTAATGAAGTTAGAAAAAAAGACAGAGAATTGATCATAAAACATAAAAGTTATACAAAAACAATTTCAACTTTAACTTCGGGAAGTAAAGCAAAAAGTTCAAAAACGAATGGAAAGGGAACTTCGAAACAGCGAAATGTTTTTCGAACAGAACTAAAATTTGTTTTACGAAAAGAAACAAAAGGAAAAATCGCGGTAACTTTTACGAAACGTAATTTTACTTTCCATCTGGGTTCTAGAATTGAAATGGTAGTGCTTTGTTTTTAGGTTCAAAAAAAATAAAAAGAATTACTGAAGACTTGGCTGTAAGAACTACATACCTTTGCCTGTTTAGAATAGGCTACTTATTAAAGTAAAAAAGTAAAAAATGATTTATTCAATACAGGATACAAGATATCGCTTATTGAAAGTCAATTAGACTAATCTAATTAATATTGATACCTTATTTCGTAAAGTATCCTATACTGATAGAGGCGAGGTAGTTCAGGGTGCCCACTAATTGGCTCAGGCAAACAAATGTTTGCCTTGCCTTACGACAGTGGTCGCCTGGAGACGCCCCCAAACGAGCCCTCCTCTGTCAAATGATTCTACTCCCTTTCGCAATGATTTTACTAGAATTGTCATTAATTTTGAGGTTTAATTATGTACAGTGGCGGTCTAGGAGGCTTTAACAGATTTGTCTATGGTTTCGTCAGCCCTAGACTGTATTGCCAAAGAACAAGAGCTATTTTGGAATACAGAAAAACCGGAAGTGTTACGGCAACCTAGACCGCCACTGGACCTAGATATATTTTTAACTTAACTAGGTACAGTCACGGACTAGGAGTACGTAACAGATTTGTCTATGGTTTCGTCAGCCCTAGTCTGTATTACCAAAGAACAAGAGCTATTTTGCAATACAGAAAAACCGGAAGTGTTACGCCGACCGTGTCCGCCACTGTACCTATAATTATTTTCTTAGGCAATCAAGTAAAAGCCTGTTTATCAAATCAAGGTATGATTCCTAGCGATGCATGTGGCGTGTTCATCATCAATGTATTATATCTATACCAATAGGAAAGATTTGTTTGTATGTTTGTTTGTAACGAATAGGCTCCGGAAATACTGAATCGATTTGAAAAAATCTTTCACTGGTAGGAAGCTACATTAACCCCGAGTGTCATAGGCTATATAAGATTTTCAAAAATTAGGGATCCTTACCTAAACTCAAATAATGTAACCCAAGGTGCAATATTTTTTCCGTTGTTTACATATTTTGACAGGTGGTTTGTTGTTGTTGTTTGTTTTTTATTCGGCCATGCTGGGCAGTCAAAAGAACATAGTCTACAGAGCCAAGTCTTTTGGAGTATCTTATATTCTATGGCGTAACGAAGTAAGCCGGGAAAGCTCGTATAAAATAAAGTCGCTTTCCGCGTATGTTAAAATCTTTTAAACTATGCAACGGTTTTCGATGCGGTATAAAGATATATAAAGATATAAAGATATTTATTGCAACTTAGTGTGTACATGGTGTTAATAAAGGTACATAGCACTTAAAACTAAGTTACCCGGCAAGGGTGTAGCAATTTGGACTTTTGTTCATAAGGGTTCACTTAAACTAACTTTTTATTATAACACAGGCATAAATTGTATTACATTATAGATAAGTAAGAAAGTATTTTTGCTTTTGTGTTTTAACTTTAACTTAAGTCTATCACAGAGGTAACAGTCATTTTAAAATAAAATTATAATAAGGATTAATATAGCTATTAGGATTAGGCAACAATTTTTATATTTTATATTTATCTTCTATAGACTTATTAAGATAATCTTCAATTTTATAAAAACAGTTTTGAATTAAATATTGTTTAAGTTTTTTATTAAAGTTTTTATTTATGGTTAAATTCTTTATTTCTTTAGGTAGTTTGTTGTAAATTTTTATTGCCATAAAGTAGGGACTACAGTTTAATAGTTTTAATCTTGAGTGAGGAAGTGATAGCTGATTTTTATGACGGGTATTTAAGTTATGGGTTTCTTTTATTTGGGTGAATAAGTTTTTGTTTTGGTAGACAAAAGTGCATATTTCATAGATGTATATAGATGGAAGTGTAAGAAGTTCTAATTTTATAAAATAAGGTCTACAGCTTTGCAAAGAATCTATTCGGGCTAAAATTCTAACACATTTTTTTTGCAAAACAAACAGATCAGACATGTTAGTGCTATTTCCCCAAAGGAGCACCCCATATCGAAGCCATGAATAAGCGTAAGCGTAATAAGCTGATAATGCTGTTTTTGTATCGGTTGAGCAACAAATGTGGAACAGCGCATAAGTAAATTGGGATAGTTTTGTTTTTATATATTCAACATGTTTTTTCCAGTTCAATTGGAATTTCCGGTTTTTTTTAATAGATTGAGTGATTCAAGAGGAAGGTTTTAAGAATAATAAATGCTGGAAATAGTAATAAGTTAGGAGGTACAGTCACGGACTAGGAGGCCGTAACAGATTTGTCTATGGTTTCGTCAGCCCTAGACTGTATTACCAAAGAACAAGAGCTATTTTGCAATACAGAAAAACCGGAAGTGTTACGCCGATCGTGTTCGCCACTGTACGAACTTCGCCGGGTCGATCAGTATAAATTTATATACCATAAATTATGACAATAGATTCTACAAAAAATATTCATGTAGGTATTATTTAAATTATAAACTTATGAGTTTTAATGGTTTCATTTTATAACTTTAGAAAGTCCCACGCGCGGAGTGGATTACTGCGGTCTAAAGTTTCTTTATTTTGGAATAACAACTTAAATTGTTTTTTTTTTTTATTATTTTTTACAAATTGTTATTTAGAAATTTAATTCTCGATTAGGAGCATTTCTACAGAGTGAACAGATTTTTCTGACTTCGGTGCCATTTTTTTTATTTTGACCTAGAGACTTCATAATTAAAAACCATACAAAAGAGCTAATTCTGTATTCAAATATTGTTTTGGCCCACTTCAAAAGATAACAGTTTCAGAAAAAACTGACCTCAAATATTTTGTCTCCATCGAAATCAGAAAAATTTCCCACCGAATCACAATTTTACCACTGAAATCAGAAATCTATCCACCGAAAGCATAATCCCATACAATTTATCGTTAAAATTTTGAATAAATTTTCATTCAAACAGTATATATAGTTGTAGTAGTAAGCAGCGCTCATTGAAAAACATTTGCGTGTTTTATATTTTTTGTGTGATTTGGTAACAATATTTTCGGAGTATATAAATTTTCTTTGAACTCTGTATCTTTTCAAGAAGAGTTTAAAAAATAATAATAATTTAAAGTATATCTGAAAATATTTACATCAATTTTGAATTACTTTACTGTAATACTATAACTCTCGTATAAAATTATTGTTCAATTAATTTTAATAGTCAAAATAATAAGGATAACGTTTAAGCATTATAAACATTTTTATAAGTATAATAACAATAACGATTATTTACTTATTTTTTTTTATTCAAATGCAAAGTTTGTTTGTACATAATATCAGTACATTTATAACACAAAGTCGCTTCAGCGAGAAGCTTCTGTGTATGTATGCTTTGATGCGGTTTTTTTATAGATAAAGTGATTAAAGAGGAAGCTTTATGGAAAGTACATGCACAAAATAGGATAATTATATTAGGCGGTACAAAGTTCGCCGGGAAAACTAGTATTAAAACCCACCTGACTTAACTCGGCACAGCGCTGTACTGGTGTTCAATATTAGTTTTCATACTACCCCCCGAATAAGTTGAGTAGAGGATTAAAAAACAAAAATGGTATGAATTTAAATGCACATTGTTTACTACCACTGATAATATACCACAAATAAGTAATATTATCACAAAAATGTGAAATATGAACTATTTTAGCACTCGGTCGAAGTAAAAATCTGAATTTGGTGGATGTTTTTTTGACTTCGGTGTATAAAAAACCACCGAAAACCACCGATATCAGAAGCAGCGAAATCACAAAAGAGTACAAATCAAAATTTAACTCGAAATTCAAAAACAGCACAACAATCATCTGTACATCAAATAATACCAACCCGATGACGAGTGCATGGCACTAGTTGAAAGATAAATATTTCTTACGGTTAGAAAAATTTTACCTACACCGAATTCAGGACTGAGGGGTACCCAAAACCACCGAGTGTCACAATAATCCTGAAAAAAAATACTGAAATGTCGGCTGGGCACAGGTTTCTGGTTCGCGGCGTGTAGGCCATGACTATATCAAGCTGCAGAGTACTTCAGGTAGTGCAAAAAGTTAATTACTATGGTTGTGGGTGATGATTTGTAAACACCATCGAAATCAGGAAGAATTTCAGGACGCTCATTCAGAGTGGTGTATTATAAAAAATATAGAAGTTTTTGGTTTTTCATGGTAACTACAGCCTTAATATACTCATCACTAAGGCGTGAACATATATAAATTAATCAAATATTACTTCATTACTTTGTAACAAGTGACTCTTTCATGAATTCTGGCAACAGGACACCCCACCGATGTCAGGTTTTATGACTTTCGGATTTTTTTTCAGGTATTTATATTATATTTTCAAAAACGTTTCTATGCTCTCCAACTGCGTACCCATACGTAGTTGTGGCTGAAATAATTTGAGCAGCCTACTTCACTGGGGTATATTTTATTTTCAAATTGCCACTGAATTTTGCCCGTCTGTAGAAATGCCCTTAGGTTTCACTTTGGATTAACTATTTACTTTTTCTTATTAAACTCTTGGATTCAAAATCAAAAAAGCATTATTTTATTCAGTTGTCACAAGATGAAATCTGTGTAAAAATCAGATTAAAAATTATGGAAAGCATATTTTAATATTTTTTTTCAAAATTATATTACTCAAAATAAATTATAATACGTATGTAATAAAAATAATACCACATCACACTCAGAGCCTCTAGCTAGGTAGTACCTGTATTTAGGGTGCCCAAACATATACAGAGACGAACATTACACCCAGATCGGAATTAAAACATAATATTCTAAACTATATATGGCACTAGAGGCTGCCCCGCGGGTTTTCCCGCGCAGATTTCTCATAAACACAAAAATCCCGTTTTCTCCCGTTCCCGTGAGAATTTCGGGAAATCCTTTCTTAGTGCTCACCTACACTCCCTAAGGAACCTACATGCCCAATTTAAGCTTTGTACGCCCAGTAGTTTCGGCTCTGCGTTGTCTATCAGTCAGTCAGTCAGTCAGTCAGTCAGTCAGTAACGGAAGAGTTTTATATTTATTGATATATGGCATTAAACCATCTAACTTGTATTGCATGAGGCGAGGTGGATCAGGGTCCTGCCCCATGCGACTGGCAAGCTTACCTATGTGAAACCAACAATCCACATGAGCACAGACTAGACGACAACGCAGTACACTTGTACAGTAGCGGACACGGTCGGCGTAACACTTCCGGTTTTTCTGTATTGGAAAATAGCTCTTGTTCTTTGGTAATACAGTCTAGGGTTGACGAAACCATAGACAAATCTGTTACGGCCTCCTAGTCCGCCACTGTACGGAGACAGCCTGTAATGCCACATCAGGTCAGGCCCTCCCCTCCCAAGCCCTGTAGGTCCGCGCGTAAGAATAGGTCTACGGTATGCCCTGCCTGTCGTGTGAGGCGATTTAAATGGTCTTTGGGGTTGTGAGTGTGAAGGGCGGGGGCCCGACACACTCATCAAACGCCTCCGAAAAGAGCGGTGGCACATTCTGTGTCTGTTCCTGTTAACTCGGTCTGTTTTAAGTTTTTTCAAGTCTCGGGTCGTGTGCCCGGCCCCTTAAAAAAGGTCCTCGCCTCCCCGCGGTTTACTGCCAATCAGACCCAACCGCAAAGTAAACTTATTAATGAATGTTGTATATGCGCAATTAAAGATCTGTTTATTTATATACATACATACATAACGTCACGCCTGTATCTCATCGGGGTGACAGCGACATTTGATTTCCACTTGCAACGATCCTGACACACTTCCTGTTTATTTCTAGACGAGCTGTCAGCTGTCCCGGCTTACTTCGTTACGCCATAGAATATAACATACTACAAAAGACTTGGCTCTATAGACTATGTTCTTTTGACTGCCCAGAATGGCCGAATAAAAAAACAAACAACAACAACAAACCACCTGTCAAAATATGTAAACAACGGAAAAAATATTGCACCTTGGGTTACATTATTTGAGTTTTTGTAAGGATCCCTAATTTTTTTGAAAATCTAATATAGCCTATGACACTCGGGGTTAGTGTAGCTTCCTACCAGTGAAAGAATTTTTTAAATCGGTTCAGTATTTCCGGAGCCTATTCGTTACAAACAAACAAACAAACAAATCTTTCCTCTTTATAATATTGGTATAGATATATACCTACATATACTCTTTATTGCAATCAATGAACTTATAGTATAAAAATAAATTTTCTTATATGTATTAATACATTGATTGCAACGGGTGGACTTATCGCTTTAAGAGATTTCTTCCTGGCATGTTCTTCTAGGTTTAAAACCTGGAACAAAGGAAATAAGATATTCAACATCACTTTAGAAAACCAAAATAATAAGCTTAGTACAAGTAATGTGCCTCGAACGGTAACATGCTTACGGAAGCGCACTCCGATGAGCCGGAAAATTGCAAGATTCCGGAATTTCCGGAACACGGGGGCGGCGGCGTGGGCTATGCTCCCGAACTCACGTCATACCGACGTCTTGAATGGAGGAATACGAATGAATATGAATAATTTATTAATGAATGAATGAACATTGGATTCTTAAAAGGCGATATGAAATGAATGTTTGCTATAAATACTTTTTTTTTCGTTAGAATATGTGATCCCTATAAAACAGCATGGTTTTATTATAAACTAGTCGACCCGGCGAACTTCTCCGACTAACCTATATCTACGTTGTGCATGTATTATACATATAAACCTTCCTCTTGAAAATACTCTGCATTAAAAAAAACGCATCAAAATCCGTTGTTTAAAGATATAAGCATACATAGGGACAGACGCCCCAGTTACTTTGTTTTATATTATGTATTGATGTTAAGATATTTGTTTTCTTTCTAATAATATATATGCGAAATAAGGGAAAATAATTCTTGTAATTTTTTTTTTAATAATACATACCTTGCGTTATCCAGATGGATATACTAAAAGTTTGGCTCATCAACATTTTCAACGTAAGACGCGTCTAGCGTCTAGCCACCTTTAAGGGTGTTCGTTCAGTCGCCATTTACGACACCCAAGGAGATGAGGTTGTATTCTATGACGCCATCACTAAAAACTCATATAAGAGTGTGGTACTGGACTAGTAAGGGCTATAACAGACGAGCGACCCTGTGCCGCGCGACCCATACACCGAGAGCCGCGCGGCTGTCGCGCGGCAGCCGCGCTGTCTGAATTATATGGGTCGCAGTGCTGCCGCGTGGCACAAGGACGCTCGTCTATTATAGCCCTTAGATTCACGTCTACTTTGATAGAGGTCTGTGGTTATGCAGTATTATCCAATTATCAAACTTCTGACGAAGGTGCCGACTTTGTAAAAGCCTCCTATGATTGATTAGCTGTTCAAATTGTTAACGCACCTGAGAATTTGCGAGTTCTCTTGACGCGATGAACCCTTCCTGCGAGGTTATTCACGTGGGTTATTCCGATAGTCTCCAAAACCTTTGATGTCCAAAATTTTGCCGCCCCATACAACGTTTCCTATTAGTCTCCAAAACACTTTTTTAGTGAAGGTAAGTACAAACATTTTTTTTCATACAACTATTCCTTTTAGTCTCCAGGTAAGTTTTACTATGTAGAGACAACAACAAAAGTTTAGGAATTTTAATCAAACGTTGTTTTTAGTATAATCAGTTTTAATAAATATTTACATATGAACTCTCGTGAACTTCACAAAAAAATAATACTTATGACTGTTAAAATTTGCTTAGGTAAGGGAATAAAATTTTCACATTTACAACAATCAGAAGCACTATTACTATGCAAAATAAAAAAGTAACGGTAGGGGAAAATAGGTGACTACCCTTTTATTAAACATGTAATAAATTTCTAAATACTTCTTGCACATTTTCTATACTGTAATACTTAGCTTATCATAATTATCAACCAAACTTACGTGAGTTGAATGCATATTTAAACAGCGTGATTGTGCTAGGTCCTGCGCCTGAATTTTCACTTTCTTCCATTATGCACTGACACAGTGACACTAGCCTAATCTCTCCTCAAATCAAAGATTAGACTGGATTAGAAAAAATAGAGTACCACATGCACTCATTTTTTTAATTTTAACGGTACTTTCCCCGAAGGACTACCGAGCAGCACTCTGTGATTGGTTTAATAACCGTAAAACTGAGTACCTAGTTGCACGGCTGTTTTTTCCGTAAAACTTAGTACCTAGTTGTCTTAGCCGCCCCTTATCAGGTAGCTGAGAGTTTGTAAGGTTTTTGACAACGAGTGTAAATATTTTTTAAATCTAGGCGATAATCTTGTATCGGTTACTATATTTTTATTTTGTAATGCTGTTAACACTGGTTTTTCTTGCTTGTTTTGCAGTCGATACCATCTTTGCCTGTTAATATTTTGGAGACTATAGGAAATGGAAAATAATTAAATAAGAATAAGAATAAATTAGCTTGGAGACTAAATGGAAATAAAAAAAAATGATTTTTGGAGACTAATGGAATAACCCATTCACGTAGTCTTCGACTTTATGTCGCATGCAAGACTGCACGATGCAGCATCATACGACGACGTGTCACTCATTTCCGTCTACTGCCCGAAATATTAATGAAAGCTCTAGTACAAGCGATATCGATGCTATAGGCTTTTTAATTTATGTTAGACTGAAAAACTTTTGTAAAAGTGAGACTTGTTTTGTTAGATTAATAGCGATTACAGAGGTCTTGTGCACAGAGAGCGACTGCGAAAGCAAGGCACAGTGAAGATACTTAGAGCCTAACAATTACAACAAATTTACTAGTAAATTATACTATTAGTCGTTTTTTAACTACGCATTAATTTAATGGCACATGGTAAAAACAATCCGCGTCTCGTTATTAATATAACATTTTGATAAAAAAAGCTTTTTTTACCCCAAAATGTGATTTGTGGGTGGTATCACGTCGGATATAAATAATTGGCTGTCAGCTGTCAAAAATATCGTGACATTATCTCGAAGCTTTCGGGAATCATGACCCTGTGTTTATCTATATACTACACTCGCGAATAATCATTTATTATTCTAGCGTGTAAATCCTCTTGAAATATAGACGTGAGGGGGATCCGAGTACACAAAGAGTCTACTGGTACATTTGAAGAGACATAATATCCTTGTTTGATGTTTGATAATCCGTTTCCTATACATTTTGTACTGCGAATTGTATAATCTAATGTTATCAATCTTTATTCTATTGACAGTCTCTCTCTTTTTTACAATAGCGAGAAAGATAGCTGTCATTTTTTATACGATTAATACGAAAACAGTTGAAAATATAATACCTAGGTCTGAATTGAAAATTATTCTTAGCTACTTAGTACCGTAAAAAATTGCATGGGATTAACCCTCAATTCACAAGGTGAATTAGATTTGATGTTTTTTTTTTCTTTCAGATAGTTTTATTAAAAAGTAAGCACCTATGATTAGTAGTAAGTGGTGGAGCGAAGAGCTGGGAGCTCACACTAAGACCTGGTGGGAATATGCCCAGGATCGGCAGAAGTGGAGAAAGGGGAAAGAGGCCTTTGCTCAGTAGTTTGATGATACAGGCTGCAAATAAAAATATACTAATAAGCACCTAATTACTTACTTCACGAAAAAAGAAAGTTTTAATTCCTATTGTTCTAAAATTAGCTCGCTAGTTGAAAATGTTCCTGAACAAGTTTTTTGTGTAAGTTACGCTCAGCACTACTTTGTGACGAATTTAAATGTTAACTCAAGTCTTACTTAAGTTTTAAATGTTTAAGATTTTTACTACCTATCTAATATTTTTATTAACCAAGTACGTATACTTACTAAAGTTCCTTTTAGTATAATAATAATGAAATAACACATCACACATAGAGCCCCTAACTAGAAGGAACCTGTTTTTAGGGTGCCCGAAACACACACAGAGACGAACATTACACCCAGACCGGAAACAAACATCGATATTCATCACATCAATATTCGAACGACCCGTGAATCGAACCCAGGTGCACACGCTTACTCAGTCCACATCACTGCCAACTGAGCCACGGAGCAGTCGCCATGCTTTTTGCCATGGCGTGTGGTGATGTCGGAATATAATACGACATCTCCATGTGATGACCCATGGGGGTCCTCGACGGTAACTAAGAGATCACATGAAGGACGAGCAGCAGGGTTTTGCATTGAAAATTTTGAAGAGCCACACTGCGATCGCCAACCTCATCATCATCATCATCATCAGCTTGTAAGAGCCCACTGCTGGACATAGGCCTCTTCTCTCGCAGGCCATGCACCACTGTCCTGCGCCAGTCTGATCCACTGCCTACCGGCGACTTTCACTATGTCGTCAGACCATCGGGCTGGTGGTCTGCCTACACCACGTCGTCAACCTGCCTGCCAGTATATGGCATGTGGGTGGACATAGCAAAATGGTTGTCAATCAAATAAAAAAAAAAAATCTTTATTCAATATAGGATACAAGATATCACTTAAGTATTGAGTGAGTAAATTAGACTTAGAGCAATTAGGTGTCCTTTGGTGATATGTGGACCTATTAAACAGTGGACATCTGTCAGTTTTAAGAGCCAGTTTACAGCGCCGCGCCATTCGCGAAAAAAATTAATATCTTTTGAACTCTAATCTTAATTAATATCTTTTTTTCGCGAATGGCGCTAGCATCGCTGTAAACTGTCTCTTAATAATAATAATAATAATAACACGTCACACTCAGATCCCCTAACTAGGAAGAACCTGTATCTAGGGTGCCCGAAACACACACAGAGACGAACATCACACCCAGACCGGAAACAAACATCGATATATATCTATCTATATTCTAATAAAAAGAATGAACCAAAATTCAAAAGAGAAAAAATATCTATTCAATATAGGATACAAGAGATATCACTGATGAAAGTCAATTAGACTATTAAATCTAATTGGTATAATATTGATACCTTATTGGTAAAGTATCCTATACTGCGAGATGATTATCACACTCAAGAGTCCTCAACTAGAGATTAGACCACTTTAGACTAAGTTGAGACACCTACTTACATAAATAAAAAAAACGAACTGAGTTCCCTCCTTACTTGCTGAAAAAACCTTGCAACGTGCAAAAACTTTTTAAAACAATAAAAGAAGTTTTTTCATCCATGGTCACTTTCACTTAGGAGACCTCAAAGAAAAGTCTCATAAAAGATTGATTGAAGCATTTAGTACCAGTATTTCCAGACACGCACGTCGCAATCAGCGCCCACGTACTTCAGTTTCCGGTTTCCGGTTCAAGTTGGCAAGTTTCCGGAAGATCACGCTGCACGTGTAATAAATAGCCAGCGCATTAACAACCTTAATGAGGTCTAAGTAAAGTCTATTTTACAAAAATGATGAGTTCGTCAATTAACACGCTTTAGCCTACCCGGTTACTCTAATTGCAATAAGATGAACCGAGATAAAGGATAAAAAGGAGAAGGAAGAAGAAGAAAAAGATAAGGTACGTATGAAAAAATTCATTTGTTTTAATTGAAAAAGCCCCAATTTTTTTAATAGTGGAAATATAACGACTGCTCCGTGGCTCAATTGGCAGTGATGTGGACTGAGTAAGCGTGTGCACCTGGGTTCGATTCCCGGGCGGGGCAAATACTGATATGATGAATATCGATGTTTTTTTCCGGTCTGGGTGAAATGTTCGTCTCTGTGTGTGTTAAGGGTACCCTAGATACAGGTTCTTCCTAGTTAGGGGCTCTGAGTCCGAGGTGTTATTATATAAAATGAAAAAATGTTGAGTTAAATTAAAATCGTCTAACTCAGATAGCTTCCATTTTTTTTTGTAAAAGCTCAGCAAGCATTCTGCAATTGATGTATCAATTTAATTAATATTTCACAAACATTCCAGTCTAGTAATTTAATTAGTTTTGGACAATTATTATTATTTGAAATTAAAATTAATACGTATGTCATTTTTTTTTCGTGGCGAAAACTTTCAGGACTAAGTCTTTGCATGATAATAATATATGACTCGAATAAATTATAATTTTATTTTTATACTTCGATTTTTGAAAATTACACAAAATAAAAAAAACTTTTTTAAGGCCGATCAACTCCTTGTTCACCCTCCTGCATTGCCCTCCACCCCCTGACTCGTCTGGCACCAGATAAGCCACCGTAGGTCATTGCTCTGATGCTGCACAAGGTTTTCAGTTTTTTTTACATAAACTTTCGAAGTACCTCAAGTGAGTAGGGTTTGAAGTCTTACAATGATCCCTTGTCAAGTCAACAACTTATTCAAAGGAAACCCCAATTAATATTCATATTCATATTCATTTATTCATCAATTGATCACAAATATAATATTACAAAAAATGTCATTACAGTGGTCACAAGAGATACGTCAAATACATTAGAAATTGCTAGAAAAAAGTTATATAAATGATAATAATAATATGTATAATCTACTCAAAGTAGTTAAATATTTATTTTTTAAAAATTAAAATAAATTATTATTAATATAATAAGTAATATAATAAATAATTAAGTCATAAATTCATTAACCGTGTAAAACACTTGTTCCGTAAGTAACTGTTTCAGTTTAGTCTGGAATAGTGAGATGCTGTCTATTGATTTTATTGCAAGTTGCAACCGTTCATACAATGTTGGCCCTATAACGTTAGGGTCTTTTGTTGACAAGGCCAGCCTTCTCGGAACAGTCAGGAGGCGGTTAATATAAAGGATCATAGGATTAAACAAAACAAAGTACTTAAACACACAAATAATTATATGTTTATTCATTACTAGTCGACCCGGCGTACTTAGTACCGCTTAACATCGTTCCCTTCTCGTTATAAACATATAAACCTTTCTCTTGAATCACTCTATATATTAAAATAAACCGCATCAAAATCCGTTGCATAGTTTTAAAGATTTAAGCATACATAGCGACAGACTTTGTTACTACCTCGGTATTGATAAGACTAAAAATTTCTCGTGAAAGTCTAACCCTGCTATTCAGAAAAAGTTAAATAGCATTTAAGTTATTTGACGTATGTCAATTTAGACTGGATGTCACGAATTTACCATACAACAAACCAGAGAAGTAGACCTCCAGTAAAGCTACTTAAAATATACTGTATATTTATGAATAAGAAAAAAACTTTTTATAAAAAAATTAAACCGCCGAAAAAACTGAAAAGCATTAAATAATAGGGAAACATTTTCTATTAGGCCTTAATTTACTCACTTCTTAAAGTAATTTTGGATTACCAAGAAATTTTAAGTCGGCGCCACACCACACAAGCAAATTCATTATCTATGTAAAGCGCGATGCGCAGCGGCATACGTTTTTCGGTTATTTCTTTGAATTTCAGGTAATTTAGTGATCTTTATTCGTTGATTCTGTGGCACCGACTCAAAATTTCTTGGAAATCCAAAATTACTTTAAGAAGTGAGTAAATTAAGGCCTAATAGAAAATGTTTCCCTATTATTTAATGCTTTTCAGTTTTTTCGGCGGTTTAATTTTTTTATAAAAAGTTTTTATTTTTTGCTTTTCAGTTTTTTTTGGGCTAATTTTTTGACCCCAGCTAATCATACTTCACCGGGTGGTCGCACCCCACAAGGTGGCCACACAACCTGGTGAAGGTTGAGGGACTAACGGGATGAGGTTCGATCACGACCGGTCGGTGAGGCGATTTGTGAGGGAGGCCTATGTCCAGCAGTGGACGTCTTTTGGCTGATTTTATTTAATTTCCAAAGATATTGTAAGTAGGTATCAAAAGTTATAATGTAACACGGAAATGCAACCTGTGAGTGGATAAATCGACCCGCCGACCAAAAAGTCACCCCTATTTTCCCACCTTTAGGGTGGGAATTTTATTTCCAAATTTTTATGGGACCAACTTCAAGGTATACCCTGTCGATTAAAAAAAGAATTATCAAAATCGGTCCACATAGTAAAAAGTTATGCGTGATCATACATAAAAAAAAAAAATATATATATATACGCGACGAATTGAGAACCTCCTCCTTTTTGTTTTTTCGTCGGTTAAAAAAACGGTAAAACTTTACTACCTTAAATTAATTGAAGACCTCCTATGTACAGTGGCGGTCTAGGACAGCGTAACACTTCCGGTTTTTCTTTATTGCAAAATAGCTTTTGTTGATTGGTAAGAAAAACAGTCACGGGAGCATAGACAAATATGTTACGTCGACCTAGACCTTTACTGAACTATAAAAATATATATATATAAGTAGAACTTTTTAAAAAAATATAAGAAATAGAGAAGTAGAGAAGTATAGTAGAAATTAAGTTTTAAAAAAAAATCATAAATATAATTTTTTTTTTTAATTCCTTCAATAACAATAATATTGACACATACATAAACCGATAACTTCCTCTTTTCTGAAATCGGTAAAAATATGAACTAAACTCAGAAATTATATGATAGGTTTTTTTTTCTGAATTTATTTTTACTTTTTTACTGTAAAGTCAGTTTAAATTTTCTTCTCTAGGATGTAAAGTATAATTTTAAGTAGGTACAGTGGCGGACTAGGAGGCCGTAACAGATTTGTCTTTGGTTTCGTCAGCCCTAGTCTGTATTACTAAAGAACAATAGCTATTTTGCAATACAGAATAACCGGAAGTGTTACGCCAACCGTGTCCGCCACTGTACCTACCTGCATATTTGCAAAAGCAAGAAGAAAAATTTTGGGGAGATGGGATAGAATATACAAACAATGCCATTGGTATATTTCGAATTTTTGGATAAAAAGCTAATTACTTAAATTAAAAAGTATAGAAACTACTTACAAAGGAATGAAAAAAAAAACAATACATTTTAAAGTTTTAGTGTAGTATCAATCGGACAAAAAATTTTCGATCGTTTTACACCCTGTAAGTATAGATAAAATGCAAGTATTTTTTTATCTCATTTTATCACAAAAGGATCCGGGCGGAGGTTCCATGATGAATGCAACAAGCCTCCCTTTCTCTACGAGAAATATTATATGATTGTATCGTTGAATTGATTTTTTTTTTCATTCAGGATATGATTTACTGCTTCATTAAGCTCGATAAAGGTACGGTTATGAAAAGATCCTATCTAATCTAGGGTGCACCCTTCAAATCACATAAAGACCAAGGAAATAGTGCATCATTATAACTGATAGACGTCCACTGCTGGACATAGGCACACCTTAGACACTTCATAGGGAAAAGCGCGTTGCTTCGCGCACAGCCGAAACTCGTGTTGCACGCGTATCATGCTTGTGTGAGTGAGATGAGACGAGCGACGCTGCTTTATTTGTACTGAGCGTCACTGAGAGGTAACCGAGCGTGGAGGAGCCGCACTTGCTGAGGAAGGCAGGGAGTGCCCATACAAAAATATTAGGTAAAACTAACAAAAAAATACCTTTTATTTCTGAACACCTTTTTCCGTTTATTTAATTTAAACTTTATTTTTCAGGTACAGTAGCTACCACAATTAGCTACCCACCGGACCACCTAAATGTGTACTGCATAAAGACGATTTCACAATAAGTAAATAAAACTGGTTATCCTGAAGGTATTATTTCTTTTCTTTTTAAGGTAAGCATTACATTGCGACCGCTACAGGCTAAGGGCGCGAATTAAAAAACCCTTAATAGCTTTTTTAACTAACTTTTCTAGAAATCGTCTAGACAGCCACCGTCAATTTTACTGTACTGTGTTTCTTTTATAAAGAAATAATTATATTCATGAACTTTAAAAAAAAAACGTATCTTTGCTTCAGGGCAAAATGTTAAAATTTAAAAAGGTTTGCCAGACGTAACGTAGCAAGCACACCAACCTAACCAAAACCACCTTAATGCATGCTGTATAAAGACTATAATTAAGTTTAACACTACAATGGGTATGTTGATGCACTTTGTGATAATTTGACTGAAAACTTTGACCTCTTAAGAGCCAGTTTACCGCCATGCTAGCGACATTCTCGAAAAAAAAATATATCTTCTAAACTAAGGCACAGTATGACACTAGATAATCTTGCTAAGTATTTTTTGAGCACAGTAAAGTAGTCCTAACTTAAAAGAACAAAATTATACACAGATTGTTGCTAAAAGTGGCCACTTTTAGCAACACTTTGTAGCTTTCTTTGGTCTTTTTAATTCAACAGTGCCCTAAAAATACTAGGCTACATTATCTAGTGTCATACTGTGCAACATTTTTGATATATTATGCTTTAGTTTAGAAGATATTTTTTTTTTCGCTAATGGCGCTAGCATCGCGGTAAACTGGCTCTTAATAAAAAAAAAAAGTTTTTTAATCGATAAATGATCGTGGAATCAACGTTATCTCAGCCGAAAGACGACTACTGCTGGACAAAGACCTCCTCCACGCTACATGGTGTTTGTTTCCCTGATTGTATTTGTTCGTCTTTGTCTCTGTTTCGATCACCCTAGATACATGTACAGTGGCGGACACGGTCGGCGTAAAACATCCGGTTTTTCTGTATTGCAAAATAGCTCTTGTTCTTTGGTAATACAGTCTAGGGCTGATGAAACTATTGACAAATCTGTTACGGCCTCCATGTCCGCCACTGTACTAATTAGGAGAAAGAGTGTGATACGTTAAAACAAGGTTAAAACTGATTCGGGTGTACGTACAGTCACTGACACTTTGAGCGTAATACTTTCGGTTTTTCTGTATTGCAAAAAAGCCCTTGTCCTCTTGTATAACTGCCTAGTGTGCAACTGCCTAGTGTGCACGATACCATAGACAAAAGAGTTACACTGTATGAGTCCGTTGACTGTACCATAAAAGACAGTCTTTTGTTTGCGTTGCGTTGGTAGATTCCTAACTTTTAATTAATCTAGTCGCGAGTGCTCGCGAAATCAGTTAACCAGGTGGTAGTGATGGGTTTAGTTAAAGTCGCTAGAACTAGCCAAAGTGGTATTCATATTATTTTTAATTCTATTTTCTACTTCTATTTTTTACTTTACTTATTCTACTGACGTTATTCAACACCAGATAGCGGCCGCTAAATTTCGGCACCGTCTCGGTTAAAACTGGTGGTAATTAAACCACAATGCATGCCGTTCACGCATGGTGGGTGATCCGTCCCTGGTAGGTTCGTGAGACGCAAGATGAAAATGAAAGCGCAAATTGAAAGCGCACTCTGGTGTAGACTAGCTATGGTAACCATTTGAATTTACGTATTCCGGCTCTGGCAATAATGCCATTTCGGCCGAAAGACGTCCACTGCTGACCTTAGGCCTCCCCGTTAAATCGCCACAACGACCGGTCTTGAGCGACCCTCATCTAGTATAATACTCCCGCAGCTTTCACCAGGTCTTCTGACCACTTTGTGAGGTATCTGCCTACTCTGCGTCTGCCGGTTTTCGAGAACCCTAAAACGACCCACCGACCAACTTTTCAGTTCCAGCTACCATCTGTTCATGAAGCTATTAATGTAATCTATACCAATATTATAAAGAGGAAAGATTTGTTTGTTTGTTTGTTTGTAACGAATAGGCTCCGGAAATACTGAACCGATCTGAAAAGTTCTTTCACTGGTAGGAAGCTACACTATCTCCGAGTGACATAGGCTATTTAAGATTTCCGAAAAAAATGGGGATCCTTACTTAAATAATGTATACTAATATTATAAAGAGGAAAGATTTGTTTGTTTGTTTGTAAGGAATAGGCTCCGGAAATACTGAACCGATTTGAAAAATGCTTTTACTGGTAGGAAGCTACATTAAACCCGAGTGTCATAGCCTAAACTAAAATAATATAACCCAAGGTGCAATATTTTATTCGTTGTTTACATATTTTGATAGGTGGTTTGTTGTTGTTGTTTGTTTTTTATTCGCCCATTCTGGGCAGTCAAAGGAGCATAGTCTATGGAGCCAAGACTTTAGTAGTATCTTTTATTCTATAGCGTAACGAAGTAAGCTGGGACAGCTCGTCCTAGCTAAATAGCAGAGTGGCCTATCATCCCTAGTTAGAATCCAAGTGAAGTGCCTGCAAACAGTGCAAACTTTCAGGAAATTCAGGAATGCCAGGAGCAACAACTTTGTCCGCGGTTGCATTCAACAAGTTTGCTTTCTGAGTTTTAAGTGATGAGGTAGGATCAGCGCACAATCGCACATGTGGCGAGGCGCAGCGAACATTCCGAAAAATCTGTGGCCGTTCTTGATGGCTATGAAAACAAAATGCATTTTTAACCGACTTCAAAAAAGGAGGTTATCGGTTTGACGTACTCGACGTACAGTACAGTATGTACGTATGTATGTTTGTCAGCGATTATCTCGCGTTTGACTGAATCGATTTCTATGCGGTTTCCGAACTGGTGTCCATCTGAAGACAGGTTGATTTCACATTCGTTTGTCTGAGCAGTTTGATGGGCGACTCTGAACCACCCCGCCTCTCATAGTTTTAAGGTACCGACTAAGTAATCGTAATTGACTTTCATTAAGTGATACCTTTGTATCTTGTATCCTATATAACATAACATAATATCACGCCTTTTATTCCCCGAAGGGTTAGGTAGAGGTACCAGCTCAAGAGCCGGACCCACGTTTAGCCGATTTTATGCTTTATTCCAACGTGACAAGGGGCCAGCTTGTCGCCGCGGTTATAACGGCCACTACCGCGGCCGGGACCAACGGCTTATCGTGCCTTCCGAAGCACGGAATCATCTTACTTTTCGGACTATCAGGTGATTCAAGCCTGGAATGTCCCATCCAACCGAAAACAACCACAGCGTGATTTTTGTGAGAAATCAATATGTGGTGTTTTCTGCAGGGATCGAACCCACAACCTGCCGTGCCCTTATCAAAGGCGCGACGCGCTACGCCACTGAGCTACGGTGTATCCTATATTGATAAATAATTGTTCATTTTCATTTATTCTTTTCGGTATCTTCGCTTCGCTTCGTCAGGCGTGCTTTGGGGCTGGGCTGGGTCGTTTTCATACCTTGTTTAATTATTAATATCAAAACAAGACGCAAACCACCGAACTGTCTCGTTCGCCCGCACACTCATTAAAATTGTATAATTTGAAACTTTTATGCTCAGCTTTTAATGATTGCAGTTGTTTGTTTTGAGTATTTAATAAAGCTATACTTAACTTACACATATATTTAAGGTACGAAACTAAGATAAATAATTGATAACTTCTAAATCCGTCAAAATCAAAAATATGCGCCTTTGACTCCCTAGATTATCTCTCTTAGAATTTTTAAGGCCCTGTTGTGTAGCTTTTAGAACAGCTAAAAAATATGCTCTACACAAAGTACAAAATAGAGATTTTTCTGTTTCTAGTTACGTAGGTAATGGCAGATGATGTTACTTGCTCAGAACTCGAAACGATATTAAATTTTACACTTAAGGGGCGAACGGATGCGATACTAGCGCCACTTCGATAAATAATTAATATCTCCTAAACCATGGCCGAAATAAATAATATGCGTCTTTGACTCCCTAGATAATCTTGCTTAGAACTTTTAAAACTCTGTTATGTAGCTTTTAGGCTAATGATCTTAGAAATATTCTTTTATGAAACTAAAGTGGCAACTTTAAGCAATTCGCAATAAGATTTTGAACCTGAAAGCTACATACTAAAAATTCTAAGCAAGATTATCTAGGGAGTTATCAAAGACGAATATTTTGAATAATTTGTGAAGTGGCGCTAGTATGGCACCCGTTTGCCCCTTATATGTGCGACGTTTCCCGCCTCGTTGCATTCTGTAAAAGTTAAATATAAAATTTTCTCTTAGTGCGATGCGACGAGGGATGCACACGGAATCCAACATTCTAACAAAAAAAAAGTTCTGAATACATTAAAATATAGGAACCTATTTATATATATAGGTAGATACTGTGTGGTAGCGGCAAAGTCAAAAGTGATTTATTCAATATAGGATAAAAGATATTACCTATTGAAAGTCAATTAGACTATATATCTTATTGATACCTTATTTGGTAAAGTATCCTATACTGTGAGAGGCGAGGTAGTTCAGGGTGCCCACCAATTGGCTCAGGCATACAAAATGTTTGCCTTGCCTTACGACAAATGGTCGACTGGAGACGCCCCCAAACGAGCACTCCTCTGTCAAATGATTCTACTACATAGAATAGCTATTCCTATTTCCTCCAATGGGTTTCGTAAAAGGCGACCAAAAAAAAAACCTGATGAACGGGCGTCTTTCGTTATATAACCTAAAATACTGCGATCGTCAATTTTTACAAGCGTATTTTACAGTGTTGTGTTTTGTCACCTCGGACACTTCTTGTAAAGTAAAAAAAAAAAAAAAATCATGCACGCAGTGCGCAAAGCAATGCAATCAAGCATGAAATGCATTGCTTTGCGCACAAGCAAAACTCGTGTACGTGCACGCGTATCATGCTTGTGTGAGTGAGATGAGACGCGCTACTTGTACTGAGCGGTAACTGAGAGGTAACCGAGCGCGGGGGAGTCACACCTGCTGAGGGAGGCAGGGCGTGCCCAAACTGGTAGTACTATTTATCATACTTTGGTTGTGTGTATAAATAAAGATACGACGTAAAGACAAGAATCGGAGGTTAAACTGCTGCCTACTGTACCCTCTATATTTTTTGCCCACCACCCTCTCTCACTGTCTCCAACTGATTTATAGTTCGTATTGACTTAGTTAAGTTTCAACATAATGAATGGGGACTAGAGAAGATTCAGAATTCTAATCTTGCAAGTGCCAAGCTTTGAGGAGCAACGCGTCGAGCGGAGCGATAAGAATAGCGTTTTAAATGAAGAGTAGGTTTTTTTTAATTCTGTCCGACTAATAACAAGATTATACTGTGATTTTTATTTCTTGAAAAGGTCTGGTGGTAGGCTATCGGCTACAGATCGCCACAGTGACCGATCTTGTACGTCTCTCTGTCCCGAAGCATTCAGGTCTTCCACTGCTTGGACGCCAATATTTGCATTACCCGCGACCACCAATTTTGAGCTGCGCTTTGCCTATTATTTCGCATTTCTTTGGGATTTGGTTCTTCAGCGAATCTCATTTTCGTTAAGAGCATAGTACAGCTAAAGTAGCGCCACCCGCTGATTGTTGCCAAAAGTGGCCGTTTTTAGCAACACTTTGTAGCTTTCTTTAGTCTCTAACCTAAAAGCTATACAACATTGCTGCAAAAATACTATACTGCATTATCTAGTGGAATACTGTTTCACATTTTTTATATTTGCCTTAGTTAACTTTAGAAGATATAATTTTTTTTCTTGGGTGGCTACTTTAGCTGTGCTATGCCTCTTAATTTGATTACGCAGGGAAACTCCAAGAATAGCCCTTTCCCTTTGAGTGACTTTAAGCTTTCTGGTAAGGTCTAGAACGCACCCTACTGGAGTTAAGAGATTTTTACAATTTGCCCCTTTCAGGAAGTGCAATCAATGGAATTTATGAATCCTGATACAATTTTGTTTCAAAAGTTTTACGTGTAATTTATTATTATTTGTAATTCCGCTGTCGCCGTCGCTCACGCCTGTATTCGTGGCGGTAAATTTACAAAGTGACCGTGAATCCCCGCTTTCGGAAGTCCAGTGGTTGAGCCGGGGGACCGCAAACCTGACCTGAACACGGTCTTTGAATATGAATAAATATTTAACTAGAATAGGATTGTTTAACATCTTGCGATGTTAGGGCTACCACTTCTGATATAACTTGAAATTTGAAATTGAAATTTAAAGGGTTTGGTTGGCGTAAGTATTTAAACACTTTATTGGAAGAAATCGCTTTTAGCCATAATGCAGCCCTAAAGGGTATGCGTCTTTCTTTCGTTTTCCTCATTTAGTTGTAATCATTACCGATCACTGCCCTTTTTGTCTAATTTGAAAATTTATTCGTATTTTTTATTTGCTTACTTGTTTTTTTGTTAGCTAAAAAGCGTTTTTTTATCTTTATCTAGCTGTCCCAGCGAACTCCGTATCGCCTTACATTATAAGTTTATACCGTTATTATTAGGTAGTAACCTAGCACTAAAAACTTGGCTGTATGGACTAAGTTGCTTGACCTGCTCAGAATGGGCGAATTAAAAAACAACAACGTTAAATCTGTGACAGGCGTGGAGGGAGAGGGAGGGAAGGAGTAAGTGTGACAGCAAAATTGATAGAACAGAAATGGAACAATTTGTATGGTAAAGAAAAATAGTTACTTTTACTAACTTTACCTTAATTTTTCCATATATTGTCTCATCTTTGAAGCATTCCTTGGACTACTACGAACATTTCGAAACCAAAATGTTAAATCGGTTCATCCGTTCTCAAGTTTTAGCGAGACTAACGAATCACGATTAATTTTATAGTAGATAGATAGATTACGGACTATCCAGAAGAAGAACGACGGCTTACAAAATAAGGTTTCGTCATTACGGTATTTAGTTCGCGAATTTATCTAAATAAAATTATTTGAATTTGTTCAGTTTAAAATTCGTAGCAAGCAACCCTTTTAAATGTAAAATTAACAATTCAAAGGACATTAAGGATTTCAATGAAAGGTTCTGCAGCACCCTCCATCATCGAAGGCTTGATTTGTAAACTCCACCTCAGCCTCTCAAACGTTCCCTTTCTTTGTTCACTATTAAAAGAGAAAGACGCATGGAAGTAGTCTAGCTCGGCACATAAGATTATTTTCATTTAAAGATTAAAGCATACATAGAGATAACAGACGCGAGAACTTTGTTTAATACTATGTATTGATTGTGTGCGTGCATGTATTATACTTATAAACCTTTCTCTTGAATCACTCTATCTATTTAAAAAATCGCATCAAAATTCGATGCATAGTTTTAGAGATATAAGCATATATAGGGTCAGATTCTTAATTCATCAAGGGTAATCAGTGTTAATGGAAAAAAAACTATTAATTCTTTCTCTATCAAAGTCAAAGTCAAATTCTTTTTTCAATATAGGATACAAGATATCAATTATTGAAAGTCAATAGACTACATTATTTGGTAAAGTATCCTATACTGTGAAAGGCGAGGTAGTTCAGGGAGCCCACCAATTGGCTTAGGCAAACAAATGTTTGGCTTGCCTTACGACAATCATGGTCGCCTGGAGAGGCCCCATAACGAGCCCTCCTCTGTCAAATGATTCTACTCCCTTTCGCAATGATTTTACAGCGTAGAGAAGAAAGGGGTAACAAACTCTACTTAACAATTTATCTCTAATTTTTTTTTCTTTTTGTTTTGTGATATTACAATACAATTAGGTGATAATACAATCTATGTTGATTGTGTCTTCAGCAGAAGTCTTGGTTCGATTCCCCGCGGAGTGTTTGTTTGTTTTGTTACAATTGTTTTGATTTTTCATTTAAGAGCCAGTTTACCGCGATGCTAGCGCCATTCTCGAAAAAAAAAAATATCTACTAAACTAAGGCAAATATCAAAAATGTGGCACAGTATGACACTAGTCTTGCTTAGTATTTTTTGTGCACAGTAAAGTAGTCCTAACTTAAAAGAACAAAATTTTACACAGATTGTTGCTAAAAGTGGCCACTTTTAGCAACACTTTGTAGCTTTCTTTGGTCTTTAACCTAAAAGCTATACAACAGTTCCCTAAAAATACCAGGCTACATTATCTAGTGTCATACTGTGCCACATTTTTGATTTGCCTTAGTATAGAAGATATATATTTTTTTCGAGAATGGCGCTAGCATCGCGGTATACTGGCTCTAAGAAATGTTTAAACAGGATTCTGTTAAAACTTCTAATTGACATAATTAATGTTTTAAATTAATTCACCTTTGGAAGGTGGCTTTACGAGGAAACGGTTTTTTCTTTTTTTTTCTATTCAGTCCTTTTCTGTCGTTTTTAGGGATCCTTGGATATATTTTTTTATAAAACACGGTTTTATTAAAAAGCTTAGTATTTTTTTTTAAGATTTGTAAATCTTAAGTGGCAATGGGCAGCCTGTAAGAGCCCACTGCTGGACAGAGGCCTCTTCTCTCGCACGCCATGCACCACGGTCCTGCGCCAGTCTGATCCACTGCCTACCGGCGACCTTCACTATGTCGTCAGACCATCGGGCTGGTGGTCTGCCTACTCCACGTCGTCCGTCTCTAGGCCACCACTCTGTGACTGCTGTCGTTCACCTGCCGTCTTTACGCCTGGCCAAGTGTCCCGACCACCTCCACCTCATACCCGCTGATGGCTGGCTGATGATGAATGGGCAGGGCACATAGCTCGAAGAACAGATGGTTTTTATGGGGCTAAAAAGTTCCTGAGTGGAGATCGCGCCGCGTAACGAAAGAGGTAGGCAGATCAGAGGTTTTTAAAGTCAGGTTAATACTGTCATAGTTCGAACAAGTTACAAGTCGACGCTGTAGCCTTTTTTTTGTAACTGGAGGAAATGCCTATCGCATTTCTCGACGCTCGGGGGAGCGTCGGGGGTATGTGGGGCTCGCACCCACTAAAACCCCCCGGCGGCCGTCTTGCCGCTTTTGGGAAGCACCCTGGGAACCATACATTATTAGCGTCCGAAGTTCTTCCCACGCTCTGCTGCTATCAGCTTGGGAGGGCATGTTGTTCCCTCCCCGGCACGCCTTTGGAGTCAAGCTGTGCCGCCGTCCATCTTGATGCCGTTTGATGAGTGTGTCGGGCCCCCGCCCTTCACACCCACGACCCCAAAGACCCCTTTTAGTCGCCCCTTACGACAGGCAGGGTATACCGTCGTAGACCTATTCTTACGCCCGGACCTACAGGCTTTCAACAATCTAGCTTCGCGTCGGGCTAGCGCTCTAGCACCGTCTGTTTGACAAAGATTTTAAGTAAAAAATATCGTCATTCTTTGACTCCGGTCAAAGACCGGGCGGTCCGGGATTCATTCCCGGCGAGCGGTCCTGTATAATCAGATCACGTAAGAAATAAAATTTTGTACGGAACCCGGATTCGTTGTTTCTCATCGCACTTTCCAATGTCGATCGTCACTTCAAAGGAATTTTAAAAGCTTCATTTTATTCATTAGTTCAAAATCGCTTGGGGAAAGTTTTTTTTTTTAAATAAAATCGTAAAATCTTAAAGAAAAATATATGAGTTTTAAGTTACTTGAAATTTAATTGAGTTTTTCTTTTCTTTAGCCTGAAGCTAAATTTGTATTCCGTTACTATAATTTGATTTATAAAAAAAAAAAACTAAACCTAAGTACCTATTGTTAAAATGTAAATGATTTTCGAGTTTGATCAATTCGTGTTTTATTCGTTAATGAAGATTTAGAAGTTTTTTTTAACTTATGGCTGGCGTGGCCTGACATGACAACTGTCTGTGTACATTGTTGTGCAAACGTTTTTAACCGACTTCAAAAAAGGAGATAATCAGTTTGACCTGTATGTATGTTTGTATGAATATTTGTTTGTCCGCGATTATCTCGACTTTGGCTGAACCGATTTTGATGCGATTTTCAAAGTAAATGAGGCCCTAAATGATAGTTTGAATTTGAATAGACCTTACTAAAGCTTAATGATAATTTGACGTCTCTAATCTATAAGTTTACTAAGTAAATGATGTAAGAAAGAGGACGGTATTGAGACGCTCGGATGATTGACGAGGCTAGACTGTGTCAGTTTTAATAAACGATCCTTTAGTTGAGACTTGAGACACGTCGACATGACACTGTGTTTCCATTAGCGAAGAACTCTGTCCTTAAAATTATAAGATAAATAGTCGACCCGGCGAACTTCGTAACGCCTAACCTATTACTATTTTGTGCATGTATTGTTCTTATAAACCTTCCTCTAGAATGACTCTATCTATTAAAAAAACCAGCAGCAAAATCCGTTGCATAACGCTTTTGTGTCTCACTTCAGCCGTAACGTTGCTTTTTCTTGGCTAGATCCCCGCCGCAACCCAAGATAAGGAACTTAGTTCCAAAAACTAAATATTTTAATAGATAAATAATTATTTATCAATATCAATACATAGTATAAAATGAAGTCGTTTCCCGCGTCTGTCCCTATGTATGCTTATAACTTTAAAAATATGCAACGGATTTTGATGCGTTTTCTTTTATTAGATAGAGTGATTCAAGAGGAAGGTTTATAAGTATAATGAATGCACAAAATAGAAGAAGATTAGGCGGTACGAAGTTCGCTGGGTCGACTAGTTTTTTACTAAAAGAGACCCGCCTATAACAAACTGATTACTTCCTCTTTTTCGAAGTCGGTTATAATAGGTACAGTCACGGACTAGGAGGCCGTAACAGATTTGTCTATGGTTTCGTCAGCCCTAGACTGTATTACCAAAGAACAAGAGCGATTTTAAAATACAGAATAACCAGAAGTGTTACGCCGATCGTGTCCGCCACTGTACCAAAACCTTCTGCTGAATGTAACAAATACTACTTGTATACTTTACTGAAAATCGCTTCAAAATCAGTTCAGCCAAACTTGAGATAATTGCGGGCAAACATACATACATACAGGTCAAACTGATAACCCCCTTTTTTGAAGTCGGTTAAAAAATCTACACTGGTTTTTCAGTAAAGCTCTAGTAAGTTTTCAGAGGGCTTCTGTTTCAATATTTCCCCACATGTTAATTACGTTAGCTTTTCCGCGAAAGCTACTCGAAAGTTTAGTAACTGTTGCTTTCGAGAAACTTTTTGTAACTTACTTGTTCCTGAAATTTATAATTAATGATTTAAATCAAATTTCAGGAAATACAAGTACCTACTTAAAAAAAAAACTAAAGAAGAAACTATAGAGTTAATTAAGAGTGTTCCGTCCGCAATCACCGCGATGCTAGCGCCATTTTGGAGAGAAAAAAAGGTAAAGTAGATACTGGGTTATTCCGATTTTGCTTCAAAGCCATTGTTCTCTGCAATATTTTAGCTTCCATACATTCATTCCGAGTTTGCTCCAAAAAATATTTTGGTACGGTCAGAAACGAAACGATAGATTTAAAATGGTAGCTTGGTGGTTTAGCGTGGTGATGTTAGCGTGATTATCTTTACTCATAAATGCTATCATATTAGTAATGATTTTGTTTATGTTATAGAATGTAGAAAATAATATTAAAAAGGTAACATTTTAATATTATCTGCATGCAATAAATACTGCTCGACAAACTCGACATAACAGACAAAAACTCTGAAGAAGGTCTTGTTAGGAGACCAGTCATTGAACTATGTATTTCGCTAAGTTAGATAGTTATTTACTACAGGTTGTTTGCTTAGCTAGTGCCTGATAACGAAATTTGAAATTAGGTACCAGGGCAACATGAAATAGTAGCAGGTCATGAAGTGCAACACACAATATTTCTTTAACATGCCATGCCAGTTCCTGTCGTCGCTAATAGAAATATTATAAATATAAGTGTGTATGCTGTAATTATTTTGTGTGTTGCGCTTCATAACCTTCTACTGTTTCATGTTGCCCTGGTACCTACTTTAAATACATTCATTATTAGGCACTAGTAAATCCTATGATTGTTCGGGAAAAAGAAACCCGTCAAGATAATCACGCTAACATCACCACGCTAAACCACCAAGCTACCATTTAAAATCTATCGTTTCGTTTCTGACCGTACCAAAATATTTTTTGGAGCAAAATCGGAATGAATGAATGTATGGAAGCTAAAATATTTCAGAGAACAATGGTTTTGGAACAAAATCGGAATAACGAAACGAAATGCACTTGGCGAATCTACACTAACCCAGACAAACTAAAGAATTTAGCGCCAGTCGCCCCCATAGACAAAAGCTTTCAAAGCCAGAATGAGATTAAATCATGATAAACTCTTGTTCATTAGAAAAACTATTCCGAGAAAGTTGCCTTTATCCCCCTTAAACGCCGTCTTTCGTTAGTCTGGCCGATAATGGCAGATTAACGGTCTCATTTGAGTTGATGCGGGACGGTGCGTACTGCGCATCGTTATAACGCGTTCACTTATTTATCACGAAGTAAAATTTAACACACGGTACGCATGTGAAATAATTACCCATGCTCATTTGAGGTCCTTCGAAAGTTTTGAAAAAAAAAATCATGTGCTCCATCAGAACAATGAACTACGGTGGCTTGGCTGGCGCCAGAAGAGACATGGGGCGGAGAGCAATGCGTGGGGGCTAAACAAGTGATCAATTGGCTTTAAAAGCGCTTTTGAAAAAAAAAAAAACAATAAAAAGTTTTTTTATTTTTTTTATAATTTATTCGATTCGATAATATTATGCAAAGACAGTCCTGAATATTTCCGTCATGATAAAAAAAGTGACCGTGTTGATATAGAAAGAAGAAAGAAAGAAAGAAAACATATTTATTCGCAACAACAACGACACACATTACAAAACAAATTAAACAAAATCATAACAGAAAATTACAAAAATAACAAAGATTAAAACATAAAAAAAAAATACAAGATTACACATAAATAAATTCGACTTTCAGAGGTGTATGCCGTGGTGTGCCGCTGCAGCCGCAAAATGGTACTAGCTCAGCATGTGCTGAAGGTTTGTACCATCAGCGCTGATTTTCAGCTAGTGCCAGCGTAACTCACAAGCGTGCCACAAGTGCGCAACAAGTAAATAAAAATAAAAACAAAATATTGCTCCAATATAGATAAATAAAAACAAATAAAAACAGAATACATACCATATACGTTTACCTTTACATTGATAAGTATGTTCAGCACCGCTAATGTATGAGTATAGGTTGTATTTGCATACTGACAGACGGATTAGGCGTGTGTGAATACACAGTCTATACAAATCCCGGCGTCTCGGTATTATTGAAGGAAACAGATCAAATATTATCAAGTTTCCTGTGAAACAAGGGTTGAAAATACAATAATTTAATTTATGCAACGGTGCCTAAATATCTACGTAAGTAAGAATACTTCCAAGAAATGTTTGGCGGACACGGTCGGCGTAGCACTTCCGGTTTTTCTGTATTGCAAAATAGCTTTATCTTTGGTAATACAGTCTAGGGCTGACGAAACCATAGACAAATCTGTTACGGCCTCCTAGTCCGCCACTGTACTTTTTGAGATTGCTAGCTATGCTAGAGGTATAACAGGTACTTTTGTATAACAATGTTTGAAAAGTAGGTACTTAGGTATTATGCGAAGTGCAGTGAAACCTAATTTTTAACCGACTTCATTAACCGACTCCAAAAAAGAAGGTTATCAGTTTGACCTGTATGTAAGTATGTATGTTTGCCCGCGATTATCTCGAGTTTGGCTGCACCGATTTTGATGCGGTTTTTTAGAAAAATATTCGTTACATTCAAAAGAAGGTTTTAGTATCGAATTTAACCAACTTCAGAAAAGAGGAAGTTCTCAGTTTATGTGTGTGTCAGTTTATTGAAGGCGGGTTCCTTTTTTGTAAAAAAGAAATTATTAGGACTTCAAAAAAGGAGGTTCTCAGATTGAACTAACAGTATACCGTCGATTATTTCACGTTCAGATGAACCAATTTGATGCGGTTTTTTGAATACTATTTGTTATATTCAGAAGAAAGTTTTGGTACGAATTTTAACCGACTTTGAAAAAGAGGAAGTTCTCAGTTTATGTTAGCATATTGTATCAGTTTGTTGAAGGCCGTTCAGATTAACAAAAAAAAAGGACACAAACCCATTTTATTAAGCGTCTAGGACCCACCATTACGATCCTTCTTTGGCTCCCCTTTGAAACCAAAGTGGCCAGACTCCATCGTTTCCGTGAAATCTGGTGACGTGACTAGTGTACTAACTTGTTTTTCTTTATTGGTTCGTTTGTTTTCACAGACGACTGTTACGCTCGAGGCAGTACTGTCTTTTTTATGTCGCTTTCCATTAAGAGCCATAGCACAGCTAAAGTAGTGCCACTGGAGAAAAAAATTAATATCTTCTAAACTAAGGCATATATCAAAAATGTGAAAAAGTATTCCACTAGATAATGCAGCCTTTTTTTTTTTTTAGGCGGGGAAACTCCTAACGAGTACCCTGCGACCCCGGGGGATTCGCAGGGTTATGTGGGTTTCGCACCCACTAAAACCCCGCCGGTGTCCATCTCGGCTGTTGGCAAGGGGGTCACGGGTGATCCTTTGATCGTTATGTTCAACTCCGCGACCCCCTCCAGCATTGGCTGTTTATTTTCTTCACGGGGGGAAAAGTGGTGGTAGTCCCCCCTGAGCGCGGATGGCTCTTTCTACGCTCGACGGCGGAATCGGGACACCGCGTTCCGCCGTCCTTCTCGGGGCCGTTATATGACTACACGAGGCCCCAGGGTCCCCTCTAGTCGCCTCTTACGACATGCAGGGGATATCTCAGTCCTATTCTTCGGCCCGGTACTAAAGACCTAAGAAAGCTACTGATTGTTGCCAAAAGTTTCCGTTTAACCTAAAAGCTTTACAACAGTGCCCTAAAATTACTAGGCTGCATTATCTAGTGTAATACTGTTTCATATTTTTGATATTTGCCTTAGTTTAGAAGTTTTTTTTTTTTCACAGGTTTACTTTAGCTGTGCTATGCCTCTTAAGGCCGCTTTATTGAGCCGTTTCGGAGATAGGTGCTTTTGATAGACAGACGGTCGGACGGACACAACTCATATTAATAAGGTCCCGTGATGTGTATCTGGAACTTTTAGTACTTGGAAGAAATTACTTTCAGCGATAAGGGCCCCTTTTGTCAACTTATTGATTTTGTAGTTATTCATTCCGTTAAAATTACTTCGTAACCGTAATAAGGTACATACAAATAAGATTTACGTAATTAGAGAAACAAAATCAACAAACTTAATTAGGTTAGTAACTAACTAAGCAGTAATTTTTTACTTAGCTTTCATCTACTAACAAATAATATAATTCGCAAACTTAGCAGAAGTTTTTTCAAAGGTTTTGTAAAAAAATAATTCTAGTGCGAGTTCTCTTTGACGATGTTAATAACACCAAAATGTCAATGAAATTCTTTAGATTTTATTTTGTTTAACTTATATCTTTATAGCTATCATATTTAAAACAAAAACTTTACCTACCTGCTACGGTAAAGGTTTAAATTTAATAATAATAAAGCATATTAATTAATCTAATCACACTTCAGACCCCCTAACTAGGAATAACCTGTATCTAATGTTATACAGAGACGAAAATTATACCCAGACCGGAAACAAATACCGATTTTCATCATAAAAATGTTTGCCCCGCCGGGAATCGAACACAGAGGTGCACTGATACGCATCTCAGTCCCTGCCAAATGAGCTACGGAGCAGTCAATTTAGGTATATATGTAAGTACTAGAGGCAGCCCCGCTGTTTCACTCGCGCAGATTTCTCATGAACACAAAAATCCAGTTTTTCCGTTCCCATGGGAATTTCGGAAAATGCTGTCCTACTATCCCCAAGGAACCCACGTGCAAAATTTTAGCCAACTACGCCCAGTAGTTTCGGCTCTGCGTTGGCTGTCAGTCAGTCAGTAACGGAAGAGTTTTATTATGTACTAGTCGACCCGGCGAACTTCGTACCGCCTAATCTATTACTATTTTGTGCATGTATTATACTTATAAACCTTCCTCTTGAATCACTCTGTCTATTAAAAAAACCGCATCAAAATCCATTGCATATTTTTAAAGATATAAGCATACATAGGGACAGACGCGAGAAACGACTTCATTTTATACTATGTATTGAAGTATATTTGTCTACTTTTTTATTTTTATTCTGTAATTCTTTCAGTATAATTTTCCTGTTAAAATGCGATTGTATGACAAACAAAATGTCAGTCATAAAGTTTGGAATTAGTTTTAGAAGCGGGGGTCTCTTGCGAGTCTAATCCCGCTCAACAGAATAATTGGGTTCTGTAACCGCTCGCTCCTGACCTGTAAATATGTACTTCTTTTAGGTTTTTTTTTTGAGATTTGAGTTACTTTTATTATCTACTAGTCGACCCGGCGAACTTCGTATCGCACCTTACAATTCTTAAAAAACTTCTTAGTTTAACTGTTCACTCTTATTTGCATGTTTTTTGTTTGTTTTAATACTAGAGGCTGCCCCGCGGTTTTTCCCGCGCAGATTTCTCATAAACACAAAATTCCCGTTTTTTCCCGTTCCCGTGGGAATTTCGGGAAATCCCTTCTTAGTGCTCACCTACACTCCCTAAGGAACCTACATGCAAAATTTCAGCCCGCTACGCCCAGTAGTTTCGGCTCTGCGTTGTCTGTCAGTCAGTCAGTCAGTCAGTCAGTCAGTAACGGAAGAGTTTTATATATATTGATTATTTGTACTAATTTGCATGTTTAATATTACGGCTTTTCTCATATGTAAAACTCGGCCAGGGCTCCAACGATACAGGCTTTGCCTAGTGTTGGAACCCATATGCTCACTAGAATATAACAGGGGGCAACACTTTGTAAGCTGACCCCTTTATTCATATACTTACATTTTCTTATTTAAAAATGTTACATTGTGTTTTCAAATAAATATTTTTCATTTTCATTTTCATTTTCTTACCAATTTTTCTATATTTTCTCACCTTTTAAACCTTCCCTGGACTGAACATTTTAAACACAAAATCATCTAAATTGGCCTGGCTGTTATCGAATTTTAGCGAGACTAACGAACCACAATTCATTTTTATATACAGGATGTTTCTGCCAAGGCGGTAATAAATCAAAGGAAGGATTCTGCTCACCATACCTAACAACTTTCCCAAAGCAAAATGGGTCGAAATCTCAAAACAAAAATCAGCCGTCCCGTACATTGATCTCGTCAGCTGATCAAACCAATGGAACAGCTGTTATTTTTTTTGAGATTTTGACCCATGTTGCTTTGGGAAAGTTGTTTATAGTTATGGTGAGCAGAATCTCTCCTTTGATTTATAACTGCTTTGTCAGAAAAACCCAGTATATACTAGATAGTACAAGTATATAGTAGACTAGGCTGTCCCAGCAAACTTCGTATCGCCTTACAGTTTTATATAGGAAAAATAAATATTTGTTTTTAACTAAATTCCTCTATTTTTTTTTACATTTTCTTCATTAACTCTTCCCTAGATTACGACAAATATTTCAAACTCAAAATCAACTAAATCGGCCAAGCAGTTCTCAAGTTTCAGCGAGACAAACATACCCTGAATAAACAAGACTTCATTCGTCATCGTAATAATAGGACTTCCTTTGTACAGTGGCGGTCTAGGATGGCGTAACAGATTTGTCTATGGTCTCGTGCGCCCTAGACTCTATTACTAAAGAACAAGAGCTATTTTGCAATACAGGAAAACAGGGGGCCAAGTTTCTTAACTAAAAACGAGTGACTCGTAAATGTCTTGTTAGCGACTTAGTCAACCATTGCTGTTTCCTTTGAGCGTGCAACAGAAGTTACCTTCGTTAAAGCGGCAATGGTTAACGAAATGTCCTGTTTCAGGTTTCAGGAAGTGTTACGCCGTCCTAGACCGCCACATCGTCACAGTTCAAATCAACCGGCCCGGCCCGACCCGCCGTGTATTTCGGTCTTATAGTATTTATCAGTTCAGAATAAAACAGCTTAAAAAGTTAAATATAAGTTTTTATTTTTAATGTCACAAGTATACAAAATCACAATTTTCTTACCATTTGCTCGTTAAACCTTTTAACTTATTAACAATTTTTCAGTAAATTGTAATTTATCAATACATAGCTTAAAACAAAGTCGGTTCCCGCGTCTGTCCATAAGTATGCTTATATCTTTAAAACTAAGAAACAGATTTTGATGCGGTTTTCTTTAATAGAAAGAGTAATTCAAGAGGAAGGTTAATAAGTATAATAGATGAGCAACATAGTAATAGGTTAGGCGGTACGAAGTTCGCCGGGTCGACTAGTTATAGTAATAATACTAAGTACGGAATATAAATAGCTAATACAAGTGTATTTACCCAATCCGGGCACGCTAAGGAACACAGTCCATAGAGCCAAAAGTAGTACCTATATAGGTTTATTTTATCGATATTATTTTGTTATGATTTTTGATTGTTTAGAAGATAAGTATACCTATGTTATTTATTTATTAAGAAAAAATAACTGTTTTTATACATCTAAAATATACACAAGTGTCAAATCGTCTGCACTCACCCTTATCTATTTGCAAGATAGGTAAGTATTTACATAGTTTAATATAATCTTTGGTTAGAAGCTCGAATTATATGCGAAAATAATCAAAAATGCACGTAAACGTATTTTAATTACGACTTCATTATAGGTATTTTAGTAAAAAAAAAAAACTTATTTTCTATAATTAAATCTAATATTTCGTATATTAAGAGCCAGTTTACAGCGATGCTAGCGCCATTATCGAAAATAAATTATATCTTCTAAACTAAGACAAATATCAAAAATGTGGCACAGTATGACACTAGATGTTCTTGCTTAGTATTTTTTGAGCACAGTAAAGTAGTCATAAGTATAAAGCACAAAAAAAAACACATTGTTGACAAAAGTGGCCACTTTTAGCAACACTTGGTAGCTTTCTATGTTCTTCAACCTAAAAGCTATACAGAAATGCCCTAGAAATACTAGGCTACATTATCTAGTGTCATACTGTGCCACATTTTCGATATTTGCCTTAGTTTAGAAGAACAATATTTTTCGCGAATGGCGCTAGCATCGCTGTAAACTGGCTCTTAACCCACTTTCAAATAACTCTTTTACTTGTGCAAATGTATAGAAATATTAATATTAATGTCGCTGTCATCTTTCCCGCCATTTTCGTCCGATTCCGCCATTAGTTGGTTCGCCTCGTTGTTGTTTGTTCCGTTCTTTAGAATACTCGTTTTGAACTTTTGCTCTTTGATGCCGTATCGCCATTTTTCAGGAAAAGTCGAGGTTTCCGTGGCGTGGAAACTGCAGCTCCTGAAGACCACGTGATCCATCTTGTTTTTCCTGAATACAATATCGAAATTAAATTAAAATTTATTTATTAAAATATAGGATACAAGGTATATATTGGCACCAAAACGCAGAAATTAAAAAGTGGCAACAGTGGATTTGGAAGTTAAGTCGGATTATCGAAAATTTCCATGCTATACAGTGTTGCCACTTTTTTATGCATTTTTGTGCCGCATTGTACACCTATTTATTATTATCTTACGTCTAGTAAACTACTTAGGTACAGTGGCAGTCTAGTTCGGCGTAACACCCGGTTTTTCTGTATTGCAAAATAGCTCTTATTCTTTGGCAATATAGTCTATGGCGCACGAGACCATAGACAAATCTGTTACGTCCTCCTAGACCGCCACTCTACCTTCAGTTAATTGAAATAAGTATCACACACCGAGCCCCGCACTAGGTTTGAAACCCTGTACATAATATAGTGCCCGGAACACAATACAAAGACTACACCCAGACAATTACACCAAAACCCAGATCTTTGAAACAAGCACCGATATCCATCATGTCAATGTTTGCAACCACCGGCATCAAATCGGACCTCCAAAGCCAAAGTCTACTTGACTGCCAACTGATCCGCGGAGGCAGTCAAATTGACTGAATAAAAGTGATTAAAAAAATCTAACAAACCTTTCTTTCTGTGAGCGTACTCGCACAAGATGCGTGCCCTCAGAGTTGTGGTTCACCAGGGTTTCCCTGACGCTGGAGTGCTCGCCATACTTGCTGGTCTTGCGGTACTGGCCGCAGCAGAGGGTCTCTTTGAACGCCGTCTTGTATCTGAGGGACAAAAACGATTTTTCTAATTAGAACGATAGATAAAACGCCAGTGGCCAATATAAAAAAAAAAAAAAGTTTTTATTAGGCAAAAAAGCAAAATATACACAAAAAAACTGTGGAGACGATAGCGGTTGCTTTAGTTGCAACTGTGTTGCAACCGCTAACGCTCTCTGCCGGACCACGGGGACAGTATAATATCAAAAGATTTTAAAAAATAAGGTACACTTAATTCTAACATGCAAAACATGCAAGCCTACATTTCAGATGTTAACAGAACTTTATTTTATAAAGTAAATAAGTTTATAAATTTGAGTTTAAATTAAAGTTAATTGTATGTCTGTCAGTTCGTCATTGTCCAAAAAAATATAATTATATGTAAAACTAAGATAACTAAATTGAAATTTGAAATTTAAATTTTAATTTTTAAGAGAGTTTCGGTATCACTATATGAAAGTGTGAGAAGCCAATTAGTTAAAGTAATTTTATGATTACGAAATGTCATAGGATATATATTAACCGTCTTATTCATAAAGATACAGTAGATTTTAAGTAGCGTTACTGGAGGTCTACTTCTCTGGTTTGTTGTATGGTAAATACGTGACATCCAGTCTAAATTGACATACGTCCAATAACTAAAATGTTCTTTAACTTTTTATGAATAAGACGGTTAGGGTTTTGTTGATTTTATTGTAGATTACGGGACTTAGATACTGGTAGTGGGGCATAGCAAGAGCGGTTCTACATATTAAAGTGGGGCAAACAAGATCAGATCTTCTTTTATTAGAATTATCAACATAAAATAACTCACAATGCTTACGGGAAACAATAGACAAAATAAACAGCTGTCTCACCGTCAAAACACGCCAATAATCATAAATCTCTTTGGTGGGGAATCTAAAAGGTTTACATGCCATAACCTTCAGCACTGCCCTCTGGGCTCGTTCAAGTGGTAATACTGCTGTTTTACCAGCGCCGCCCCATGAAGAGATGCAGTAGGAAAGGATAGATTGTGCAAGAGAATAATAAACAGTCTTAAGTAGGGGTGGGTCAGCAACGTCCCTTAGCCTTTTAAAAACAAAAATTAGTTTACGAACTCTATTAGATAGGTTTTTTAAGTGATTTTGCCAGTTTAGTGTACTATCTATAAGAACACCCAAATATTTAATGGAGTGAGTTCTTAAGATTTCATCACAAGTACAATGGTTTATTGAGATATTGCATACATGAGTTTTAAGGGAAAATGAGGATGGAGGTTGAAAACATAATCTGGTAGAAAAGGTAAGATAATTGGTTTTTTTAACATTTAGAGTTAGTAGATTACTGGCGAGCCATTTAGTGACAATCCTTTAAACATATTCTGCATGTTTTTGAGTACTTTCCCAGTTCTCACCGTCAATTATTAAGGCTGTATCATCTGCGTAAGTAAAAATTTGACAATTTGGAAGATTAAGGTTGCAAAGGTCATTAATATAAATGAGAAACAGTGTGGGACCTAGCACGCTGCCCTGTGGAACTCCGTGAGTAAGGAATGCAGTGTCACTTCTAATCCCATCTATAGTGACCTGTTGCGAGCGATCAGAAAGATAATCTTTAAAAATATTTAGAGCAAGACCCCTTATACCAAGGTTTTCCATCTTCAATAGAAGGAGGGGGATAGAGACCGTGTCGAAGGCTTTAGACAAATCTAAAAAAATCCCAAGGCATTTTTTCTTGTTATCGAGACTGTTAACAATAGAGGCTGTTAATTTTTGAACGGCGTCATCAGTCGACACACCAGATCTGAAACCAAATTGGTTATCTGCAATGATTTTATTCATATTAAGGTACTGGACCAATCTTTTATTAAGAATTTTTTCAAAAATTTTGGAAAAGGTGGAGAGAATTGAAATGGGTCTATAATTATCGACACTGTCACTATCCCCGCTTTTGTGGATTGGGTGAACAATTGCCCTTTTGAAGACAGTTGGGAAAACAGAGGATTTAATACAGAGATTAAATAAATGGCAGAGAGAAGGAATCAGTGAGTATTTGCATTCTTTAACAATTGAAGAAGAAATATTATCCCAACCTGCAGCACTATCACTTTTAAGGCCCATTATAATTTGTTCTACTTCTTCATAATTAACATCAAATAGAGCCATAGAGTTGAGGGGTGATTTTAAATGAGTATGTGGGAATGGTCTGTCTGGATCCGGTGCTAAATCCGCTGAGATCTTTGACGCAAGATTTTTTCCAACGTTAGCAAAGAATTTGTTAACAAAATTTACGGACTCAATTTTATCTGGCTTAGTCCCTAATAAGGAGAATATTAATTATTAAATAAATACCTAAATAACGCATCACACTTAGAGCCCTTAACTAGGAAGAACCTGTATCTAGGTTGCCCAAAACATATACAGAGACCAACATTTCACCCGGACCGGAAACAAACATCGATATTCATCATAACAATGTTCGCCCCGCCGGGAATCGAACCCATGTGCACCCGCGTCTAACAGTCCACATCACTGCCATGCCAACTGAGCTACGGAGCAGTCAAAGTGTATATAGAAGACGCGCTAGTATCGCACCCGTTGGCCCCTTAACTAGGCAGTTTCTGTATTTAGGGTGCCCGCCTGTAACTCATAAAAAAACATACAGACTTCCTAGTGTAACATCATAATGTTTGCCTCGGCTACGAATCGAACGCATAATACATTTTTTATGTTTTTTTTATGTACTGTCGCGGTCTAGGACGGCGTAACAGATTTGTCTATGGTCTCGTGTGACTGTTTTACCAAAGAACAAGAGCTATTTTGCAATACATAAAAAACCGGAAGTGTTACGCCGTCCTAGACCGCCACTGTACATACAACAGGTAAATTTTATGTAATAATGAAATTCCAACCTAGGAATTTTGTCGCAAAATGCTATAACTCAGTCGGAATTTATGAATCTCAAGGATGGTAATCTATAAAACTCTTCCGTTACTGACTGACTGACTGACTGACTGACTGACAGACAACGCAGAGCCGAAACTACTGAGCGTACAAAGCTGAAATTTGGCACGTGGGTTCCTTGGGGAGTGTAGGTGAGCACTAAGAAGGGATTTCCCGAAATTCCCACGGGATCGAAAAAAAACGGGATTTTTGTGTTGATTAGAAATCTGCGCGGGAAAAACCGCGGGGCAGCCTCTAGTATAATATAATTAAATAAAAGGAACTTAATAATGATTTTCATTTTTAAAACCAATACTTAAACCATCTTAAACCTAAAGTAGATGCCGAGAGAAAAACATCATTTTTAGTTTTATTTTTTACAAAAACTTGCAAAGGACCTAAAGTTAGCATTGTTCTTCATTTTGTATTCAGGAATCAGCCCTGTATAAAACTATGCCTAACTTGTGTTAAATTTTCCTCCAATGTCAATGCTTAAACCTTATAAACTTTTTTTAATAGATATAACTCTATCTAAAGAATATGTGTGATTCATACACAACATAGTAATAAGTTACGCCTAACAAAGTTCACCGGGTCGACTAGTTTTATATAAATTGCTTTAATAAAGGAATTCGCTCAAGCAGTACCGTCGAAAGTGTCGACGCTTTGTTTCAGCAAGCAAGATAAAGCAAGATTTTCATTTCATTAAGAGCCAGTTTACAGCGATGCTAGCGCCATTCTCAATAAAAAAAAAACTACTAAATTAAGGCAAATATAGAAAATGTGGTACAGTATGACACTAGATAATCTTTCTTAGTATTTTTTGAGCACAGTAAAGTAGTCCTAACTAAAAAGAACAAAAGAGCTATACAAGTGCCCTTAAAATACTAGGCTACGTTATCTAGTGTCATACTGTGCCAAATTTTTGATATTTGCCTTAGTTGAGGTTTTTTTTTTCGCGAATGGCGCTAGCTTTGCTGTAAACTGGATCTTAGGTACATAAAGTAATTGATGATGATGATGATGATGATCTCCTTTTATCACTCATCAGGGACATAGGGCTCAAGGAAAGTAATTAAGCTTCTAAATCTATATTATGGCACTTTTTTACCATCCTCCAGTCGATACGCAGACATCCAAAAGGTTGATTTGATTTATCAATTCAATTCGTTTAAAAGGTTCTATTTTTGGTAGAAAACGGGATAAAATACTTTTGTTGGTAAAAAACCGTCTATTTGTGCCAAAATGTGAGCGTGATTCGAATGGAAACGAATACTCACTTACTTTTATCACAGTACTAGTCGACCCGGCGAACTTCGTAACGCCTAACCTATTACTATGTAGTGCATGTATTAGACATATAAACCTTCCTTTTGTATCGCTCTATCTATTAAAAAAAACCGCATCAAAATCCGTTGTATAGTTTTAAAGATATAAGCATACATAGGGACAGACGCGGGAAGCGACTTTGTTTTATACTTATCACAGTATAATAAATAGTACTACATACAGTATGGGCACTCCCTCCATGTGCGCCCTCGGTTACCCCTCTTAGTTACCGCTTAGTATAACTAAAGCCAGAGACATGGTATATCGTTAGCTCGCTTACATTCTTTATCTCAGACTAAACCAGTGTCATATCTAACTCACACAAGCATGATACGCGTGCACGTACAGTGGCGGACTAGGAGTAACAGATTTGTCTATGGTTTCGTCAGACCTAGAGTTTATTACCAAAGAACAAGAGCTATTTTGCAATACAGAAAAACCGGAAGTGTTACGCCGACCGTGTCCGCCACTGTACACGAGTTTCGGCTGTGCGCAATGAAACGCGAATTTTTTTATGAAGTGTCTGAGCCCGAGTTGTAATTATACAGAGGTTGTAAGAATCAGAACACTGTAAACAGCACATCAACCTACTGACCTCTTGGGTTCTAGTGTAGGCGCTCCGCGGCTTCGCCAGCGCATTTTTCATTGAAACATGAATTTCCAAGTTACCCGTGGGAATATACAGGGTGTTTCTGACAAGGCGGTAATAAATCAAAGGAGGGATTCTGCTCACTATACCTAACAACTTTCCCAAAGCAACATGGGTCGAAATCTCAAAACAAAAATCAGCCGTCCTGTACATTGACCCCGTCAGCTGATCGAACCAATGTATGGAACAGCTGTTTTTTTTTTGAGATTTTGACCCATGTTGCTTTGGGAAAGTTGTTAGGTATAGTGAGCAGAATTCCTCCTTTGATTTATTACCGCCTTGTCAGAACCACCCAGTATAACCTGTGGCACAGAGTATATAATACTTTGTGTCTTTTCACACTTGTTATACGGATTTGAAATTTGTTATACGGATAGTCAGGCTCTTGACTATCCGTTTATCAAATTTCATTAAAATCGGTTCAATAGTCTTGTCGTGAAAAGCGAGACAGACAGACAGAAAGAGTTAGTTTCGCATTATAATTAAAAATAATATAATACTAGGGAACGCCCCGCGGCTTCGCCAGCGCATATTACCTTGAATAATTAAATTACAAATTTTCCCGTGGGAATTTCGGAATAAAAAGTAGCCTTTGACCTTTTTCAGGCTCCAAAACTATCTATTTACTAAATTTCATTCATATCTGTTTAGTAGTTTTATCGTGAAATCCGAAAAGACAGACAAACAGACAGAGTTACTTTCGCATTAATAATTGATCGCTTTATTGAATTTCTCCATAAATAAGCCAAAAGTTTAGTCAAAAACAAAAATGAACAAATTCTTTACAAGAAGTCACTTTATTTTAGGTTTTCCAACTAAAAAGAAAAACAGTTCCGTTTCAAAAACTACGCAAGGGATTTTGATGCGGTTTGTTTAAATAGTTGAAGTGATTGAAGAGGAAGGTTTATAAATATAACTCGTCGACCCGGCGAACTTCGTACCGCCTGACCTATCACTATTTTGTGCATGTATTATACTTATAATAAAAAAACCGCATCAAAATCCGTTACATATTTTTAAAGATATAAGCATACATAGGGACAGACGCGGGAAACGACTTCATTCTATACTATGTATTGATACATGCACAAGTTAGTAATAGGTTATGTTATGCAGTACGAAGTTCGCCGGGTCGACTAGTTAAGTATATCAAACATTTTAGAAACTATAAAACTTGAAACTCTAAACCAGAGCAAAACTCGGAACAACAGCGCGCTTTCTGAAAACCTGCTTATGAAGCTTTTCAGTTATAAATGGGAAAAATGTACAACGCCGTATTCCTGCTTGTACTGCATCAAACTTTGTAATGGATTCTGGGAAATTTTCTACTGTAAGGGCGTATTCACGTATACAGGGTGTTTCTGACAAGGCGGTAATAAATCAAAGAAGGGATTCTGCTCACCATACCTAACAACTTTCCCAAAGCAACATGGGTCGAAATCTCAAAACAAAAATCAGCCGTCCCGTACATTGACCCCGTCAGCTGATCGAACCAATGTATGGAACAGCTGTTATTTTTTTTGAGATTTTGACCCATGTTGCTTTGGGAAAGTTGTTAGTTATGGTGAGCAGAATCCCTCCTTTGATTTATTACCGCCTTGTCAGAAACACTCAGTATACAAAGCTGGCAGCCAGCGCTTGTTGCCCCGCCGCGCCGCACGCGTGTCCTTACGGTGGGTCCTTAAAAATTTCAAAAAATCACAATGTGGGAGATAGGTTTTACGTACGCGAATTCATTTAAACTTTATTAAAGATGAATACTTTCGCAAAAATAATTAAAAAACGTAAAAAAAAAACTGAATTTCGCGCCATACCGAGAGTTACCGCCAACGCGTGACGGCACCGCGCCCCGCACAACGCCCCGCTTGCCACTAAATGAGGCTTTACACAGATAAAGGTGCTACACGGTACGAAACTATCGCCACTTTGATAAATAATTAATATCTTTTAAAATATGGCCGAAATCAAAAATATGCGCCTTTGATTCCCTAGATGACTAGGCTTATGACTGTAAAAGAAGCGAAAGAAGTGTGTCAGGATCGTAGCAAGTGGAAATCAATTGTCTCTGCCTACCCCGATGGGATGCAGGCGTGACGTTATGTAATTATGTATGATTCCCTAGATAATCTTGCTAAGAATTTTTAATGCCCAGTTGTGTAGCTTTCAGGTTCAAAAGCCAAGAAACACAACAGAGCCTTAAAAGCAAGATTATCTAGGGAGTCAAAGGCGCATATTTTTGATTTCGGCCATGGTTTCTAAACCAGAAGACATTAATTATTTATCGGGAGTGGCGCTTGTTTCGCACCGTTGCACGGAACAAAAAGGGGTATCTTTGAGTTTTTTTTCTATCAACTAAAATTAATTAGATCCTGTTTCCCTTTAGTATGATGACTAGATTAGATCCTTAACTAACACATATATTTTTTTCAGAATGAAGTCATCAATTTTGTATGTCTCAGATTGTTTAAAAAAATCTCAAAAACACAAATTTTTGAAGCACCAAGCCTTAAGGAACTTACCGATGACTCATAATGTTGTACAATATCGGATTCACAGTCGCCGACACGTAGTAGAAGGTCCCAGCCAGGCCAAAAAGGTACTTATTGATAGTGTTGTAGTGCTCGGACTGGGTTCCGTAGATGAAGAAGAGACGCTGGAAGTGGAACGGGGCCCAGCAGACGAAGAACGCCACTACCACTGCCGCTGATGAGAAAAAAAAAATTTTTTAGCTGATACAGTGCACTTTGTCCCAATGGAAATTCTTTATTCATTACAAGCTAAACTTTAATAACATAGTACAGAGGAGGAGGGCTCGTTTGGGGGCCTCTCCAGGCGACTATTGTCGTAAGGCATGAGCCAATTGGTGGGCACCCTGAACTACCTCGCCTCTCACAGTATAGGATGCTTTACCAAATAAGGTATCAATAGCAATTAGATAATATGTAGTCTAATTGACTTTCAATAAGTGATATATTGTATCCTTTATTGAATAAAGAATTTTCAACTTTTTAAAGAATAAGTAGAAATTGATTATGTACGTTGTTTTCTAATTATCCTAATCCTGTTAGAGCAGCGGGCAGCAATATCTTCTAGGCAAGGCAAACATCTAATGTTTGCCTTGCCTTACGACAATGGTCGCCTGGAGACGCCCCCAAACGAGCCCTCCTCTGTCAAATGATTCTACTCCAAGAGAGCTTAGCTCTTAACGGTGGAATTGAACAATTATGTTACACGAGCTGTCCCGGCTTACTTCGTTACGCCATAGAATATAAGATACTACAAAAGACTTGGCTCTGTAGACTATGTTCTTTTGACTGCCCAGAATGGGCAAATAAAAGTACAAACAACAACAACAAACCACCTGTCAAAATAATGTAAACAATGGAAAAAATATTGCACCTTGGGTTACATTATTTGAGTTTAAGTAAGGATCCCTAATTTTTTTAAAAATCTAATATAGCCTATGACACTCGGGGATAGTGTAGCTTCCTACCAGTGAAAGAACTTTTCAAATCGGTTCAGTATTTCCGGAGCCTATTCGTTACAAACAAACAAACAAATCTTTCCTCTTTATAATATTGGTATAGATAAATATACCTATAATAACCAGTATTAAAATTTTTTTTTCAATATAAAAATTAAGCACCCAATTAGCAGGCTGCTAAAAGTCAAGATTTTCTTTCACCTAATAAATAACTGCCGTCTAAGATACCCCACTTAGCGGTTGTCCGCAACCAGGGAAAAAATTATCAGTATTTTACCTACCTACCCTTGTATATTTTCGTACTTTATGATTTCATTGTATATTTCCAAGAGTTATTTTTGTGTCTAACTAGTCGACCCGGCAAACTTGGTGCCGCCTAAACTTTTACTACTTTGTGCATGTTATACACATATAAACCTTCCTCTTGATTCACTCTATCTTTTAATAAAAACTGTATCAAAATCCGTTGCTTAGTTTTAAAGATATAAGCATACATAGGGATAGACGCGGGAAGCGACTTTGTTTTATACTATGTACTAGTCGACCCGGCGAACTTCGTACCGCCTAACCTATAGCTATGTTGCTCATGTATTATACTTATAAACATTCCTCTTGGATCACTCTATCGATTACGAAAAACCGCATCAAAATCCGTTGGATACTTTTAAAGATATAAGCATACATAGGGACAGACGCGGGAAGCGACTTTGTTTTATACTATGTATTGATATTGCTATTGATATTGAAGCAGTCGTGATAAAGAGCAGTAATAGTTTATAAAAAACATATTTATTATTTAGGTATTATCAATATCAATATGTATCATCAATATCAATACATAGTATAAACAAAACAAAGTCGCTCCCCGCGTCTGTCCCTATGTATGCTTATATCTTTAAAACTATGCAACGGATTTTGATGCGGTGTTTTTTAAAGGATAGAGTAATTCAAGAGGAAGGTTTAAAAGTTCAATTCATGCACAACATAGTAATAGGTAGGGCATTACAAAGTTCGCCGGGTCAACTAGTTTTATTGATAAAAAAAAACTATTTGCGGTCTCTATTTTTCCCGGAGCCCATCTGGCGAGACCGTGTGGTGTCGGCACAGAATACCACACCCCATCTCTTCCCGTGGGTGTCGTAAAAGGCGACTAAGGGAGTTTCCAAAAGCGGTGCAGCAGCGGTCTTTGTTAAGGCGGTAACTCACGGTATGGCGCGAAATTCAAATTTTTTCACGTTTTTTAATTATTTTGGTGAAAGTATTCATTTTTAATTAAGTTTAATTCGCGTACGTAAAAACCTATTTCCCACATTGTGATAAATCGTTTTTGAAAGACAGAGTTACCGATTTTGTGTATATTCAAGGAACTTGTTTTTTGGCCTTTTACCCCTGAGACACAAAATCTGTGGGTCTGTCTTTCAAAAACGTTGTATTTCAATGTGGGAGATGGTTTTTTACATACGCGAATTCATTTAAACTTTATTAAAAATGTATATTTTCGCTAGAATAAATAAAAAACACGAAAAAATTTGAATTTCGCGCCATAGCGAGAGTTACCACCTTAACAAAGCCATACTGCATTCGCTTACCGCCTTTGAAGCGTGACGATTACGGCAAATTCCCTCCACAATGTTGGTCCTAGTGGAAAACTGGTGGGGAGAGGTATGTCTAAAGTCACTCAGAGTGAGACAAAAGGGCACATATCGAACTCCTAATTGGGTACAGTCATGTGTGTAGACGTGACTTGTATCTGTCGTAGGAAGATTTGATATTTAGGTTTTTTGCAAAAAAAAACCTAGGGATTTTGCGAAAACTCTGATAATTTGATTATAGGATTACTTTTTTTTCAATCATCCTGACAAAAAGCTGGTTTTTTTTGCAAAAAACCTAGTATAATTTAAAAAAAATTAAACTATCCTTAACTATGATTGGCTAGATTATTTCTGGCTAGTTAACTCTTATTCTGATTGGTTCGTTTAAATACCTTTGACGCTACAGAGAACCAATCAGAATAAGAGTTGGACAGCAAGCGATATAATCCAGCCAATCAGAGAGAAGAAAGGTTTATTTTTTTTCAATTATACTAAGTTTTTTGCAAAAAAAAACTGCCTTTTTTCAGGGTGGTTGGATAAAAATTATCCTTATATCAAATTATCCGGGTTTTCGCAAAATCCCTAGTGTTTTTACACAGAACCTAATTATCAAATCTTCCTACGACATATCGATGCTGTCTAATCTAAATTCTAAATACATCTTGCTAGATTCTAAAGGTCCAATCAGAACAATTGTTATGTAAACCGTACCGAAGTGCGGCAAGCGATTGATTCTCAACCCTGTGCCTTTGAATTTAGGGATCAGTTTAGATTGTTATTCTCTCAGTAATTTAGCCGCACCTCTCCACGGGTCGTATTCTCTTCAATACATATATCCAGAGATGTGACTTATCTAAGATAAAAGTATCATAAATACAGATACAAGATACAAAATACGTATCTTCAATCTTGTATCTAGATACTTTTTTTTAAATGCATTTTGTATCTGGTATTTAAATACTTTTGTTAGGTATCTTAGTATCTTAAAGATATTTTGTTTGTAAAATACTTTTAGATTGGATTATGAGGGTGTGTTTGTGCATGGCGTTTTCATTTTTTCTTGTTCAGAGGAAAAAAAAATTGTTTCTTTGTATCTGTCGGTAAGATTTGATAATTGGGTTTTTTGCGAAAAAACTAGGGATTTTTTGAAAACAAGGATAATTTGATATAAGCATTACTTTTTTTTTCAATCATCCTGACATAAAGCAGTTTTTTTGCAAAAAAAAACTAGTATACTTAATTAAAAAAATTATTATTATTCTGGTTGGTTCGTTAACATATCCTTTGACGCTACAGAGAACCAATCAGAATAAGAGTTTACCAGCAAGCAATAATTTAGCCAATCAGAGTTAAGGCAGGTTTTAAATTTTTCAATTATACTAGTTTATTTGCAAAAAAACTGCTTTATGTCAGGATGATTGAAAAAAAAGTAATGCTTATATCAAATTATCCGGGTTTTCGCAAAATCCCTAGTTTTTTTTTGCAAAAAACCTAATTATCAAATCTTACTACGACATATCGAATAAACTCTGTCCATAACTAACTAGACCGATATTTAAAAAAAAACATTAGAATCCTGAATTATTCCTGACTAGCTTTCCCGGCGAACTTCGTATCGTGCCTCACACACAATTTTATATGGAAAAAATTAAATGTCGTTTTAACTAACTTCCCCTCCGTTTTCCATATTTTCTCACCTTTAAACCTTCCCTGGACTAGAACGAACATTTCAAAACAAAAATCAACTAAATCGTCCCGGCCGTTCTCGAGTTTTAGCGAGACTAACGAACCACGATATTTTTTCATAGATATATAGTAGAAGGAGATAGATTAATTAACAAATCCTATAGAATAGAGTCTATTCAATAGACTATAGATAAAAAATATTCCCAAGAATTCAAAATACCGATAGGCTTTGATTATGTAAAATTTAATATTTATTTATTTCTTTATGTAATATTTGATACTTTTTCTTGTGCTATTTTGAATTTTTGCAAATATTCTATACTATTATTATGTTCATCAGGGATAATGTAGGATTCATAAGATGAAAAAATAAAACGGTCCGGTAGTTATGAGCCTATTCGATGCAAACGAACACAAACATTGTGTAAACTTACATTGTAGGGCGGTACAAAGTTCGGCGTGCTAGCTTGTTTTATACAGGGTGTCCGGGGAAGTTATAACATAATTTTAAGAGTGTATTCTATGATCAATTTCATCTACAAAAACACCCCATATGAGGGGTCGCAGCCTCACCCCCCCCCCTCAGTATTTGTATCATGTATTTAAGTTTTTTTGGCAAGTCAACCCTGTCTACTTTAAAATTCACAGTTAAAGATCAGAGGCTCACGGAAGCTTCATCAAGTTCATGATCGAAGGCTAAGTAGTTAGGCTACCTAAGTTACAAACAAAATAACCAAGTATTGCCTTTACCTTTTTTTTAAAAGTAGCTGAAACAAAAAAAAAAGTGCATTTTTTTACGGTTTTTCAAAATTACCACAAAATATGCAGATGCTTTTTTTTATTTTTTTGTGTTTTATTGTTAGCTTTTGAGTTGTTCTCCAAAATGGTACTAGATTTATTTCTTTACGGCTATTACTATTACTTTAGAAATTATCAACTACCAAAAAGACCCTTCGCTTTCACCTTTTAATTTAAGATTTCAGTTTAACCCATTTTTATTTCAAAAAAAGTCAATATTTAATTAATTTGTCAGTTATTTAGGTAGCCTACCTACTTAGCCTTTGATCAAGACCTAAATTAAGAGTCCTTTTACGCGAACAGTGGCGCCACTCTAACTCTAACACAAAAAATAAAAAATGTATCTGCATTTTTTTGTGGTAACTTTGATAAACCGTACAAAATGCAAGAATTGTTTTTTTTTTTAACCCACATTAAAAAAAAAGTAATACTTGGTTATTTTGGTAGTAACTTAGGTAGCCTAACTACTTAGCCTTCTATCGAGTACTTAATGAAGCATCTGTGATCCTTAGATCTTTAACTGTGAATTTAAAAGTAAGAGAGGACGACTTTTGCAAAAAAAAAAAACATCATACGGAGGGGGGGGGAGGGGGGGGGTTAGGCTGCAACCCCACATTTGGGGTGTTTTCGTCGATAAAATTGATCATAGAAAACATACACCTTCTAAATTATGTTATAACTTTCCCGGACACACTGTATAATTTTGTTTGTCCAATATACGAAATGAACGCGATTTACTCCTTAAAAAAACTCATTAAGAAAAAGGTATGAAAAAAGTATTTTATCTATAAAAAAGTATCTTCAAGATACGTATTTTGTATCTTGTATTTCAGATACTATTTTAGAAAGGTATTTGCATCTGGTATCTGAAATACTTATTTAAAAAGGTATTTGTATCTTGTATTCAGATACTTTATTCAAGGTATCTTGTACATCTCTGCATATATCATCATCAATCAATGTATACATAGTATAAAACAAAGTCGCTTCCCGCGTCTGTCCTTATGTATGCTTATATCTTTAAAACTATGCAACGGATTTTGATGCGGTTTTTTTTAATGGAAAGAAAGTGATTCAAGAGGAAGGTTTATAAGTATAATACGTTCACAAGAAATTTAAAGGTTGGGCGGTACGAAGTTCGCCGGGTCGACTAGTACTTAGTATAAAATTAAGTCGCTTTCCGCGTCTGTCCCTATGTATGCTTAAATCTTTAAAACTATGCAACGGACTTTGAAGAGTTTTTAAAAAAATAGATAGTGATTTAGTGATGAACTAGCGCGCGCCACTTCGATAAATAATTAATATCTTACAAACCAGGGCCGAAATCAAAAGTATGCGCCTTTGACTCCCTAGATAATCTTTCTTAGAATTTTTAAGGCTCTGTTGTGTAGCTTTTAGGTTGATGATCTTAGAAATAATCACTTTAGGCAACAATGGGTTTTTTCTTAGATTTGAAACCTGAAAGCTACAGAACAGGGCCTTAAAAATTCTAAGCTAGATATTTTTTATTTCGGCCCATAGTTTAGAAGATATTAATTATTTATCGGAAGTGGCGCTAGTTTAGCACCGTGTAAGCCCTTAAACAGAGAATAAACGTATTATTATAATACTAGGTACATGTCAATAATGAGGGGTTTTCGTTTTTGACAGTTTTAATGGTTATAGGAGAATGCTAATAGATGGCACTGTATAGCCAATGTATGTAGGTGTAATGTCAACGTCAAATCTGATTGACGTGACTGATTGAATTCATATAGAATTTGACATTTAACCTGATTGCTAGTGCCATCTTATGGCAGTCTCTGTAACTAAAAGTGACAGTTCGAAAACCGCTCATTGGCGATTCATGGGGGAGGCCTATGACCAGCAGTGGACGTCTTTCGGCCGAAATTATGATTTTGACGTTTTTGCAATTCTCTAAACAAAAATCCATAGAAAAACTATCAAGGATTGCTGTTGAATGGTATTACTATTGACTTTCCCTAGTACAATAGTGATTGTAAATTAAGAGAATTTACCTCATCTGCGCTGGGCCTTCATGAAAATAAAAAACAAGTAACTAGGTACTTATTATTAACAAAAAGCTGGTATTTTCATGATCTTTTTAAAAATAAAGTCTCATTATATTTATACAATGCGATTCTCGCAATTTTTATAGTATCTTCATTCTACTAGTCTTACAGGATCAAAGTTACGAGACTCGTAAAGTTTGTTAGTCGTAAAATTCCTCATTATTCACATGCGGTTTATTGCCGGTCAATAATGAATTTCCATACATTCATTATTGACCTCCGAGCAATTATGATCCTCCGAATTAATTGTATTATTGCTACAAAAATTAATGATTGAAGTGAAGTGGGATTGCAAAATTAGGTAGGTAAGTAGGTTCTGCTTTTTTGTATGTGAATTTTCTCGTCGGATGGAATAAAAAGCAGTATATTCAACTTGGGGACAAAGTTATTCTGCCTCGGGTGAGGTTAAAATCCTAGCTTGTTCAAGTTTCAAGTCATTATTCTCTCTGCGCTCGGGTTTTAACAGACCACCCTGGTACATTACACCGTTGTTGAATAAACTACCAATTCTACCTTAAGCACTAAATATGTAATAGTACTTAAGGCTTCAGTATTATTCGTTACGAGCTTTCCCGGCTTACTTCGTTACGCCATAGAATATAAGATACTACAAAATACTTGTCTCTATAGACTATGTTCTTTGACTGCCCAGAATGGCCGAATAAAAAACAAACAACAACAACAAACCACCTGTCAAAATATGTAAACAACGGTAAATATTGCACCTTGGGTTATATTATTTGAGTTTAGGTAAGGATCCCTAATTTTTTTTGAAAATCTAATATAGCCTATGACACTCGGGGTTAATGTAGCTTCCTACCAGTGAAATAATTTTTCAAATCGGTTCAGTATTTCCGGAGCCTATTCGTTACAAACAAACAAACAAACAAATCTTTCCTCTTTATAATATTGGTATAGATTATGCTGAAATGAAGGGGAGGTTTGGACCTTATGCCCACCGCGCTGGTTCAGTGCTTGTTGGCGGGTTTTCGTCACCGAGTGGGTTCCGAATGATGGACGGCGAAAGCGTGGTCGACCCAGGCGGAGATGGCGGGACGACCTCGACAAGTTTCAGGAGGATTGGCTGGGGGGTAAGCCCTGTAGGTCCGGGCGTAAGAATAGGTCTACGGTCTGCCTGTATACTACATATGTATACTATATCCTGTCGTAAGAGGCGACTAAAAGGGGTCTTTGGGGTCTAGGGTGTGAAGGGCGGGGGCCCGAAACACTCATCAAACGGCCCGGAGATGGGCGGCGGTACAGTTTGTGTTTTAGTGGGTGCGATCTCCACATACCCCCGACGCTCCTCCGAGCGTCGGGAAATGCGATAGACATTTCCCCCCGTTACAAAGAAAAAAAAAGGATTGGTTGGGGGTGGCACTGGAAGTGGAGTGGAGGAAAAGGGAAAGGCCTTTGCCCAGCAAGTGGGACACAATAATGGCTATATAAAAAAATAAATTCATATTATGATAGTTGTGTCGACTCCGTTGCCTTTTTAGCTACAGCACCCTAAAATATCAACCTCCTACACGGATTTTAATAAACTTTGTGTAAAATAACAGAAAGGGTTAAAACAACGAATGTTCCTGGAAATTTTCATTAAAGTTAGGGTTGAGCAGAAAGCATAACAAATTATAATTAGTTAGTGGATCAGTGAAATCGTAATTAAATCTGAAAATGAGTAATTTACAGTTAGGTAAAAGTTATGAAAGACTCAGGCAAGATGTCCAAACATTCGCCCATTCCGGAAAGGCAAAAGAACTTAGTCCATACAGCCAAGCCTTATGTAGAATTTTAAATTTATTCATTATTAAGTTCCTAACTTACCCAAATCTTTTTAAGTTTTAAAGTTGCACATTTCAATTTGAAACACAGAAGTTTTTCCGGGACATTCTCGGACGGGATCGTGGCTTAGGTATGACATCCACAAAATATCCATTCGCCCCGTACTAGGCAGGACTTTATATTTATAACATTTTATATACTTCGTTATGTATTTTTACGACATAAATCACAGAAAAGACTTCTTTAAAAATAAGCAGCTGAAACCAACTCAATAAATTATCCAGTAGCTCTAAGCAAATTTACCGCCATTTATACATTCTTTATTTGAGTTTGAGAACTCGTTCTTTATTTGAATAAATGTCGCGGGACTCGCGAGTCGACGCTGTGAATTTTCTTTAGGCCCTTTTGTCTACGGAAAAAAACATAATGTGCGTTTTTCTCGCCGTGAAAAATGAATTTTTAGTTAAATTTAACGTAAACCGGACTGCTAAACTTTACGTTGCCGCGCCGTCAAACGAGATCACATGAATTCCATGACCTATAAAACTATGCAGACTGCCTATGCACGGCGAAATATATCTATTTTCTTAGCGTCGTCGTGGAAAATAGGCCTTATGGTTTTCAGGATTCCTTATAAAAAATTTGAAATAGAACCCTATTACTGTCAGATGAAAAGCGCCTTGTAACCATTAGGTGCCATATAAACAACGATCTAATAAAAGGTAAAAAAAGGTAAGTGGTGCTCCTAACAAATGAAACAATAGATCTCTACATCGTAGAGAGAAAAAAACGTTAAAAGAACTATCACGGACCGTTAATCAAAGAGAAAAAAGTTTCAAAGGCAGCGCTCTACAAGAAAACAAAAACTATCTTTAAGTGCGAGCGTTATGTCAGATAGACAAAAATTGTAGGCTATTAAATGAACGCACTAGTCGACCCAGCGAACTTCGTACCGCCTAGCCTTTTACTATGTTGCTCATGTATAATACTTATAATCCTTCCTCTTGAATCACTCTATCTATAAAAAAAAAACCACATCAAAATCCGTTGCATAGTTTTAAAGATATAAGCATAATAGGGATAGACGCAGGAAGCGACCTTGTTTTATACTATATACTAGAGGCTGCCCCGCGGTATTTCCCGCGCATATTTCTCAAAAACACAAAATTCCCGTTTTTATCCGGACCCGTGAGAATTTCGGGAAATCCCTTCTTAGTGCTAACCTACACTCCCTAAGGAACCTACATGCAAAATTTCAGCCCGCTACGCCAAGTAGTTTCGGCTCTGCGTTGTCTGTCAGTCAGTCAGTCAGTAACGGAAGAGTTTTATATATATTGATTTTAAAATTTGAACCAATATAACGCTCGCTAGATCGTCTTTAACCTAGTTATAGCCTTTAAAAGTGTATCAGCTGAAAGACGTCCACTGCTGGACATAGGCCTCCCCCATAAATAGCCACAACGAGCGGTCTTGAGCGACCCTCATCCAGGGTACTCCCGCAGCTTTCATCAGGTCGTCAGACAACCTTGTGGGAGGTCTGCCTACTCTGCGTTTTCCGGTTCCCGGTCGCTACTCGAGAACTAATATTAATGCTAACTAGAGGCTGCCCCGCGGTTTTACCAGCGCAGATTTCTCATAAGCACATAAATCCTGCTTCTTACCGTTTCCATGGGAATGTCGGGAAATTATTCCTTAGTGCTCCCCTACACTCTCCAAGGAACCCACGTGCAAAATTTCAGCCCGCTATGCCCAGTAGTTTTGGCTCTGCGTCTGTCTCTCAGTCATTTATTAACTATATATTATTAAGAAATGTTTTAAGAAAAAATTCCGACTTTCACTTCTAATCAGAAACCAAATGCTAATTTAATTTGAAAATATATTTTTTAAAGATCCTGTCAATCAACTCAACATTTGCATTGAAAAGAAATTTCTTTTTCACATATTTTTTGTAAAGAAATGTTAGGTAAATACATTTTTATTTTATTTGCAATATTAAATATTACTTTTTGTAAAAAGACGCGAAAACTCTTAAATATTTTAACGACGTGTGTGTTCGATTAACAAATAATAACAGTATTTATTTGTTCTAGATTTTCTGAATAAATATAAATAAAAATAGACGAGTTTGTTCACCTATGAAAGTTCAGAGCGTCGATATATTTTTCAATATAGGTATTATACAGGTTAATACTTATTTAAATTCTCGTTATCAATACCTTAGTAAAAACATGCCAAATATATGTATATACTAGAGGCTGCCCCGCGGTTTCACTCGCGCAGATTTCTGAACAGAACACAAAATTCCCGTTTTTTCCCGTTCCCGTGGGAATTTCGGGAAATCCCTTCTTAGTGCTCACCTACACTTCCTAAGGAACCTACATGCAAAATTTCAGCCCGCTACGCCCAGTAGTTTCGGCTCTGCGTTGTCTGTCAGTCAGTCAGTCAGTCAGTCAGTCAGTCAGTAACGGAAGAGTTTTATATATATTGATAACTAGCTGACCCGGCAAACTCCGTATCACCTTAGATTAGATTATAAGTAAGTATAAACCACTTGCTAATGAAAATGGAGAGAAAAGAGTAGTGGAACAATTTGTTTTCTTCTCTACGCTGTAAAATCATTGCGAAAGGGAGTAGAATCACTTGACAGAGGAGGGCTCGTTTGGGGGCGTCTCCAGGCGACTATTGTCGTAAGGCAAGCCAAACATTTGTTTACCTGAGCCAATTGGTGGGCACCCTGAACTACCTCGCCTCTCACAGTATAGGATACTTTACCAAATAAGGTATCAATAGCGATTAGATTAGATGTAGTCTAATTGACTTTCAATAAGTGATATCTTGTATCCTATATTGAATAAAGATTTTTTGATTTTAATTGATTTGTATGTAAAAAAAAAAGTTGTTTTTACTAACTTTCGCCACATTTTTTCAATTGTTCTCACCTTTTAAACCTTCCCTGGACTACTACAAACATTTTAAAATCAAAAACACCTTATTCGGCCCGGCCGTTCTCGAGTTTTTGCGAGACTAACGAACCACGATTCATTTATATATATAGTAAATAATAACGTATCACACACCCACTCAAAGCCCCAAACTAGGCATAACCTGTATCTAGGGTGCCCGAAATATATACAGAGACGAACATTACACCCAGACCGGAAACAAACATCGATATTCATCATAACAATGTTCGCCCCGCCGGGAATCGAACCCAAGTGCACACGCATCGCAGTCCACATCGATGCCAACTGATTCAAGTTTCAAGTCTTGTAGTAAGTAGTGACTCACCCAGCATCCTGATGATGGTCTTTCTGGACTGAGCCTGGCGTGCCTCACCGTGCACCGAGCCGTTCACTCCGTTCAGGGTCCCTGCACTCCCGGGGGTATGACCATGACCAGAACTGGGGAAAGAACAGAAAAATTAGAAAATAATAATATACTGTTACTTTTTTATCGTGGAGGAAAATTTAACACCCGGTAGGCATAGTTATACGGGACTGATTCCTGAAAACAAATTTGAAAAATAATGAACCGAAAAAAATCACTTGAGGTAACTACTTCGAAAGTTTTAGTAAAAAAAATAAAAACGTTGAGTAGGATCCAATTCCAGTCCTAATCCAGAAAAACTGTAAGAGCCGTGCGAAAAAGGTTTTTACTAGTAGCGAACTGCAGGAGAGGCGTTTGTCCAGCACTGGACGCCTCCCACCTTAAATGATGAAAATAAATATGAAAAATTGTCTATAAATTTTTAACCGACGAAAAAACAAAAAGGAGGAGGTTCTCAATTCGTCGCGTATATATATGTATGATCACGCATAACTTTTTACTGTGTGGACCGATTTTGATAATTCCTTTTTTAATCGACAGGGTATACCTTGAAGTTGGTCCCATAAAAATTTGAAAATAAAATTCCAACCCAAAGGGTGGAAAAATAGGGGTGACTTTATTGTTCACTCACAGATTGTATTGCCGTGTTGTGATTTACATGATAACTGCTAGGTATAATTATGAGTCTTTTTTATATGAATGTTAATAATCATAATCTCAGCCGATAGACGTCCACTGCTGGACATAGGCCTCCCTCAAAAATCGCCTCACCGACCGGTCGTGATCGAAACTCATTCTGTTAGTCCCTAAACCTTAACCAGGTTGTGTGGCCACCTTGTGGGGTGCGACCACGCTGTGGAGGGTGATTGGCTGGGGTCAAAAAAATAGCCCAAAAAAAACTGAAAAGCAAAAAATAAAAACTTTTTATCAAAAAATTAAACCGCCGAAAAAACTGAAAAGCATTAAATAATTGGGAAACATTTTCTATTAGGACTTAATTTACTCACTTCTTAAAGTAATTTTGGTTAACCAAGAAATTTTGAGTCGGTGCCACAGAATCAACGAATAACGATCACTAAATTACCTGAAATTCAAAGAAATAACCGATAAACGTGTGCCGCCGCGCATCGCGCTATAGGTAGTTAAGGAATTTGCTTGTGTGGTGTGGCACCGACTTAAAATTTCTTGGTTAGCCAAAATTACTTTAAGAAGTGAGTAAATTAAGTCCTAATAGAAAATGTTTCCCAATTATTTAATGCTTTTCAGTTTTTCGGCGGTTTAATTTTTTGATAAAAAGTTTTTATGTATTGAAATAATCCTATAAGCCAATTAGGTACTAAGTAATAAGTACTTACTAAAGTATTATTACAAAAAACCAATAACTATTATAAATAGCAAGTAATACCCTTTATGATTCCCCGAATAATAGACTGAAATAAGATCTAGGGAGAACGTAAACAATCTAAAGATTTTGATCCGCAATCAAGTACACTTTTCTGATTATCAAGACAAAAGCTATGATTTTGTAACGCTGTTGGGTTTTTGTTAAAAAAAAAAATTGGCTAGACAAAAGCAGCAAATTATAGGCATGTAAGGCATGAACAATTATACACAGTACCACTAAAACCCCGCCGGTGTCCATCTCGGCTGTTGGCAAGGGGGTCACGGGTGATCTTTCGATCGTTATGTTTAACTCTGCGATGCGGCGACTAGCCTAGCTGCTTCTCACTATGTTTTAAACATAAACTCGGCCAAACGTGGGGTCCAGCTCAATTCACTGCTGCCTCTCGTAGGCTCAGTCAATGAGCTACTGCCTCTGCCTACCCTTTCGGGGAACATTTGCGTGAGATTAAGTTATACTAGCTGTGCCCAGCGGTACTATTACGGTCGCTTTTGTGATATTTCTTTGCGTCCTCATTCCGTTTTTTTTTGGACTGACTTTGACACTCTAGAGGACGAAAAGCAATGTTGCAAATGTGCCCGTAATAGGACCCCAACAATGATACCCGCGGTTTATTACCGCAGTTGAATAGTAGCCCATAAGTTAATCCAGGGTGTCAGCTTACTCCATAACAACTTTTATTGAAAGCGCTCCAGCCGTTTAAACGTGAAGAAGTAAGTAACAAACATATACACTCACAAACTTTCGCCTCTATAATATTAGTAAGATTATAACAAAAAGCAAAATGTCATCGAATGAAATGTAGATAGATGAAAATTTTATTTCAGAAGTAATATAGTTCGCACAGTTACACAGCACATCTATACTAATAATATAAAGAGGAAAGATTTGTTTGTTTGTTTGTAACGAATAGGCTCCGGAAATACTGAACCGATTTGAAAAATGCTTTTACTGGTAGGAAGCTACATTAACCCCGAGTGTCATAGGCTGTATTAGATTTTCAAAAAATTAGGGATCCATACCTAAACTCAAATAATATAACCCAAGGTGCAATATTTTTTCCGTTGTTTACATATTTTGACAGGTGGTTTGTTATTGTTGTTTGTTTTTTATTCGGCCATTCTGGGCAGTCAAAAGAACATAGTCTTTAGAGCCAAGTCTTTTGTAGTATCTTATATTCTATGGCGTCACGAAGTAAGCCGGGAAAGCTCGTTTAAAAGATAAAAAGCGTAAAAGATGTAAAAGGCGGCTTTATCATTAAGAGCGCATTCCAAGATTTTTTTGCCAGAAAACCTAGGAATTCTGTCCGTAATCTGCCTGTCTATAACCGGGATCATGAGATTTAATATTTTAAAGTAATAATCCTTTTCGCGAATCCGAGCAAAACGGCGCGCAGGAAAAATTTCCAGCACGTTTTTAATGTTTGAATATTCAGAGTAGCATCTGCGCTGTGATACCCCTAGTGAATACTGTCATTTTTATTGAGAAAACTGGTTAAGTACGACAACAATTAAAAAAAAAAGGGTTCAGTACAACAATTATGTAAAACGGAAACTTATGTAAAATGATAATAATTTACTTTTTTTACAAAAAGAGACCCGCCATCAACAATACACACATACATAATCTGAGAACTTCCTTTTTCTCGAAGTCGGTTAACGTGCGAAACTAGCGCCACTCCCGATAAATCTATACCAATATTATTAAGAGGAAAGATTTGTTTGTTTGTTTGTAACGAATAGGCTCCGGGAATAATGAACATGTAAAAATATCAGGCATCGACAAAAGTCGAATTTAGTGAGGATAATACCTCTCCTGTAATGTGATTTGCTCTACAAGCTTCAGTGGGCTTTGAGCTTTCGGGATTCTAACCGAAGCTCGGTCCACTGAGTTGGTAATACATTTACTGATCAACTTCTTGATTTACAGTAATTATGTGTTTTTTTGTATTTTTTAATCTGTTTTGTAGATATACCTGAGTAGCAGATAATATGCGCCCCTCAGCTTCGCCAGCAAACCCAAAATTCCTAATTTTCCGTTCCCGAGTTAGGATAAACAGTATCTCATGACCTTCTCGTTGTTCTAAGCTACATTCCTTCCCCATTTTCTGTTACATTAGTTCAGTAGTTTAGGCGTGCACGCACATACGGGTGCGCGGGCCGGACGGGCGTGTAAAAATGTAAACGATTAAACGCAGTAGATAAAGTTTTAAGGTGAAAGAGTTAAAATTAAATAGAAAAATAATATCTTCTGAACCATGGCCGAATTTATTTTTTAATGTTCAATGATGCAGTAGATAATCTTGCTTAGAATTTTTTATAGCACTGTGGTGTAGTTTAAAGGACAAAATAAAATAAATAAATAAATCTTTATTTCAGTAAAATTAAAATTAATACCTCAATCCACTCGCCAAACTGCGCCAAGAGCGCACACCTTACATATTCATTATTTCAATAATTAATTACAAATTTATTCATTTGAGTTTATTTTTTATATTAATATTATTAACATTAGCATGCAGTTAGTTTTAATGTCCTAAAACTTAAGTTAAATTATAAATAAATAGGTATTTTTATGAGATTTTGTTGCTAATGCTAAAAGTGGCCACAACAGTATATTCCTTAGTTTTAATGTCGCGGTTGGATCGCTCTTAAGAGGCATAGCACAGCTAAACTAGCGCAACTCGAGAAAAAATTTAATATCTTCTAAACTAAGGCAAATATAAAAAATGTGAAACAGCATTCCCCTAGATAATTCAGCCTAGTATTTTTAGGGCATTGTTGTATAGCTTTTAGGTTAAAGACCACAGAAAGAAACTGATTGTTGCTAAAAACGGCCGCTTTTGGCAACAACTTTAGCTATCCTATGCCTCTTAATATTATTAAACGATAAGAAAGAAAAAAGAAACCTTTGTTTACGTTATTTCTTGCGAACGTTAACAAATAATGCCGCCCCTAGCTTCGTAAATGAGTGGCGCCCAATGGTTTGTGTTCGACGCTTTACACGCCGTTTGATGTACCGTCAATCTTTGCTTTAGGTTCAATTTACACCGAAAAGGCGGCTTCGCGCTGCAACCTACTAAAGCCCGTTACATACTGTCACTTTAGTACTTACTATTATATAGTACTACGTACAGTACGGGCACTCCCTGCCTCCCTCAGCAAGTGCGGCTCCCCCGCGCTCGGTTACCTCTCAGTGACGCTCAGTACAAATAAAGCAGCGTCGCACGTCTTATCTCACTCACACAAGCATGATACGCGTGCACGTACACGAGTTGCGGCTGTGCGCGAAGCAACGTCTTTTTCTATGAAGACTAAAGTGTCCGAGGTGTGATTAGGTGTTCTGGCTATATTATCTTATTTTGATACTAGTCGACCCGGCGAACTTCGTAACGCCTTAACTCTTACTATTTTGTGCATGAATTATACATATAAACCTTCCTCTTGAATCACTCTATATTTTAGAAAAAACCGCATCAAAATCCGTTTCATAGTTTTAAATATATAAGCATACATAGGGACAGACGCGGGAAGCGACTTTGTTTTATACTATGTATTGATTCACTATTGTAGCTAGCGCAAGTCTCTGTTAAATACCATACCACAGCAATCTCAATAGCTTTATAGCTATATTTTGTTTAGAGAATTGCAAAAACGTAAAACTTAACAATTATTGGCATATCGTAGTAATCTAAAAGAGGAAAGATTTGTTTGTTTGTTTGTTTTTTTGTTTGTTTGTAACGAATAGGCTCCGGAAATACTGAACCGATTTGAAAAATTCTTTCACTGGTAGGAAGCTACTACATTAACCCCGAGTGTCATATGGATAAGGAGGTGCTACACTATCTCCGAGTGACATAGGCTATATTAGATTTTCAAAAAAATTAGCGATCCTTACCTAAACTTAAATAATGTAACCCCGAGGTGCAATATTTTTTCTGTTGTTTACATATTTTGACAGGTGGTTTGTTCTTGTTGTTTGTTTTTTATTCGGCCATTCTGGGCAGTCAAAAGAACATAGTCTATAGAGCCAAGTCTTTTGTAGTACTTATCTTATATTCTATGGCGTAAAGAAGTAAGCTGGGAAAGCTCGTGCAACTATAAGTAGGTAATGAGTTTTTGTGATTTTGAAAATTTCAAACGTGAATTCCTGTTAAATCCGTTCCCGTGTATTTTTTTAAGGAATGAGGAATATAAATATAGGCTATCACACTATTGAGTACCTAAAAAAAAATTAATTATTCAATTAATATTAAATCTACGCTACCGCTCCTCGACAGACTAAAATCATTAAATTTCAATAATAATTGGAACTGACTGACATAAATTTTAAGCTCTTCTTACTATGAGTCCTATTAGGCAAATTAATTTATAATATAGGTAGGTACTTTTCTAGGGTAAATTTATGCAGAATAATTTAAAGCAAATATTATATTATTAAAATGGCACCAAAATAAATTTAGCGAAGCTTTCATGAAACGGTTTACAATGATTTTCTTTGGGCTCAATTTGATGAAAAATTATTTATACATGTCGTAGTAAGATTTGATAATTCGGTTTTTTGCAAAAAAACTAGGGATTTTGCGATAATTTGATAATAGGATTACTTTTTTTTTAATCACCCTGACAAAAAGCAGTTTTTTTTGCAAAAAACCTAGTATAATTGAAAAATGTGAAACCTTCCTTAACTCTGATTTGCAAGATTATTGCTGGCTAGTTAACTCTTATTCTGATTGGTTCGTTAAAATACCTTTGACGCTACAGATAACCAATCAGAATAAGAGTTGGACAGCAAGCAATATAATCTAGCCAATCAGAGTTAAGAAAGGTTTAAAATTTTACAATTATACTGCTTTTTGACAGGATCATTGGAAAAAAGTAATCCTTATATCAAATAATCCGGGTTTTCGCAAAATCCCTAGTTTTTTTTTTTTGCAAAAAACCTAATTATCAAATCTTCCTACGACATACATATATTTTGTCGGCTCACGTGGTTAATTTCAATACGCAATAACTTTTCAATTTGGAATACATCGCCGTTTTCTTAAGAGTCACATCTGAAGTCACGTGGGTAAGTAATTAAAAAAGGGTTGGAGAAAACGTATTTTCGCATTTTGTTTCTATGATGTTGAATGTCCTTAGTTGTACAGTCGCGGACTTTTTTCATTACTAACAACCGTTAGCTAATTTGCCGTAATCGCCACGTTTGGCGATTGCAGTATGGCACTTCTAATATTTCAACGAAGGACGTTGCTGCCCCGTCCCTCAGGTATTCCCTTAGTTGACTTTTACGACACCTTCAGGAAGTACATAATGGTTTGGTCTACGACACGGCCTAACTTACCCCATAACAAATCTGATGCGGAGACCCATCCTGACGTAAAGCCCCAGGATGATCAGTCCTGGCAGGATGAAGAAGAGCAGGCTGCTCAGCTCGCAGAGGTACCAGGACGGCAGCTCCAGCATGGCACAGAATGCCGACTCCAGTGATGCGTTTCCTGATCCTGGGTAAAACATTGAGGGATCATTAAGGCGCTTTTTGGGTCAGTGCTGCTGGCATTGGGTGAAATCTATTAGGATGGTCTACCACCTTAAACTGTTTACAAAGTTTACCCTGTTTCCTTATAAAAATTAAAATATTATAACTATACTAGAGGCTGCCCGCGGTATCACCCGCGCAGATTTCTCTTAAGAGGAATAGCACAGCTAAAGTAGCGCCACCCGAGAAAAAAATTAATATCTCCTAAACTAAGGCAAATATCAAAAATATGAAACAGTATTCCCCTAGATAATGCAGCCAAGTATTTTAAGGGCACTGTTGTATAGCTTTTAGATTAAAGAAAGCTACTGATTGTTGACAAAAGTGGCCGTTTTTAGCAACAATCAATAGCTTTCTCTGGTCTTTAACCTAAAAGCTATACAACAGTGCCCTAAAAATACTTGGCTGCATTATCTAGGGGAATACTGTTTCATATTTTTGATATTTGCCTTAGTTTAGGAGATATTAATTTTTTTCTCGGGTGGCGCTACTTTAGCTGTACACAAAAATCTTGTTTTCTCCCGTCCCCATAGGGATTTCGGGACATTTATCCTTAGTGCTCCCCCACACTCCCCAAGGAAACCACGTGTTTAATTTCAGCCCGCTTCACCCAGTAATATTGGCCCTGCGTTATCTGTCAGTCAGTCAGTAACGGAAGAGTTTTATATATATTGATTGATCGGCATCTACCCGCGTAGATTTATCCGTTTCGGAAACCTGCCCATTGACTTATGGGCACGTCATTGCCTACCTAAGTTTTGCAATTTTCTGGATCATGTCTTTATTGGTTCTTTTGCGGTTATCTTCATTATTCAAGTTCTTTGAGTTTGAGCGGCGATTATCGGTTATCTAAGGAAATTCCCGTTTATTTAGCCATTTCAAAATAAAAATCAGCATCAATTTTCAAAAAAAAATATTTCGATCGTAATCAGCGTCAAACAATAATAATATTTTTTTTTAAATATTTTATTGATATATAATAACATCATACATTTTACAATAACCAGCAAACGAAAACCGTGAGAGGTTTGTCTGTTGCTGTGATCGCTCTAATCTATATAGTATAAATATGTTATCTTACATAACATAATGAATTTATACAAAATAAAGAGTGGGGTTTACGTTACACGGGCAGGAAAGCAGATTTAATTAGTTTCGTCCTATTTCTGTTTTTGGGATCGTTACAAAGTTTTACATAAAGTTGGTTAGGTATATTATGAAGAGGTCATGAGTCTTTGGTCAAGGCTCGTAGGGCCAAGTTGGAAAAATTATTTTACGACTGCTCCGTGGCTCAGTTGGCAGTGATGTGGACTGAGTAAGTGTGCACCTGGGTTCGAATCCCGGGCGGGGCGAATATTGATGTGATATATATCGATGTTTGTTTCCGGTCTGGGTGTGATGTTCGTCTCTGTGTGTGTTTCGGGCGCCCTAGATACAGGTTCTTCCTAGTTAGGGGCTCTGAGTGTGATGTGTTAGTATTATTATTATTGTTATTATCAGTTCTAGATAGTTCCAAAGAATAGCTGTGAAACTTACCAGGGGGATAGTCGTGGTAGCTAACAGTAGTGTAGAATGCGAAAGGGGAGGCAGCAACCAATGATACAAGCCACAAGGCAGCAACAATGCGCAGCGCCCGCCGCAGCCCCGCCATGGCGTATAGATGCAGTGGGTGGCATATCGCCAGATAACGCTCCAGAGAGAAGGCGACTATTGTTAGCACTGACACGTATGATGCCCTGTGGACAAAGGATAAAAGATAATTGAAAGGACCGTGCAGAATTAGAGATGGGCGATTGTTGAAGAAATCAACAATCGAATTATTCGAATGTTCCAATATAGGGAATTCGAATGATTTTTTTTTATTCGAATGATATTTCGACATTCGAATGGGTTTTTCCGAACGATAATTCGATTTTCGGTATGGAAATGTATAGTAAGTAGATTTTTATTAGATAGATAGATAGATAATAAATTTATTTCCAATGTAATGATATACATACACACAAAGAATAATGTATACACCAGATACATATAAGTAAACGAAATAAAACAAACAGTAAATGGCACATTATGTGTTCGTATATCAACACTGCAAAAGGGTCCCAACTCAGCTCGTGCTCCAGACCAGAGGTATTACATTTTGAAGGATGCACGAATGTATTAAGTACTACTATTTTCATGTTAGTATGTACATAATGTACAATTTGTTTTTTTTTTTCACAAAAAATATATACTTAAAGAGAATTCTGATTTTCGCATAATATATATAAAAAGTCATGCACATACATAAAATACCTACATAATAATGGCATTCCTAACCAATTCAAATAAAACAAATCATTCGAATTAAATATGGATTCGAATGATTTTTTTGCATTCGAATATTTCGAATTGACACTTTTTTGTTCGGTATTCGAATGAATCACTCGCATTCGCCCATCTCTATGCAGAATAATCTGCACGCGTTTAAAAAATTAACCAGTTATCAATCGGCAAGTACCTAACGTCCTGCAGTACCGGGCTGAAGAATAGGTCTGAGGTATCCCCTGCCTGTCGTAAGAGGCGACTAAGATGGGACATCGGGGTCGTTGGGTGCACGAGGTGGGGGCCTTGTGCTCCATATACGACTGAACGCGGGTGTCTCGTTTCCGTCGATGAGCGTTGGACGATGGAAACCACGCCCCGGGGGGACGACACCATGTACCCCCGAGAAAAGGCTTAACAGCCGATGCTGGAGGGGATCGCGAAGATGAACCAGCTCGAATAGATCTCCCGTGACCCCCTTGCCAACAGCCAAGGGGACACCTTCCTGTGCTTCGAGCTATGTGCTCTGCCCATTGACAGGTTTCCGGAAAAATATCGCTTCAAGCGATAAGGTCGCCTATTGTTACCTACTGTTAGGTTAGTATGCAAATCTATATTATATATAAAACTCTTCCGTTACTGACTGACTGACAGACAACGCAGAGCCGAAACTACTGGGCGTAGCGGGCTGAAATTTAACATGTTTGTTCCTTAGGGAGTGTAGGTGAGCACTGAGAAATGATTTCCCAAAATTCCCATGGGAACGGGAGAAAATGGGATTTTTGTGTTTAAGAAAAATCTGCGCGGGTGATACCGCAGGGCAGCCTCTAGTTGAAAAATATTTCTGTATTTGAATACAATAAAGTGTATATTCATACATTCATTTACATAAGTTTCGCAATTCTTTGGGCTATGTTGGTGACTAGTTAAGTAATTTATCATTTCAAACAAACACGAGTTAACCAGTACATACGCACGCAGATTCGTTATGAGCCATTAGCACAGCTAAAGTAGCGCCACCCGAGAAAATAAAAAAAACTTCTAAACTAAACTAAGGCAAATTAAAAAATGTGAAACAGTAATCCCCTGGATAATGCAGCCTAGTATTTTCAGGGCATTGTTGTATAGCTTTCTGTAGTCTTTAACCTAAAAGCTATACATCAATGCCCTAAAAATACTAGGCTGCATTATCCAGGGGATTACTGTTTCACATTTATGATATTTGCCTTAGTTTAGAAGATATTAATTTTTTTCTCGGGTTGCGCTACTTTAGCTGTGCCATGCCTCTTAAAGTGAATGCATTTCCATGGTACGAGTAGTCGGTATTTCAATTGGCTGCCAAAGAGCGATCGCTGTTCATTCGTGGCATCAGTGCACCTCAAAGCTCGGCGTTTTGCTGCGTCACGCGTTACGTCTATTTGAAACTTTAAATGTCTACTTTTATGTATCATTAATACATAGTATAAAATAAAGTCGCTTTCCGCGTCTGTCCCTATGTATGCTTAAATCTTTAAAACTTCGCAACGGTTTTTGATGCGTTTTTTTTAAATATTTAGAGTGATTTAGGCTACGAACGCACAGGCGGTTTTTTTCCGCGCGGATTTTATGTAACATAATCCTATGGAAGTGTGCGCGCACCAGCGGATAAAAAACCGTAAAAACGCGCTTGTGCGTTCGGGGCCTATGAATAAGGTTGAAAATTAAATAACAATTAATTAAGCTGGCTCCTTGTCACGTTGGTAATAAAGCATAAAATCGGCTAAACGTGGGTCCGGCTCTTGAGCAGGTACCTCTGCCTAACCCTTCGGGGAATAAAAGGCGTGATATTATGTTTATGTTATGTTATTATGTAATTAAATAACAAACTTTGACACCGCGCGGAAATAAAACCGCCTGTGCGTTCGTAGCCTTAGAGGTAGGTTTATAAGTATAATACATGCACAAATACCTAAAAGTTAGGCGGTACGAAGTTCGTCGGATCGCCGACTAGTACAAAATATAAAAGTAATAAGATTTAAATATTCAAATATCTGAGCCAAAATACAGCGGTAACAGCTAATTTAATTTATAGTCAAAATTCAGTCGGAATTGAAATCGCGTTATCAAACCCTCTCGAAGCTGCTTACTATCAATTTAATTAGATTAGTTTTGTAATCAATCAATCATGCGTGTAATAAGCATCGCTTACACGTTTTGTGTCAGCGAAAATTACAGCCCGAGCAGGGTATTAAACCTGCGCAGATGAAGATCAAATCTCAAAATGGCGGCCGTTGCATGGGGCTGTCTCTCTTCTTAACTCTTCTCTCATACTAATATACGCGAGATAGCATGCGTTCGGCCGCCATTTTCAAATCTGTTCTTTATCTGCGCAGCTTGTATAAAGTATAAAGTACTAGAGGCTGCTCCGCGGTTTTTCCCGCGCAGATGTCTCATAAACACAAAAATCCCGTTTTTTTCCGTTTCCGTGGGAATTTCGGGAAATCCTTTCTTAGTGCTCACCTACACTCCCCAAGGAACCTACATGCAAAATTTCAGCCTGCTACGCCAAGTAGTTTCGGCTCTGCGTTGTCTATCAGTCAGTCAGTCAGTCAGTCAGTCATTCAGTCAGTCAGTCAGTAACGGAAGAGTTTTATATATATTGATTAATTTTGACGAAATGGATTGGTCATCATAACAACTGATAGACGACCTTTGCTGGACATATGTAGTAGGTCTCCCCCACAGATTACCACAAGAACAAAACATTGTGGATGGAGTTGTAGGTGTATTGGCGATCGCAGTGGGTCGGTCGTTTTTAAACCGTTAAGTTTTGAACTGAAACTTTCTACTCACTGCAATACCTAAAGCTTTTTTATACACAACTAGCAGCCCGTCCCGGCTTCGCACGGGGTACACAATTTAGTCATATGTTGTTTTGGCTGGACACAAAAATACAGCCCGATCAGATCGACGAAATAATCGTCGCTGAGCTGCCTAATAAAGACGAAGACCCACTCCTGTATTTCGGCCCAACCGACTGAAGATGTCGGTTGATGCGGGCAGCTATGACTCTCTGGAGCAGCTTTCCCGCCTCGTCCAACAGGATGATAGGCCGGAAATCTGACGGAGCGACAGAGTCGGCGAGCCGGCCCTTCTTTCTGATGAGGACCAGCTTGCCCGTTTTCCACTGCAGAGGGAACACACCTTGTTCCATACAGGTGGTTCCCCTTTCCTTTGGCCCCTTGCCTGGTCTTGCCGCAGCTGCCCAGACTGTGTGAGGCAAGCTGGCCGCTCGCCTGGCAGAGCGGACTGCTTACCTCAGCCTCGCAGTTTGGGACAATGTGCTCTGGTCGACCGCAGCGGTAGCAGAGGCCACTGCGGTCGTTCTGCGAGGTGCAGTCTGCCCGGAGGTGCCCCGTCTCCAGACACCAGAAGCAGCCCCTCGTACGCCGCGGGAGGAGCCTAGCCCGGACAATGCTCCATCCGAGCTTGAGTTTTCCGGCGAGTGCGATCTCCCGCGCCGCATCTGTCGGGCAGCGTACCCACACTGCGCCGAGGCCCCTCTCGTTGACGATGCACCCCACCTGGACGTCCGCCACCCTGCAAGCACCGCTTGCGCGAATGCGGCTGCGGTTTCAGCAGGGGTGACGGAATCGTCCAGATCCATGAGGCGCATCTCTGCGCTGCTCATGGGTCTGGAGACCCTCACAGTGTCTTCGGGCAACACCTCCCTTAGTTTCTGGGCTAAGGCGTCTGCCTTGGCCCTGGCTTCTTCTGGAGGCTCGGAGATCTCCAGCAGGCGGGCACCGGTTGCAGCCGCACGGAAGCGGATGCTGTCGATGCCCAGACCTGCCAGGTCGAGGCTCCCTTTTGCAGCGGAGATCACCTGAGCATAGGTGAGACCTCCCTGCACAGCCTCCGGGCCAAAGCAGACCACCACCGCCGCAGTGCGGGGAGTGCGCAGCTTCTTGGCTGCTGTCTTGGACTTTTCCAAGGCCGTCTGCTTCGGCCCTGGAGTAGGGGCAGCCGGGACTGGAGCAGCCCGCTCCTTGTCCCTGTTCCTCTTCCTCATCTTTTTCTTCTTTTTGCCCCTTCCGGCCCCCGTCAGCAGGGTGCAGCCATCATCATTGGCCGGACCAGTGGGAGGAGGGACGTGGGGGCCAAAAGAAGTGCCCGCCTCTGTTTGCCAGGCGGGCGCTCGGGTCTCCGGGGCTGCTCGTGGGGCCGGTGGGGCCGCACGAGGGGCCGCGGGCGCTTTGGCCTTCGGGGTAGCTCGAGAGGCCGGGGCCGCTCGAGGCACTGGAGCCGAGTGAGCTCTATCCGCCGCCAAGGACGGCCGAGGTCGCTGGGCCGGGAGGAGGCGCTCGTCCAGTCACGCGTGCAACATGGTCCCAATCTGGAACATCATGTCGCGTTTCACCTCCTCCAAGTTGAGGGCGGAGGGGGCTCCAGACCGAGCAATCGTCCGGAGCTCCTCCATCTCCCTTCGGAGGAGGGCCATTTCTCAGTGGAGGCTCCTCGCCTCCTCCCGGGCTGCCTTCGCTTAAATTGGACTTTCCATTCAAAAGATATTACGAATTAAAAAATTCAAACAGTAAACAAAACCGCCTTAAATGATCTTGACCATAAAATAATTTATTTGTATAAGGATTAATATAAACACATAAATAGCATGGTTTGAATTTGGTTAGCATTTTCATTAATGTTTAAAATGAAAAAAGTTGTTGTAGTGACATAACTACAATAGTTGGACATATGCTACCGCGGAGTTTTTTGTAGACATTATGATGTTCTTCAATATTGTTGTACATTATTTTGTTGTATCGCTAATAGTTTCGGCAGCGCATTCGACGAAAGACATTTTAAGACTCATTTTTCTACACCTTCGGTTAAATTGTTCAAATTTTACCAAGGATCCCTAATTTTTTTCAAAATGAAATGTAGCCTATGTCAAATTGGAAGAATGTAGCATTCTACTGGTGAAAGAATTTCTTAAATCGGCCCAGTACTCTTTGAGCCTATTCATTACAAACATACAAACATACAAAAATAGGTACAAATCTTTCCTCTTTATAATATTAGTGTAGATACATGCTTCAGACAAAAATGTTCCCTAGTATTGTACTTACCTATCCCTCCCTACTTCCATTCTTTATTTTAAAATGAGAAAATAACTCTGTATGTAGTAGGTATGTGTACAGTGGCGGACACGAGCGGCGTAACACTTCCGGTTTGTCTGTATTGCAAAATAACTCTGTTCCTTGGTAATACAATATAGGGCTGACGAAACCATAGACAAATCTGTTACGGCCTCCTAGTTCGTGACTGTACCTACGCGTTCACGCCTAAAAGGCTGAACCGATTTGTTAAAAATTGGATGTAGTCATATAACGGACCCGAGAAGGGCGGCGGAACGACGCCCTGCAGTACCGGGCTGAAGAATAGGACTGAGGTATCCCCTGCCTGTCGCAAGAGGCGACTAAGAGGCGACCCCGGGGTCGTTGGGTGCACGAGGCGGGGGCCTCGTGCAGTCATATAACGGCCCCGAGAAGGGCGGCGGAACGCGGTGTACAGTTCCGTCGTCGAGCGTAGGAAGAGCCATCCGCGCTCAGGGGGGACTACCACCACTTGTCCCCCCGTGAAGAGGCTACTCAGCCAATGCTGGAGCGGGTCGCGGAGCTGAACACAAAGTTCGAGAGATCTCCCGTGACCTCCTTGCAAACAGCCGAGATGGACACCAGCGGAGTTTAGTGGGTGCGAACCCCACATAACCTTGCGACTCCTCCCGGGTTCGCAGGGTACTCGTTAGGAGTTCCCCCGCCTAAAACTAAAAAAAAAGGTAGGTTAAACCACTAGAAGGATATAGGATACTTTCTTTTTATCTGAAAAATCTCGAATTGAAAAATTGGGAATGGGAGAACACTAGCCCCCTTACCACAAAAAGTAAGGCAGTTCTAAATCGATAATGTATGATGAATTAGGTCATTTGAATCACTACACTGGGTTTAAACCAAGTCTAGTGATTTAGACCAGGTTTAACACTTTTTGTGGTAGAGCCGAGCTGTAGGTGTTTATAAAAATGTACCTTTTTCACTTTATAGAGCTTGAGCATGTCAAACTAGACGGAAAAGGTGGGAAGCATTAATTTTAAGTTCTTTATTATAATGGTAGGATGATTTTCACTATTTTGCTACCTGACTTAGCACTATTACCATTGTATTAAGGTAAGGAGGGTCCCTTACCCAACTCAAGGGATGCAAACAAAACCTGTTAAGAGGCAAAGCACAGCTAAAGTAGCGCCACCCGTGAAAAAATTTAATATCATCCTCAACAAAGACAAATATCAAAAATGTGAAACAGGTATTCCCCTAGATAATAGCTTTTCGGTTTAAGACCAAAGAAAGCTACAAAGTGTTGGTAAAAACGGCCACTATTGGCAATAATCAGTAGCTTTCTTTGGTCTTTAACCTAAATGCTATGCAACAGTGCCCTAAAAATACTAGGCTGCATGCTAGTAGTAAAAACTGTTTCACATTTTTGATATTTGCCTTAGTTTAGAAGATATGATTTTTTTTCTTGGGTGGCGCTACCTTTCTCAAAATTGATTTTAACATGGTTTTTAATCGTTTTTCTTTTGTTAAGTATAATTACTAGGGGGCTATAGGGTAACATGCCCTATTACGGCGCGTTTTGACGACATTTTAAAGTAGGGTAAGAAATTAAGCACTTCTAAATATGTCAGCAGATATTTGAATTTTTTTTTGACACTCATGATAATTATATTTTCTATTTCAGTTGTCGTTTTATTTATTTTAGAGCGATAATTCATCTTAAATAAATATTTTTTCTGACAATTCGGAATTCCTATTACGGCGGCAAAAAAAAGTTTGAAGCCCATTACGGCGGTAATCACAGCCTATTACGGAGTATGGGATGACAACACACGCACGATGAAACATTTTGCTCATGGTTCTGTGCAATCAGAAAATGGTATGCAATAGCTGTAATTGTTACTGGCACTGTGCATAAATACAGGTTCTTCCTAGTAAGGGGCTATTTTGATAATATTTTGTGTATCAACAATTTAATAAACGGCCTCGCGCTAAGAAGTTTCCAGTAATATAATTAGTTTAGGAAACACGAATAATGAATATTTGGCTGTATGGGCTACTATGTTCCTTTGCCTGACCTAAACGGGCGAATAACAAAACAACAATCAATCAATCAATCTACGGCATCGTTACGTTCTCCCATCTCTCTGCACAACGGAACGGATTGAATTAAGTCTGTAACTCTTTCACGTAAAAACTACGAAATAGATTTTAATAAAAACCTTACAAATAAAACATATTTAAAGGAAAATTTAACTGGCGAAGCAGCGGGGTGCAGTCAGTGAAGGTTTAGTTAAACGGTAAAAAAATATGGAAAATGGATTTCTACCCAAGCGGAGAAAGGTAAAAAAAAAAAAGAAAGATACATTTTTTTTACAACAAAATTGACACATTGATGCGATAAAATAGAATACAAAAAAAACAACTACCAAACAGTAAACCAAAATACAATAATAGATTAAAACAACCAACGAATCATAATCAGTTTTGTATGGTGTGTCAAAGTTGCGGTAAAATCTAGTAGTAAATATATTATATTGATGGGAAAATACGATAAACCTAACCTTAGTATACATTTTCGTGTAAGTTTTTTAATTATTTACTTACCTTGTCATTCATAAAAAGTTAAAGTGCATTTTAGTTATTTGACGTATGTCAATTTAGACAGGATGTCACGTATTTACCATACAACATACCAAATAAGTAGACCTGCAGTAAAGCTTTTTAAAATGTACGGTATCTTTATGAATAATACGGTTAAATTATTAGCTCTGAAATTTCCATACACCGTGTTAGGATTCCTTACAGCCTAATACGGTAGGTACTAAAATATCTAATGAGTTTTTATATCCTAATTCTGAAATATAATGTTAAGATATTTCAGTAATGTAAGTTATTACTTACAAATAAGAGCACTCTGACTTTACCATAAAACTCTCAAATCGTTAGTAATCGTTGTATTAGACTATTTTTTTTCATTAAAACTCATACGTTAGGTTTCACAGTATTCTAACAAACCTTAATTTTACTGTCAACTTTAAGCGTAAAAAACAAAGGATTCTAGTTAAAAAACATGTTCCTCCAAAATTGGTTTTATACTTGAGAACTAATGAAAATTACACTTCAATAACGAAATGTTAAAAAAATATATTTATTATACCACTAAATTTATAAATTACCGACACTGAGTTTTTCCTATTACCGATGGTACCCTCCGTAATAGGCGGTACCCTCAAATAGCCTTCCTAACACGGCGGACTTTTGTTTACTCATATTTACTTGGTTTATTTGATTTTAAACAGAAACCAACTTGATTAACTAAGACTACTTGAATGTAAAAAGTATTCGAATATAGTAACATAATCTTAAAGTATTTGTTTGAACTAAAAACGAAGTCTGAAAATTCAATGTTCTACCGCGAGTCAGTCTGCGTTTGTATGAAACAGCTTATCGCTTCGCTGACGTTACACAAAATAATTAATTTAAGTAATTTTAAACGATTTTAAACGCACGAGTGCTGGGAAATAAGTTACGTGTTAGTTTCCCTTCGACACTTTGTAGTCACCTTTACCATACACAGTCACAACGAATCATAAATTGCAAAAGATAAAATAGAGCCGTAATAGGACGTGATTTTGACTACCGCGGTAATAGGACGTTTTACCCTATGAGTTTTAGTAGAAGGTATTTTAAATCAAATAATTCTCTTAATCTCGATATATTATTTCGTCGAAGATGGCCATTCCAAAAGACGAGAATGGCTAAATTACTTTATAGTTTTTGTTAAAACTACATACATAATAATGATAATAAAGAAAATCAAATTCTGGTAATTAAACGATATGTATACCTTTAACATTTAAGAAACGTAAAAACCGATGGGCGGGCGACTGACATATGACCGTCCCTTTTCCTCAGTATTCTATGTCGAAGCTCTATCACTGTTCATTCGGTGGTTTGATTTCTTCCTCGTATATCCTCTTACATACATACATACATAATCTCACGCCTTTTATTCCCAGAAGGGTAAGGCAGAGGTACCAGCTCAAGAGCCGGACCCACGTTTAGCTTAGTTTATGCTTATATTTTATATCCTCTTAATTAATTAATTACTTTAAAATTATATTTGATCGTAGAAAACTTAAAATCATTAGTTTGATACCTTTTTAACACGCTTATATTTACTTTTGTATGTATGTAACTGACTCGTTTACATAAATAAAGAATCAATTACAATTATAATAAAAAAAGAAGAAAGAATAGAACAAGAAAAAGAGAAGATGCATACCTTTATTTTAATCAATGTCAATATCATCAATACATAGTATAAAATAAAGTAGCTTCCCGCGTCTGTCCCTATGTATGCTTAAATCTTTAAAACTACTATGCTACGGATTTTGATGCGGCTTTTTTAATAGATAGAATACTCGCGTTCTCGCGTCAACACGTACTGAGTTTTCGCTCCACATTATCAATTCATCTAAGCGGTTTATAAGTGCAATACGGTATTTAAATTGTATTTAATCCGTGTAGTAATACAGTCTTCTTCGGCTAAGCTATTCTACATCGGCAAGTTTTGTGTAATTTCCTATATTTTTATCAAAAACTTTGACTTCGTTTGCAATATTAGCCGGCCGTTCAACAGTGAGTCACCACATCACCCATTGCTCTGCGCGGTACAGTGCATTCGTTGAACCGTAGTGCGAGATTTTCTAAGATGTCGAAAAATAAGGAAGTCCCCAAGCGACGAGCTGAAACGAAGAAAATTGTCGAAGAATCTGATGATGACTTAATGCCTCAGTTGGATAAACTGTTTGATAAAAAACTATCGAGTTTTAAAACAGACATGTCTGAAATAAAGGAGTTTATTAAGAACATCAAAAATGAATTCCATGAAATCAAGACGTCCCTTGATTTTCTGTCCACCGAATATGATGATCTAAAAAAGGAAGTTAACTTGCAAAAAACTGTTATTGCTGATCTTGTGCAGGTTAATAATGAATTAAAGGGAAAACTGAATGACTCGAGCAAAAAAATACAGAATTTGGAACAGCAGTCGCGCAGTTGTAACATAGAGATACAATGTGTTCCTGAAAAGAAGACTGAAAATCCTATTCTAATTGCAAAGAAGATTTGCGAAGTGGTCGGTGAGCCTCTTCCCGATGAAAAAATAATTGCGTGCAAGCGAGTCGCAAAGCTCAATCCATCCTCGACACGTCCTCGTAACATAATTCTATCTCTTCCCAGTGCCCGTTATAGAGACAACATACTGTCAGCTGTGTTCCGTTACAACAAGGCTAACAAAAACTCAAAACTTAACTCCAAGCTACTGGGAATAACTGAGGAAGTACAACCTATCTACATCTCCGAGCATTTCTCGCCTGATGTGAAGCAGCTGCATGCTAAAGCACGCATATTTGCTAGAAATCATGGATACAAGTTCACCTATCTCAAGTTTGGTAAAGTTTTCATTAAAAAGGACGATGGTACCAAGCCAATTCTGGTCAAAAATGAAGATACTCTGCAATCTGTTAACATCTGGTCGCAAACGTGATATATATAATTTTTTTTTTCATTAATATTTTAAGTAAATTTTGCCACTGTTATACCATATATAAAATTCACCCTATTCTACCAAAATTGTAACGGATTAAGAACTAAAACACATGATGTATACCTTAATGTCTTAGCAAATAATTATGATATAATATGTCTTACTGAAACTAATCTGAACTCAAGCGTACTTGACAGAGAGCTATTCGACGAAACATACACTGTATACAGAAGAGATCGTGTCTCTACTTGTAGTCATAAGGGCGAAGGTGGTGGTGTTTTGATTGCACACAAGAGTTGTCTGTTGGCTATACGTAGACCCGAATGGGAAACTGGTGCCGAAGACATCTGGATTACATTAAATCCTCGTTCTAAAAACCCTGTCAACTTGTGCGCTGTGTATCTGCCTGGTGACATGATTTATGAAGTTTACGAAAATTTCATGAATAAAACGGGTTCTCTCGTATCCTCCAGTGACGAAAAGTTCATTGTTGTTGGGGATTTCAATATTCCTAATATCACATGGTTAAGTGATAGTAGCAGTAAATCTCTTGGAACATCAGCATTCATCGTAAATTCAAACAATAAATCTGATAACTTTTTAGAGTTCATGTCTCTTACTAACTTGCGTCAGTTTAACTACATTACTAATCACAATAATCGTACTTTGGATCTTTTCCTGAGTAACTTAGATAATATTAACTTAGAAAATGAGGAGGTTCTCTCTTTGTTAGATCCTCATCATCCAGCTTTTTTGGTCACATTTAATATAAGTATTTCTCAACCAATGCCTCATAACAAAGCAAATAAAATTCTGAACTTCCGAAAATGTAATTATGATAAATGTCGCGAAGATTTACAGGGGATAAGTTGGCGTGAAGTACTGAACTCCAACAATGTTGACTGTAACATAGATTCATTTTACACCATATTATTTGAAATCATTAATAGGCACACACCTCTTAAGCGAAATGACAGTCATAGATATCCAATTTGGTTTAGCGATTCACTTAAGAAATGCATTAAAGAAAAGTCAAACTACCACAAAAAGTATAAACGGTTTAGTAATGCACGTGATTACGATAGTTTTTCTCTTTTAAGGACACAATGTAAAAAAATGATAAAAGATTGTTATAACAATTTCATCAAGAGCGCAGAGGATTCTCTGCTGTCCGGCAACTCGAAGGTGTTTTGGTCTTACATAAAATCTAGAAAATCTTGTGGATCCATCCCTCAATCAATGTCATACAAAGACACCAGCACATCCAAACCACATGAAATATGTGAGCTCTTTTCCACCTTTTTTGCTTCAGTTTTCGAACCCACCAATAGCAATTTCAGTGACACCCCTGTGTCCGAGTTGCGTCCTAACTTTGACCAAACTTGCCTCTCTGATATCAAACTTTCAACTGATGAAATAAAAAAGAAAATAAATAAACTTGATCCTAATAAGGGCGTGGGACCAGATGGGATCCCATCTAGTTTTATAAAAAACTGTGTAAATGAACTAAAGGAACCCTTGCAAATGCTTTTTAACCAGTCTCTATCTCTTGGAGTCTTCCCGGAAAGATGGAAGGTTGCACATGTTGTCCCTATCCTGAAATCTGGTAACTCTGCTCTCTGTGATAACTATCGTCCCATTAGCATCTTGTCTACCTTGGCCAAACTTTTTGAAAGTCTTGTGTATGACTATATTTACGCCTCAGTACAAACCATGATATCTGACAAGCAACATGGATTTGTAAAAAACAGATCTACGGTTACAAATCTAATCGAGTTCACATCATATATTTATAAGTCTATGAGCAAACATAAGAAGGTCCATGCTGTTTATACAGACTTTAAAAAGGCATTTGATAAAGTTCACCACGGGATTCTCTGCTCTAAATTAAAACACTATGGAATTCATGGCTCTCTTCACCGTTGGATTGTTAGCTATTTATTAAATAGATCGCAAAGAGTAGCACTAAAGGGTTTCTTATCTGAACCAGTAACTGTTACGTCTGGGGTCCCTCAAGGATCCCATCTGGGTCCTTTACTTTTCATAGTTTTTATTAATGATTTAACCTATAGCCTAAAGTGTGAGTACCTGCTTTACGCTGACGACCTCAAAATTTATAAATCAATTGAATCTATAGAGGACTGTCAGTCTATCCAAAGTGACCTTAGATCGATCACCAACTGGTGTGTTAAAAATAACATGTTTCTTAATGAATCCAAGTGTTTTGTCTTAAACTTCTGTAATACTCATAGCACTTTGCAGTTTACCTACGACATAAATGGCCATAAACTTGATTTTAAAGAACACGCCAAAGATCTCGGCATTGTGCTGGACAGTAAGCTTTCTTTTCGCCTTCATTTCGATCACATCATTAGCTCTTGCAATAGAATGATTGGTTTTATTTCTAGGACATGTAAACATTTTGAAAATCTAATCAGTTATATCACACTTTTTAACTCATTGATACGCAGTAAATTGGAATATGCGAGTCCAATATGGAACCCATTTTATGCGGTCCATATTAAAAAAATTGAACGTATTCAGGAAACTTTTCTGAGAATTATTACTTACCGTTTTGGCCTAAAATATACATTAAAATCATACAGTGAAAGACTTGATTATTTCAAAACTACAAAATTAGAAAATAGAAGGAAATTTATTGATCTCACACTGCTACACAGGCTACTTCATGGTACTATGCATACAAATGCCTTGAGTGAAATAAACCTATGTATACCACACAGTACATTAAGACGTCCTAGAAATTACAATACGTTTAGTTTACATGTTTATAAAACTGTACGTGACTATCATCAGCCTATTTCACGCATATGCCGCCTGTACAATGCCTTGAGTTCAGACAGTAGTGTTATTGATATCTTCAATGAAAACAAATTCAGAGGACAAATTCGTAAAATATTTCTATCATAGTCATTTTTAATATTATTTAAACACATCAAAATTAATACTTTTATATTAATTATATTAATTGGATTATTGCACGAAAAGATCGCACATCAAACCACCGAGTAGCTATTACTCGGTTTGCGACTCGCATGACTAGTTTTGTTGCACTAAACCTTATTAAGTACCTACCCTCAGTAATATAAATGTGCATGTTAGTTATATACGTTTTGGAATGTTAACAAGTTTATTCCGTAAGTTTTATATTAAATGAAGTGTATTGTTAACATTCTGTTGTATATGTAATCAATAAAAATAAAAATAAAATAATAGATAGAGTGATTCAAGAGGAAGGTTTATAAGTATAATACATGCAAAATATGGCAATAGCTTAGGCAGTACGAGGTTTGCAGGGTCGACTAGTATTTTAATAAACAGGATAACTTTTTATCCATTCTGTCTAAAAAGATCCTTTTTCAGAAATGGATGAAGGTAGCCAGAGATAGATTGCTATTGGCAGAGTACTCGGTTTTGTTAACAAATTGAGGCTTTTTGGTTAAGTAAAAGTAGGGATACTCCATGATCATCGATGTTCGATGATCATCTATCTTAAGACCCAAAACATTGATGTTTTAACATCTTCAATAAGTACATAGTTAAAAATAAAACAAAGTCGCTTCCCACGTCTGTCCCAAAACTACCCAACGGATTTTGATGCGTTTTTTTTTAATAAATTCACGAGGATGGTTTATAAGTTAATACATGCACAAAGTAATAATAATAGGTTAGGCGGTACGAAGTTCGCCGGGTCGACTAGTACATAATAGATATTTTTTCAACTTATGGTACTTTTATAATCAGTGGCGTTAGTGCAAAGTTTAAGTTAACGACTTAAACTTGTTGGACCCCTTCGGGCTATTCATCTAAGCTTTCGGCAGGTGACTCCACAAAGTTCGGCAGAGCTTTTTATCACGTATCTCTAGCCAAGTTCTTTAGAACAGTCTTGAAAACTAGAAAACATGAACTAATAGGAGTTTCATAACTATCTGGACATGTTATTAATGCATTTGACAATAAATCAGTACTATATATTTATTATTACTACCTATAGTAACTCTTTCTCTCTTTGTGTTACGCTTTCACGCCTAAACTGCTGAACCGAAAAAAAAAGTTAATAAACCTTATATTATTATTATTAAACTAGTCCACCCGGCGAACTTTGTACCGCCTAACCTTATTATATTTTGTGCATGTATTATACACATAAACCTTCCTCTGGAATAGATCTATCGATTAAAAAAAAACCGCATCAACTTACGTTGCGTATTTTTAAAGATTTAAGCATACATAGGGACAGACGCGGGACGCGACTTTATTTTATACTATGTATATATCGACGCTGGAAAGGCAACCTTGCTGAAGCGCCATTTGACGATTTGTGAGGAGAGCGATTTAAAGTTTCAAATGTTACAAAAAAAATCGTATAAAAGGTACCGTCTGTCAGATTAACCTGAAAATTACTATGATAGTCTAAAAAACAGTTTAGCATAGTCTTACGTTCAAAAATAATATATGCAACTTATAGAAACAGAGTTAGGTGGCGGTTCAGCAATTATTACCTATGCCACGGCAAGGCTAAATTGCTGATAGCGTGAAGTGCAACTCAAACCATTTCTGCACTTTTTGCTTATGTGCCAAAAAGTATATTTTTCAAGTCAGACAAAATGTTTTATGTCTGCAAGCATTCAGAAACACAACAGGGTAAAATTCGGTTATATCACAAAACCTCTCAAAATTGGACCGTCCAGAAATGCTGATCTCCAACTGGCCGACAGTCATGCCTAGCAAATTTGGCTTATAGGTGGCCGTATTCAAAATAATTGGGACAGCAAATTAAAATATTTATATTTTTATTACAAACTAAACTTGGTCTTCGAATGTTTGTTCAGGGAAGGTTTAAAAGGTGAGAAAATCAGAATATGGAAAAATGGATGAGAATTTTTTAGGAATTGTAAGGCGCGATACGAAGTTCGCGGGAACAGTTTTTTTTAGCAGCCTGTATCGTCCCACTGCTGGGCAAAGGCCTTTTTCCCCTTTCTCCCGATCCTGGGCACTTTCCACCAGGTTTTAATGTGGGCTCCCAGCTCATCGCTCCACCGCTTCCTAATCCGACCACGTAGCCTCTTGCCATCTTTTGGAAACCACACGGTGGTACGTTTGTCCCAACGGTCTGGCTGCATGCGGGCTAAGTGGCCGGCCCAGTCCCACTTGAGCTCCGCCGCCTTCCGAGCTACGTCTAAAATTTGAGTCCTGGAGTGCAGTTCGGTGTTTCGGACCCTGTCCACTAATCGAACGCCTAGGATGCTGCGCTCCATGTTTCTCTGGCAAACCTCATGTCTGGACTTTTGGGTGTCCATCAAAGACCAAGTTTGAGCTGCGTAGGTAAGGATGGGGAGGATACACATATGTCCATGAGTTTGCGTTTGAGGCTCAGCGGAAGGTCTCCCTTCATGAGCTCTTTCATTGACCAATAGATCCTCCAGGCATTGTCGACACGTCTTTCGACTTCTTTTTCCTGTCGAGTCTGGAAGGAGACTATTTGGCCAAGATAGATATATTCCTGGACATATGCAATCCTCGCACCATCCACATCTACTGTATGCTCAATACTATTTGTCATAACTTTAGTCTTTGACTTATTCATCCTCAGTCCAACCTCGAGGCTCGCCTGGCTGAGCTGTTCTGTACTTCATGCTCCAGCATGGACTGTAACTCGGTAGCCGAATTTGAGAACAGGATAATGTCGTCGGTAAAGCGAAGGTTCGTCAGCTTCGATTCGCCGACGACTATGCCTCTGTCCTCCCATTCTGGAGCCAGCTTTTAGAACACTTCCTCCAACGTTGCGGTAAATAATTTGGGAGAAAGAGTATCATCCTGCTTCACGTCCTTTCCTATTCGAAAAGGTAGTCCTGATGACGGTGATTTTATAGCGGCGGTACTATTTCTGTAAATCGCCGGAACAGCTAGTAGGTAATAAAAAAAATACAACAATTTAACACTCTGAGTTTGTGTATATAAGTATAAGATAGCTTCAACAATCAAATCTTTTCTCTTAAAGGAATAAATAACTTATATTTTTTTGAAAAGAAAGGAAACTACATTCGATTTTTTTTTCCACATCTGAGAATCAAACCGCCTACAAATTACAAAAAAAGACATTGGTGAAATCTGACCAACTTTTGAAATAGTTCTGTACAGTAACAATTTTTATATTTATATTATTTTTATGGCATGGTCAATAGGGTAAATCATAAAAATCAAATGTTTTTAACAAAGTTGGTAAATAAAGTAAAAAGAATACCAATATATCTGGACTTATAAATTCAATAGGTGGAGTTATGCCCAATGGCCACCATAGGCCATGCATTAAATGTGCAGAGTTAAAAAAAATATGTTTTGTTTCTTTCAAAAATAAAGGAATATTGCCTTTCAATAAAATGTGCTGACTCCGGTTTTTAGATTAAGTATTATGGTGGCATTACAAAATTCCAACCTGTAAGAAAAAAATATTATTTTCTCATCACAAATAATAAAACTGCTAAGTTAGAGCACAATTATGTAAAGTATCTAGCTGCTGTATATGATAGTTAATAATCGCAGGATTCGCAGGGTACGCTCGAACCATTATTTAGTGCGCTTTTATGAATGAGCTGCGGGCATCCACCCCAAACGACAAGAAGCGAGTGACTGATGCGCCCGCGCACACCTGGGTCAATACATACCCTCTATGTGTGATGCAATACAAGACCCTTAAAAGAGAGCTTATACGCCCTACATCTTAAAATTCTTTGCACGGAAGACATGCTGAAGTAGCTAGAATGTGCCCAAGTAAGTAGGGATAAAGTTTCTTATAAATGTAATATTATTGATGTTAAGTGGGGTAAAACTGCATTAAGTACCACTTCAAGAAAATTCATGCCCTGCCAAAATTGCTTATATCCATAGTGATTATTAGTTTTGTCGGATAAAATTGCTGATCTGTAAACAATCCAAATAATACGGTAGAGCAAAACTGGCTTAAGCGCCATATCATGAATAATCTCAGCGAGGCTAGTTTTCTTATGTGCACTTTGCTTTTTTCTCACGGCAAAGCAAATTTTCTTTTCTAATTTATTTTAGAGTAACACAAAATGGAATAATTGCTTATCGGTAATTTGGACATTAAAGGGGTAGCTTAAGTGCCAAAAAATATAAAAAGACCTAAAAAAAAACTCTTATTAACCAAAAAAGCAGTAATTACAGATTGCTTATCGACCATGAAAACGGCTCGTATTGAGATGAGACCCATATCAGCAGATAGAGAAAAATCAGCCGATTCTAACGGTATATATAACTCATATTCGCATTTTTGGAGATCAGCAATCTTGCCTTTCCACCGTCGATATATTGATATTGTAGAGTCTAAGCTCATCAGGAGTAATGTATCTCTTGATCTCTAATAATGAAATATTTTTTTAAATAGATCTTTAGGAGACTAATCGATTCAAACAAACAAATCTATCCTTCTATCAATATATATAAAACTCTTCCGTTACTGACCGACTGACTGACTGACTAACTGACAGACAACGCAGAGCCGAAACTACTGGGCATAGAAAGCTGAAAATTGGCACGTGGGTTCCTTGGAGAGTATAGGTGAGCACTAAGAAAGGATTTCCCGAAATTCCCACGGGAACGGGAAAAAACGGTTTTTTTGTGTTTATGAGAAATCTGCGCGGGAAAAACCGCGGGGCAGCCTCTAGTTATATATATAAAACTCTTCCGTTACTGACTGACTGACTGACAGACTGACAGACAACGCAGAGCCGAAACTACTGGGCGTAGCGGGCTGAAATTTTGCATGTAGGTTCCTTGGGGAGTGTAGGAGAGCACTAAGAAGGGATTTCCCGAAATTCCCACGGGAACGGGAAAAAAACGGGATTTTTGTGTTTATGAGAAATCTGCGCGGGAAAAACCGCGGGGCAGCCTCCAGTAATGAAATATTTTTTTACTTAAATAGATCTTTAGGAGACTAATCGATTCAAACAAACAAATCTATCCTTCTATATTATACAATATAGAAGGTGTAGAAGTGTAAATTTGCAAGAAAAATTTAATGTTGCCGCTGTTGCGTCGGTCAATTCCCAACAGCTCCTAATTTATACCCTTGTCATTTTTTTCTGAGCCGGTTAAGAGCCAGTTTACAGCGATGCCATTCGCGAAAAAAAAATATCTTCTAAACTAAGGCAAATTAAAAATGTGGCACTGTATGACACTAGATAATGTAGCCTAGTATTTTTTGAGCACAGAAAAGTAGTCCTAAGTAAAAAGAACAAAAAAAAACATAGATTGTCGCCAAAAGTGGCCACTTTTAGCAATACTTTGTAGCTTTCTTTGGTCTTCAACCTAAAAGCTGTACAGAAGTGCCCTAAAAATACTAGGCTACATTATCTAGTGTCATACAGTGCCACATTTTTAATATTTGCCTTAGTTTAGAAGATATTAATTTTTTTCGCGAATGGCGCTAGCATCTCTGTAAACTGGCTCTTAACGAATCGGATTCAATTTATCTTTAATTATGAATTGTTTAGTAAAGTAGAAGAGTTTGTAATTTCAAACATTAATGTACGAACGAAGGGTCTATTGTATTGGCTTCGGCACATTTTTCTTTCTTGGGTCAGTAATCTAAAACAGACTTTTGATTTGAAAAAATCATTAGGAATTTGAATTCTTATATTATCCCTGATAAACGTAGGCTATAGTTTTCAAAAACTCAGAATAGCAATAGGCTATTAATAAAAAAAAAATTAAAGAATTATGTAAGGATTTGGCAAATTTTGGTTTTGAAATGTTTCTCGTAGTCCAGGTAAGGTTTAGTGAGAAAATATGGAATAAGCTAGTAATTTAATTTAATTATTCACTTTTTTCTATACTAGCTAACACGGCGAACTTCGTTACGCCACAGAATTTAGGATACTTAACTGCTAAACACTTGGCTCTATAGACTATATTCTTTTGATTGGCTCTATAGACTATGTTCTTTTGAATGTCAAGAATGGGCTAATTAAAAATAACAAACAACCACAACAAACCACCAACTGTCAAAATATGTAAACAACGGAAAAAAAATGCACCTTGGGCTACATTATTTGAGTTTAGTAAGGATCCCTAATTTTTTTGAAAATCTAATATAGCCTATGACACTCGGGGTTAATGTAGCTTCCTACCAGTGAAAGAATTTTTCAAATCGGTTCAGTATTTCCGGAGCCTATTCGTTACAAACAAACAAATCTTTCCTCTTTATAATATTGGTATAGATTTATTTTCTATCAATATTATAATTGGGTTATATATATATTGGGCCTCACATGACAGGATTTGCCGAGTTTGAGGGCCAATGTAACATGTGTAAATAAGTTTTATATAAGCAAAATATTTTATTTTATTTAGTACAACTATTATATAATCAAAGTCCACCTCATTAATCTAAGGTCTTCCTTATACCGGATCCAATCATTGCACCTTCATGAAAGCCAAAAGGATTGGCGGGCGGTTGACGTTGACAAGCCGTTTCCATAGCAACCAACCCTTGTTGACATGATAGAATCAAGGATGCATCTCGTTATTCCAATTTCGAATTTCCATGTTACGAAAGTTATGGACGCGGACGCCTAAACATGGCGGCCATTTTGATTTCTGTTAAAATTTTGTTTTTTTTTTTTTTCAATGCGCGTGATGTGAGATATGATGAAAGGTTTTCCCGCCAAGCGAGAAAAAAAAGACCGGACTTTTATTTAATTTCTGAATTTTCTAAATAACTTTCTCGTGGCTATTATTTGTGTGTAGTGGATTTAGTTTAATAATGTTCCTTCATAATGTTCGTTCCTAGAAAGTGAGATATTTTGATTGATCCGTAGCTCAGTTGGCAGTGATTTGGACTGAGACGCGTGTGCACCTGGTTTCGATTCCCGGCGGGGCGAACATTGTTTATGAGGAATATCGATGTTTGTTTCCGGTCTGAGTGTATTGTTCGTCTCTGTATATATCGACGCTGGAAAGGAAGAAGTACCTAAGCGACATTATGCCTAATGTTCAGGAGAGCAATTTGAAAATCTTGTTTTTGAAAAAAAAATCATAACTATTTTCCTAATTATTCTACAAGTGTGAAACCTACATTGCAGACAAACTGATTTTTTCCGCTTTTTTTAATATTAATAGTTTTAATAAAAACGTATTATTTTAGGAGATAGTGTCGCTTAGGTATTTTTAATATAAAAATAGTACCCGGAAAAAATACCCAAGCGCCCAGGCAAAATATTTATCATCCTAGATAAAACAACACATAGTGATTTCAAAACATGTCTTAGGAACGGAAAAAATTCTGAAATTAACATTTTATTATCACCGCATATTAATAAAAATGGCTAAATGTTTCAGTTTACTAAAATATTCCCTAGAAAAACTTACTTTTGAAAAAATCGAGTAGTTTTTAAACCCATTAAAATAATTTAAAATTAAAAGTAAATAACGTTTTTCCAACATATGAATAAAGTTAAAACGATAATTTTGAGGGATATTTCTTATTTTATGATAGTGAACTAAATTGCACAAAGAAATCCTTAACTCCAAGTGTAAAACTACTAAAATAACTCAAATTAAAAAATTTAGAAACCCCCGACCCAGTCAGACTCCTCATCAACTTCTTTTACCTTACCATATACTTTCTATATCATAAATGTAACATGGTACCAAATTTAAAATCGATCGGACATAATGAAACTAGTTAGATCCTCTCATCCATTATTCAAGAGCTGATCATCTTCAAACGGCAGATCAGGTCATGGTTACCTTAACATATACTTTCAATATCATAGATGTAACATGGTACAAAATTTCAACTCGATCGTACCTAAGGAAGCTAGTTAGATCCTCTCATCCATTATTCAAGAGCTGATCATCTTCAAACGGCTGATCAGGTAATGGTTACCTTACCATATACTCTTTCTATATCATAGATGTAACATGGTACCAAATTTCAAATCGATCGAACATAAGGAAGCTAGTTAGATCCTCTCATCCATTATTCAAGAGCTGATTATCTTCAAACGGCAGGTCATGGTGACCTTACCAAATACTTTGAATATTATAGATGTAACATGGTACCAAATTTCAACTCGATCGGTCCTAAGGAAGCTATAGTTAGATCCTGTCATCCATTATTCAAGAGCTGATCATCTTCAAACGGCAGATCAAGTCATGGTTACCGTACCAAATACTTTCTATAACATAGATGTAACATGGTACCAAATTTCAAATTGATCGGACATAAGGAAGCTAGTTAGATCCTCTCATCCATTATTCAAGAGCTGATCATCTTCAAACCGCTGATCAGATCTTCATCAGACATGGCTAAGAACACTCGGCCTGAAATTATCTATGATACAAAAAAAAACTAAAGGAAAATCGGATCAGCCGTTTGGGCTCTACGATGCCACAGACAGATGCACAGACAGACAGACAGATACACACGTTAAAATTATAACACCCCTCTCTGAATTTTTCGTTCGGGGGTTAAAAACTTTAAAATAGCAAAATCTGTGGAGCTGCTATACGTTAAAAGGCATATAACACAATAACACACAATTTACAATAAAATTATAATGGGTACTTGTCTGGAGAATCGAGAGTGCTGAGTGTGAGTTTTTTTCCTTACTTTTGGGCATGGTCACATTTTTTTTTTTCTAGAAACGTTAATTCCATTAATTAAAATCATTTACTTCATCTTGTCAATTTTTACTTTACTTCGTCCAGTGTTCTGCGCACACACGTTGTGTTGTTTGTATAAGTTTGCGGGTAGATTAACAATCGACATTGGAACTCACACTCGAGACGCTCTCAGATGAAGAACATAATGTACCATTACCTACCTACGTAGTATTAAGAATGACTACTGGTTTGAGACCTCAGAGTACCTATAGTCACTCTCTCTCTGCTCTGCGGTAGTATCTCATCTCTTTCTGCGCCCAATAATATACTACAAGACCTACGATAAACATGTTATTCATGGTATTAGATACTCAGCATCATATCACGAAAGCTGTCACAATCACAACTAGTCAACCCAACATACACCATATTCATATAATACGAATAAAATTATCAGTACTTCGTTAACTTTCATAGAGTTGTCATCAGAGAAGATGGTCGCTTCATTACCTGGGTAAAGATATCTGCCCAATTTACGAGAGGCGTTTATTCTTTCCTATAACCCATTGATAAATTTATTGCCGTGTGGTGACGGCAAAAAATTTTACCACCCCATTTCCTATCTTGGGTGTCGTACAAGGCGACTAATTTTCGAAGCACGGGCAGCAGCATCCTTTGTTGATCAAAACAAAAATTAATTTTAAGCAACTATGCTGCGATAGAAAACCCGCCTGCCAAGCGTGGCAATTATGGTAAACCCCCCATTTTTTGAGCGAGGAGGGTATGTGGAGCTTGCACCTACTCAAACCCTCCGGTGGCCGTGTCAGGGTTTTTTGGGAAGGACCCTGGAAACCATTGATTATCAGCGTCCAATGTCCTTCCCATGTACAGCTTTGTGTTCGGGGATGCTTGTTGTTCCCTCTCTTCTCGCCTCTAAAGCTGCGGCGGCTCAGTGCCACACGCTGTGCCGCCGCCCTTCCCGGGGCCGTTTGATAAGTCGGTCGGCAAACCCCCCTCCTCACAAGGTTTGTCCTTGTGGTGATCGCTGGGCGAGGCCTGTGTCCAGGCTGCAATGATGATGATTGATACTAGAGTTAGTAACTGCAAATGTTGCTAAATCACCAATAGAATCCTTACGATTTTGCGAACCGTAAGATGAAGAGTAAGACCTGTTGAAGGTTTCGGAGGTGCACTGGATAAGGGTCGTACGGGTTAACTGATCAGTAGGTCGATCTATAGGTGGGGCATATGTCCAATAGTGGATGCATTTCGGCCGATAAGGTGATAGCGTATCAACGTCTCCACTTTCTTGGGGTAAATAACCCGATTTAAAAAAAATATTTCATTCTATATACTTTTAAAATAAAATATTCATAGACCTACATTAAAATCATGAGACTCTTATCCATTTGCCATATATGTTGAGAATCAGAAAAAGTTTATATCTATGATTTTGGCTTAAAACTCAGTGGAAACGGATTTAATCCTATTGAACGACATTGAATAAAAATTCGGGTTGAAACCAATCATTAGACATACATGTTGATTGATTTACATTACACTTATTTAAATTGTAAAAAAAAAAGATAGCAGTCAGTAACTGTATTATTTTCTTAATCAAATCAAATTAATTGGTAGCACTGCGAAAAACTTGAATTTCAAATACAAAATAGTTCTGTTAAAGATGCCTAAGCGACGGCCCAATTAGTGTTGACGGTGCGTACGCGCTACCTAAATAACAATTTAAACCGCAAAGACTGTTTTTTCGTTACCAACCACCATACCATAAATATTTACAGCCCGGGCAAGCGACATATGCTTGGTATCGCAATATGCTTAAATCATGAATTATTATAATTGAGTTTCCATCAGAAAATACCTAAACGCCAAATAAAATCGAAAAGTCGGCAGGTTAAAGTACCCAAGCGACATCTAACTTTTATTATATTTTACTTATAAAATACCTAATCTATCGTTTAATTAAAATAAGTTCTGGAAAAAAATACCCAAGTTCCTTATATAAATTAATAAAAGATGATCAAAAATATCTTCATTCTCCATTAAAGATTTTATATTCCAGGAAAAAATACTTAACCAGAATTACAAAAGACATTTGGAGTAGGGTAAACATACCTTAGAAATAATTTAATTTTGAAAAGTACGACAAAAACTATCCAAATAAAAATAAATAAAAATTTTGATACCTAAGTAAAAAAATAATAAAAAAGATCGAAAACTTGTCGCTTGGTCGCCATAAAAAGATGGAAAAAGAGGGAAATCTAAAATACCTAAGCGACATAAATTTCATCGTAGAGACATGAGAGTGACACCAAAAGACGCAGAAAAATCTGACGATTCCAACAAGGTATATAACTCAATATCGACCATCTTGTCGCTTAGGTACTTTTTCCTTTCCAGCGTCGATATGTTTCGGGCACCCTTAATACAGGTTGTTCCCAGTTAGGGTCTCTCAGTGTGATGCAAAATTAAATGGAAGGCGCTACGGAATGAATGTGATCGTTCCGTTTTGATCTTTGAAATGAAATAAAATCATAATCATCAAAACTCGATTTTAAACCTGTTTTTTAAATGCTGTTATATATTATACTAGAGACTGCTCCACGGTTTCACCCGCGCAGTTTTCTCATAAACACAAAAATCTTTTTTTCCCGTTCCCATGGGAATTTTGGGAATTCGTTCCTTATTGCTCCCCTACACTCCCCAAGGAACCCATGTGCAAAATTTCAGCCCGCTACGCCCAGTAGTTTCAGCTCTGCGTTGTCTATCTGTCAGTCAGTCAGTCAGTAACGGAAGAGTTTTATTTATATTGATTCCTTACGATATCTTCGCTGCGCCTTGCCACCTGTGCGCGGGGCCTTAACGCAGTTATTTAATTTTGTATTTTGCTTTAGTTAACTTGTGTAATTTGATTGACAACATTTTGAGGTTGTCTCTAGTCGCTTTTGGTGGAATGATTTTCGATTGTTTTTCCTGTGTAAAGTAAACTCTTGGATTTTAAAACAAACCATGACGACATTAGGCTTCAAACGCACAGGCGGATTATTATCCGTGCGGATTATTATCCGCGCGGTAACAAACCGCGCGGATAAAAATCCGCTGTTGCGGTTTTATTTCCGCGCGGTTGGAAAGGTTGTTATTTCATTTTCAACCTTATTCATAATCCACGAAGGTACAGGCGAATTTTTAGCCGCGCGGAAATAAAACCGCGACAGCGGATTTTTAACCGCGCGGTTTTTTATCCGCTGGTGCGCACACTTCCATAGGATTCAGTATGTTACATAAAATCCGTGCGGCAAAAAACCGCCCGTGCGTTCGTAGCCTTATTATTATTTTAAATTACTGCACCTATTAATATCTCTTCTCGGTTGTTTTGGATATTTATGGGGAAGGCCTTTGTCCAGCATGCAGCAGCAATATTTTTTTGAGCTGAAATTTTATAATGATGAATGCGTGAACAGCAAAAAGTTGTTTGAAAATATACATTGGGATCAAATGCTGCAAAAGTCATCAATCAATCACAGGTTCGGATTTGAAAAAGCAAGATGGTGATTTCTAGGCAAGGTTGAATCTATTGTATGAGAAATCGCAGAGGTCAGAAACAAAGACTTCAAAGTGGGTTTGTTTTTTCTTATGTATGAGTCTATTCATGCATTTAATTGGCATGCCAGTTATGAGAACCAGATGGATCCTTTTACCTAGTAAAGTAAAAGTAAAAAATGATTTATTCAATACAGGATACAAGATATCGCTTATTGAAAGTCAATTAGACTAATCTAATTAATATTGATACCTTATTTCGTAAAGTATCCTATACTGATTGAGGCGAGGTAGTTCAGGGTGCCCACTAATTGGCTCAGGCAAACAAATGTTTGCCTTGCCTTACGACAATGGTCGCCTGGAGACGCCCCCAAACGAGCCCTCCTCTGTCAAATGATTCTACTCCTACCTATTACCTACAAACCAAACTCAAAACAAATAGATCATTTTTGCTGTGAGGCCCATTAAACGTTTTTTTTTTAGTTCCTGAATACTTTACTTTGATTCTATATGCCTCATAAGTTGTTTTAAATACTTTTTGTAAGATTATCAGCGTAACGATAACCTGCATATATTATATTGTATTTTTAGGTCTGCATTTTTCGTGTTAAGAGCCAGTTTACAGCGATGCTAGCGCCATTCGCGAAAAAAATTTATATCTTCTAAACTAAGGCAAATATCAAAATGTGGCACAGTATGCTGCCGTCCTTGTGATAACCACAGTAACTAGGGTTTTGGTCGAAATTGAGTTAGATACATATTCGGAATCAGCAATTTAAGATCTACAACTCTCTCGAACAAACTTTTCTTAATTCCTACGGGAACTAGGTTTTTAAAAAAATGCACAATAACGAAAAGCGCAGTAACTCGGCCTGAAATTTATAAATTACTAGTCATTATTTTAGTAACTATAGTTACTTTTTAGTAATTTGGACTACAACTACTCGAAACTTATTCATTCCTAACGATAACAACAGTAAGATGAAATACTATGGAGTGAGCACACAAAAAAAATAAGACAATGCTAATAATAAGCGCAGTAGTTTTAGATTTACTGTGCTTATGATTAGCAACTTTATAGTTTGCCCTTGAGATTTTGAATGTAAGTATTTGTAGTATCTTAAGACACCTTAAGTTCGGGTGTCTTGTGTCGGTGCTCCTGCGGGCCATCGGGAAGGTCCTAAGCTGCGGCTGACAGATGCATCCGATGGTTGGCGCGATTCTTGATGCATGTAGCCTTATAGTTTATCTTTTTAATATTAAAAACAAAAAGCTAATCGTATACTAATAGTTTTATTTCATTTGTAGATAATGGGTGCAGGTTAGGATCTATTCAGGAAACAATAAACTAAAAGGAAAAGAGAAATAAAAATGTTTAAACTTTGACATAAGTTTTTTACACTGAAGTTACTGCGCTTATCATTAGGAAACTTGCATTTTTTTATAAAAAGGGCTTACAGTAGCGACTTTTCCTAACGATAAGTGAAGTAAGTACGAGTTTTACTGCGCTTATGGTAAGGAAACAATAGTATTTTATTTACATATTCCTAAGCAAAAACACATTTTTGCGTTTTAAGCCGTAATTTATGAAGTTTCTGCCATTTCTAGCAAATGGATAGGTTATGTTTTTTAAGCTCTTTACGCTCATAAAAGATTCATATTGCTAGGTTGTTTATTTCAGGAGTTATTCCAAAAAACAAATTTTTAAACTTTGAGCTCATTTTTCTCGAAATGAACTCAAACATAGTTACTGTGGTTATCGCAAGGACGGCAGAATGACACTAGATAATGTAGCCTAGTATTTTTAGGGCACTGTTGTATAGTTTTAAGGTTAAAGACCAAAGAAAGCTACAGAGTGTTGCTAAAAGTGGCCACTTTTAGCAACAATATCTGTGCATAATTTTGTTTTTTAAGTTAGGACTACTTTACTGTGCTCAAAAAATACTAAGCAAGATTATCTAGTGTCATACTGTGCCACATTTTTTAAATTTGCCTTAGTTTAGAAGATATATTTTTTTTTCGAGAATGGCGCTAGCATCGCAAACATTTTTCTACTGTCTTTTGAATTTCAAATTCAAATTGTCATTGAAATTCTTATAGTATAATGTAAATCACATAATAGGCTCAAAATCTTAAATTATAGAGTTTATTTTTGATTAAATTAATTAAATATTTGATGAAGTTAAATTCACAGGCACGCCTAAACATTTTCGTTAATCTAGAGTGATCTAAATATTAATGACTATAAGAAAAACAGCAAAGACCCTCATTTACATCTTCAAGTTTAGTGACACTTTATAGATGGAAAGATTCTAGCCCTGTTATTCATAAAAAGTTAAAGAGCATTTTAGTTATTTGATGTATGTCAATTAAGACTGGATGTCACGTATTTACCATACAACAAACCAGAGAACTAGACCTCCAGTAATGCTACTGAAAATCTTCTGTATCTTTATGATTAACACGGTAAATTAATACTATTGTTTTAAATTATCTTGTAAGGCGGTACGAAGTTAGGCGTGTTAGTTTTTATTGAAATAATAAAACCGAAAATCGCAAAATTCTTTCAAATCGTAAACAAAAAAACAGACTACAAGTTTTTCTCAACCCATAAAAACGGGAAAATAAGGTCCAAAATAACACTTTTTTTTTTCTTTAATGTACAGTTTCACAGGACTAGGACGGCGTATTACTTCCTGTTTTTCGGTATTGCAAAATAGCTCTTGTTCTTTGGTATTACAGTCTAGGGCGCACGTGACCATAGCCAAAAGTGTTACGCCATCCTAGTCCGCCACTGTACAGGTGTAGCTCTATTCCAGATTTTGCAAAATATAAATTATTAATAACTTACTTACATAATATCACGCCTTTTATTCCTCGGAAAGTTAGGCAGAGGCACCGGCTTGAGAGCCGGACCCACGTTTAGCCGAGTTTATGCTTTATTACCAACGTGAGGCGGCCAGCTTGTCGCCGCGGTTATAACGACCACTACTGCGGCCGGGACCAACGGCTTAACGTGCCTTCCGAAGCACGGAATCATCTTACTTTTCGGACAATCAGGTGATTCAAGCCTGCAATGTCCTATCCAACCGAAAACAACCACAACGTGATTTTTGTGAGAAATCAATATGTGGTGTTTTTTCTGCGGGGATCGAACCCACAACCTTCCGTGCCGTGGCGCAACGCGCTACGCTACTGAGCTACGGAGGCTAATAACTTTTATAAACATAATCTTTAGTTAATCGATATTTTCTTGAAATACCCATTTATTAGAATTTAGCTTTAAGCCTGAATAATAACTAACTGGCAGGAATATTACGGTAAATATTTGAAAGAGAGATTTTAGGCTTGATTGAAGCGGCATTTATTACCTTTTTGTAATATCAAAAAGAAAATTATTCAAGAAACCACGAATAACGGAACACTGTACACATAACTGTTCTAGTTTTTCTAGTAAGTGAATAAAGTGAAAATTGATTTATTGAATACTAGAGGCTGCCCCGCGGTTTTTCCCGCGCAGATTTCTCATAAACACAAAATTCCCGTTTTTTCCCGTTCCCGTGGGAATTTCGGGAAATCCCTTCTTAGTGCTCACCTACACTCCCTAAGGAACCTACATGCAAAATTTCAGCCCGCTACGCCCAGTAGTTTCGGCTCTGCGTTGTCTGTCAGTCAGTCAGTCAGTCAGTCAGTCAGTCAGTCAGTCAGTAACGGAAGAGTTTTATATATATTGATAGGATAGAAGATATCGCTTATCAGACAGACTAATCTCTAATACCTTATTTCGTAAAGAATCCTATACTGCTAGAGGCGAGCTAGTTCAGGGTGCCCACCAATTGGCTCAGGCAAACAAATTTTGCAGTTTGCCTTGCCTGACGACAATGGTCGCCTGGAGCCGCCCCCAAACGAGCCCTCCTCTGTCAAATTATTCTACTCCCTTTCGTAATGATTTTACAGCGTAGAGAAGTAAGGGGTAACATACTCTACATTAAATTTATCTCTCTCTCTTTTTTTTTTTGTTCTTTTGTGACTTAACAATTCAATTTACAATACAAAGAACATAAAATACATGAAATAATGAAAATATCGTGCAGAGCTAGACTACTTCCATGCTTCCATTCTTTTTGTATTGCAAAATAGATCTTGTTCTTTGGTAATAAAGTCTAGGGTGCACGAGACCGTCAGTCAATAACGGAAGAGTTTTATATTATATTGATGACTAGAGGCTGCCCCGCGGTATTTCCCGCGCATATTTCTCATAAACACAAAAATCCCGTTTTTTCCCGTTCCCGTGGGAATTTCGGGAAATCCTTTCTTAGTGCTCACCTACACTCCCTAAGGAACCTACATGCAAAATTTTAGCCCACTACGCCTAGTAGTTTCGGCTCTGCGTTGTCTGTCAGTCAGTCAGTCAGTCAGTCAGTAACGGAAGAGTTTTATATATATTGATAACACCCAGACCGAAAACAAACATCGATATTCATCATATCAATATTCTCCCCGCCCGGGAATCGAACCCATGTGCACACGCTTACTTTGTCCACATCACTGTCAAATGAGCCACGGAACAGTCGAACCTTTCATATATATACTAGTCGTACCGCCTAACCTATTACTATGTTGTGCGTGTATTATATATCTAAACCTTACTTTTGAATCTCATTATCTTTAAAAAAAACCGCATCATAACTGTTATCATAACTAACACGTTGAATAGTTTTAAAGATATAAGCATAAATAGGGACAAACGCAGGAAGAGGCTTTTTTTAACTGACTTCAAAAAAGGAAGTTATCAGTTTGACCTCCCCCCAGGTTAATTCTCATAACTAAATTCGATCGACTTGTAATTGTCTTGTTAGCGACTTCGTTAACCATTGCCGCTTTAACTAAGACAATTTCTGTTTCACGCACAAATAAAACAGCAATGGTTAACGAAGTCGCTAACAAGACAATCACAAGTCGATCGAATTTAGTTAAGAAACTTGACCCCCCGTATGTTTGTTTGTCCGCAATTATCTCGAGTTTGGCTGAACCGATTTTGATGCGGTTTTGACAAAAGTATTTGTTACATTCAGAATAAGATTTTAGTATCTATTTTAACCGACTTCAGAAAAGAGGGAGTTCTCAGTTTTATGTATGTGTCCATTTAATGAAGGTGGGTCTCTTTTTTTAAATTTATTTTATACTATGAACTGATGATGTTAAAATCCACACAAAATGTTAAGCTTCGAGTAAGAACAAAGTTCCATTCAGTCGTTTACACAGAATTCTGTGTTCACTTAGATAAATATTAGATGCTTTAAAGGTACCTGGGTATTTACTTAGAGACTTAGCACATTGAAAGTCTAAAAGGCCCTACCATGTTTTATTTTTTTACTTGTCGACCCGGCGAACTTTGTACCGCCTAACCTATTAGTAAAACTTAAACCTTCCTCCTGAATCACTCTATCTATAAAAAAAAAAACGCAACAAAACACGTCGCCTAGTTTTAAAGATTTAAGCATATATAGCGACAGACAGACGAGAGAAGCGACTTTGCTTTATACAATGTATTGATTTCACGGGTTTTATAATTTCAGCAGAAAGAAGTCCACTGCTGGACATAGGCCTCCCCCACACATAGGGCTTGGACTACCGATGCATTTTTGAAAACCGGTTTTTTTTGGTAGTGACAATTTTAAAACCGGGAAACCGGTATTTCGGTAATTTTTCGGTATTTTACTTTTTCTTTAAAAAAAAAAATTGCTTTTGAAGAAAAGTTAAAATTAAAACAATCAACGTCAAAAGTAGCTAAGTTATAGATTTAACCTATTTATATAAATATTTCCCATATTAAGCAGAGTCTCCAACTACCTAACTTTAAAAAAAACTTTGTTTTACTCAAATCGTTACAAAAAATTGTTTTTCCTTTAAACTTAGTTTTGAAAAGGTTTATTAACACTAAGCCAAATGACGTCCGTCCACTGGTTAAAGGTCTCCCTCACAGATTGCCTTACCGACCGGTGTTTAGCTAATCTCATCAAGTGTAATCCCGCACGCAACCTTTATTAAGTCGAATGACCACATTGTTGAGGATCTGCCTAATCTGCCTCTTCTGGTGCGCAGTTGCCAATCGAGAACTTTAGCACCAGCAACTATCTGGTCTTCGAACTATGTGCCTTGCCCATTGCCAATTAGGTTTCATAATGGTTTGGGCTATGTCAATGACTTAAGTTATTTTGCGGATCTCATCATCATTCATCATGCTACAGCCAATACGAAGACTGAAGAGTATTAAACCTTTGTATCGATTGAGTTGACCTGGGCATTACTGCAATCTCTCCAACGGTGCCAAGTGGAATACCGATGAAGTGTTTGTTTAGAAATACCACAATATCTGTTCGACTCTGAAGTCGAATCAGTCGATCAGAACTCGAACACTATTTGACTGGTAGCGGGGAGTTATATAGGGATATAATATGTCCAAAACTGTTTACTGGGATCTCTTCAACTCTTTGGACTGTAAAGAACTAGGCCTACGTATAAACGGCGAATACATCATCAGTGATGATCAGGGGTGACTGCGAATGATTTCAGTGTAATGCTCGATGAATAGAACGAACATAGACGAAACGAAAATCATGTTTAACGCCCATGCTAAACCAATTCCAGTCAAGATCGGATACTATACGCTTGGAGTTGTTGACGAATAGTCGGTCAATCTTCGAGATCGTTCGTGAAATCAAAATTTGATTTTCAGCGTTCGGGAAGCTTCACTACATCTTCTCGTCCAAGTCGACGACGAAAGTCAACAATCCATATCTATTGCCAGAGAGACCTTACCGTACTGAGACATGGTCGCTAACTATTATTGACCTTAGCAGAAAGCTCAAAGTCACTCAAACAAAGGTTTAATACATTTTATAAATGTGTTTATATTAAAAGGAATAAAAACACATTTAATAAGACTCTTAGTGCAAACCTAATCAAGCGAATAAAAAAGAAAGATTTTTTTACCGAAAAAACGGTATTTTAACCAACGAAAACCGGTTTTAAAAAACGGTAATATTTGTCCGGTATTCCGGTTTTTCGGTACTACCGAAAACCGGTGTCCATGCCCTACCCACACATCGCCAAACCGACCGGTCAATCGTCTTGAGCGACCCACATCCAGTGAAATAGCAAAAAAACATTGTACAGGTAACATTGTACAGGTATTGTTGACGGCGTAACGATGTGTCCATATTCTAGTGCGCCCTAGACTGTATTACCAAAGAGCAAGCAATACAGAAATACCGTAAGTGTTACGCCTTCCTAGACCGCCACTGCACAAACTGCTGCTACTGCTCCGTGGCTCAGTTGGCAGTGATGTGGACTGAGTAAACGTGTGCACCCGGGTTCGATTCCCGGGCGGGGCAAATATTGATATAATGAATATCAATGTTTGTTTCCGGTCTGGGTGTGATGTTCGTCTCTGTGTGTGTTTCGGGCACCCTAGATACAGGTTCTTCCTAGTTAGGGGCTCTGAGTGTGATGTGTTATTATTAAACTAAGTTTGAAGCACCGAATCACTAAATTATGTGCTAATTTAAAAATGTCTTTCTGTTTTCTTAAGACCTAAAGCGCCTGCTATTTGAACAGGCACACATTAGGAGGGCTTAAGGTAGGGTTTCTGAAAGGAAATCCATGTTTCAAAGAAAAAGAGTTCGTTTAGAATATCAAGAGTCATATTTTGCCGACTTAAAGTCTTTGTTTAGGTACTGAGCCGCCTTAATAACCTTCGTGGTTCAGTTGTAAGTGATGTGGACTGAGAATTAGGACATCCGAGTTCGATTCCCGGCGGGAGCGAATTTTTTTTGATATCGATGTTTATTTACAGGGTTGTTCGTAGGTGTGTATGTATTTATTTCGGGCACCCTAGATACAGAAGAATCTACACAAACCCTTATTATTTAAGGGCTAACATGTTGTTGGGTGTTAACATGATAACATTATGATAGTTAGTTAAAATGTACCTACTTACTTTCAATGTTCTTTTCTTTTTGTTTCCTCAATGTTTTATATTTACCTCACCTGCCTTATTGTATGTTATTTTAATCGATACCAATATTATAAAGAGGAAAGATTTGTTTGTTTGTTTGTAACGAATAGGCTCCAAAAATACTGAACCGATTTGAAAAATTCTTTCACTGGTAGGAAGCTACACTATCCCCGAGTGACATAGGCTATATAAGATTTTCAAAAAAATTTGGGCATCCCTAATTAAACTCAAATAATGTAACCCAAGGTGCAATATTTTTACCGCTGTTTACATATTTTGACAGGTGGTTTGTTGTTGTTGTTTGTTTTTTATTCGCCTATTCTGGGCAGTCAAAAGAACATATAGTAGATTATAAAAATTTTGCAATATTACTTTTATGTCGCCGTCGAATTGGGGAATAAATGTATTTTCTTTCTTTAATAAAAATTCTTCAAAACAAACGCAAATAACACAACACTACATTTGTGTTTTATAGCTGTAATATATTCTTAAGTCGATTATTTTAGATTAACAAAAATTACAAGAAGCTGTTTTTGTGGGAAAAAAGTCGCAGTCGCCTTGTGAATTTCGCAAAGTCGTCAGGTTCAACGTTAGACTTTAATGATGCTGTTGAATTTCTAATCGAAACGTGGGCGAAAACAAAATATTTCTAAACTAAACAAAAATACTTAAACAAACTATATGAAATATGTTTCTGAATCGCGACAATTTACTTTAACGATCTCGGAATGGTCTTTGTTTAATGCGTCTAGTCCATAGAGGAGAGTCGCATTTTTATAAGGGAGATTTTGATCATGTTAGATTAGTTCATAACATGTAATTATCACCATTTCATCATTATCTAGACAACTGAACCCCAGTATAATAACTGACTGCTCCGTAGCTCAGTTGGCAGTGATGTGGACTGAGTAAGCGTGAGCACCCGGGTTCGATTCCTGGGCGGGGCGAATATTGATATGATGAATATCGATGTTTGTTTCCGGTCTGGGTGTGATGTTCGTCTCTGTGTGTGTTTCGGGCGCCCTAGATACAGGTTTTTCCTAATTAGGGGCTCTGAGTGTGATGTGTTATTATTATTATTATTATTAATAAATAGTACTACATACAGTTTGATGGGCTCTCCCTGCCTCCCTCAACAAGTGCACCTCCCCCGCTCTTGGTTACCTCTAGGTTACCACCAATTACCACCACTATACGGTATAAATATACTTTTATTTTATATAGAAACTAGTCGACCCAGCGAACTTCGTACCGCCTTACCTGTTACTATGTTGTGCATGTATTATACATATAAACCTTCCTCTTCAATCACTCTATCTTATATAAAAAAACGCATCAAATTCCGTTGCATAGTTTTAAAGATATAAGCATACATAGACAGACGGGGGAAGCGACTTTGTTTTACACTATGTATTGATAATATAGGGTCGTCTACTCCATGTTATCTCAAAGACAAATAGTTTAGGGTCCAATAGATTATTGTTTGCGACAGTTATACGCGCTTTAAGCTACTGAACTGAAGCAAATCACTTAATGGTTGCGATTTGCGAAGGTCAGGGTTGGAAGGGTTAGGGTTAAAAAAACTTTGGGTATTATAATAGGGTAAAACTTCCTATTACAGATGTCAAAATCACGACCTAATACGGTGTCATTTTTACTTTGTGTGTCCATGTGTGTTGAAAGAAAAATCAACCATAAGGCTACGAACGCACAGGCGGTTTTTTGCCGCGCGGATTTTATGTAACATACTGAATCCTATGGAAGTGTGCGCACCAGCGGATAAAAAACCGCGCGGTTAAAAATCCGCTGTCGCGGTTTTATTTCCGCGCGGCTAAAAATTCGCCTGTACCTTCGTGGCCTATGAATAAGGTTGAAAATGAAATAACAACCTTTCCAACCGCGCGGAAATAAAACCGCAACAGCGGATTTTTATCCGCGCGGTTTGTTACCGCGCGGATAAAAATCCGCCTGTGCGTTTGTAGCCTTACTAAATTGTTTATTATGGAGTTACGTTTAACACATACAGTTATAAAGTAAAAAAACACACAATTAGGATACAAATAAGGTAGGTACCTACCTACCTTATCTCTAAAAGCGATTTCTTCCAGGCAACATTCAGTTACACAACAACACAAATATTAAAGAAAAAATGCCTCCGTGTTAGGACGTGATTTTGACTACTTTTACACGTAGGTACGTAGTGGAAAAAAAAAACTTACGCTTCAGAGATAAGGGCTCTTAGTTTGCAGAAGACTATCCCAAGGCTGTAAGGGTACTGGTGCCAGTAGACCGTCAGGTCGTTAGGTAGACCTGAAACAATAAATAATAAATCAATACATTCTATAAAACAAAATGGTTTCCCGCGTCTGTCTGTCACTATATAATGCTTAAATCTTTAAAACTATGCAACGGATATAAGTATAACACATGTACAAAATACTTATAGGTTAGGCGGTACAAAGTTCGCCGGGGTCGACTAGTAATGTTTTAAAAAGTATACCTACTCGACTCGAAGATACAAATAAACAGCAATAAGTATTCAATTTATATGCGATGAATAATTTCTTTGATGCTGTCTTTTGTAACCAGCACTGTAATACTGTAATTGTATGTAAATTTATACATTTATCAGAGGCTTATTACGTCTAGACACGCGGTGGCGTAATGAGTATGTTAAAATCTAAAAACATGCCAATACCAGTAAGATCAAATACATGTTTTTTAATAACTTAACACGCTCTAGCCTCTTACAGGTAGCACCTGTTTAAAGAGTATCGAAAGACACATAATATATAAGTAACTAGGGGCTGCCCCGCGGTTTCAACCGCGCAGATTTTTCATAAACACCAAAATCCTGTTTTTTCCATTTCGGGAATTTCAGGAATTTGTTTCTTAGTCCTCCCGTACACTCCCCAAGGAACCCAAGTGCAAAATTTCAGCCCGCTACGCCCAGTAGTTTCGGCTCTGCGGTCAGTCAGTCAGTCAGTAACGGAAGAGATTTATATCATGGAATTCAAATTAATAAGTACTTACTACGTAGTACTTAATAATTTTCTTTTTTTCACCCCCGACGAAAATTTAGAGAGGGTGTTATATCTATATTGATTACAAGAGTTTGCTTGCCCTCATTTTTTTTGGTTTTCATGAATAGAAAATGTTCAGTCGTTAATAATATTGATGTTAGAGTTGCGAGAACTACCCCATAGTAGAATGCTGTACTGTACATCCAGACGGGCTTTAGCATTTTTTTATATAGTAGTAGCAGTATTATGTGACTATTTTGAATTGGTTTACAGAAAAATTTTGCTCACTTGAGTCGTCTATATTGATAGTCTGATTATCTTTCATCGCATTTTATGACCGATATGGTCGTTTTTTCCACTTAGCGCGTTCAATAGTAGTGTGTGGGCGAGACAATTGCAGAAACCACATGGTGCCTTTCAATGATGAACGAATCGTACTTACGTAAGAAAAAGTCAACAGTCAGACGATACTGAATGTCTGCTATAAATGAAATGAAATAAATAAATTCCCAAAAGACATTAAAGTCTAGCTATGTCTAATCTAAACCTTTCTTGTTCATCTTGCGTTCCCACTTTCAATTCGTCTAGCGTCTAGCGCTGCGCTTTATGACGCATGCAGGTTTTTGGGCATGCGTTTCAGGAAGACGCAATTCGAATAGGAAAGCGTACTGGCCGTAATACTTTCGTTCTTCTTGGCAGGCACTTATCTCCGAAACAGCTCAATAAATCTTAATGAAATGTTTGCACGATATTTTTATTGTTGACCAAATAATACTAACAAATATTAGAAACTAAAAAAAAATAACGTATATTTAAAGATTGCTGTGGAGCCTCTAATGAGAAACCGACCAGGTTAACAGGCACCAAATAAGCAATCACAACTTCATGTATGAATATAACAACAAATATTTAAAACTATGCTAAAGCTAGCCAATTCAGCACAATAAATTTATTCCGGAACCTTCTAAGCGCGAGCCCTCGCACTTGGCCCTTTATTTATATTTAAAAACCTTTAGAAGAACAATACTTAAAATCGAATAATAGTTTTTTTTAGGTACCCTAATCGGCAAGGTTTATTTCTGGTGTTTGTTCGGACGTTAGACGTGATAAATGTGCTTTCAGGTATAAAGTCAATTTGAATCATATATTCTCTTTTAACCTAACCCTTTTCACGTGAGGGTTCTAAATTATTTGGTGTGACAGGTGATGACTCTATCGCTAAAGTTATTTGCTGTATGTTTATTTTAATACTAGCTAACACGGCGAACTTCGTTACGCCACAGAATTTAAGATAACTACTAAACACTTTTCTTTTGACTGTCGAATGGGCATATTAAAAATAACAAACCACCCACTGTCAAAATATGTAAACAACGGAAAAGAATGCACCTTGGACTACATTATTCGAGTTTAAGTAAGGATCCCTAAATATTTTAAAAATCTAATTTAGCCTATGTCACTCGGGGATAGTGTAGCTTCCCACCAGTGAAAGAATTTTTCAAATCTGTTCAGTATTTACGGAGCCTATTCGTTACAAACAAAGAAACAATCAAACAAATCTTTCCTCTTTATAATATTGGTATAGATTTAAGTTGCTCGAAAGTTTAGGGAGTGGTGTTATTCTAAGGCACCACCATTTAAGTGAGCCCTTCTTGTTTTTTGAATTTGGTTTAAATAGGTACTAAAACCTTCTCCTCAATTAAACAAATACTTAAGTGAAAACTGCATCAAAATCGGTTCAGCCAAACTTGAGATAATCGCGGACATACATATTTACAAATATACATACAGGTCAAGCTGATAACCTCCTTTTTTGAAGTCTGTCAAAAAATAAAGCTACCTAGGTAACAAACAAACAAATCGAATTGAGAATCTCCTCTTTTTCTTAAAGTCGTTTAAAAGGGTTAATAATTCTGAGATAATGTCCTTCGCAAAAGTTGATACTGAAATGGCTCTGCGCATAAAATGGGTAGTTTAAGAGTGATTTATATTCCAAACTGACGTCAGCTCATTCTATTGAAAGTGCAATAAAAAAGACTGTTAAATAAATTATTCTGTACTTAGGTGTCTGCGATTTTAAGGAGATGATGGGCCCGTGATAGCGCTTCTCCCGATAATATTAAATATTTAATCAATATATATAAAACTCTTCCGTTACTGACTGATTGACTGACAGACAACGCGGAGCCGAAACTACTGGGCGTAGCGGGCTAAAATTTTGCATGTAGGTTCCTTAGGGAGTATTGGCTGACACTAAGAAAGGATTTACCGAAATTTCCATGGGAACGGGAAAAAACTGGATTTTTGTCTTAATGAGAAATCTGCGCGAGTGAAACCGCGGGGCAGCTTCTAGTAATGCGTCTTTGACTCCCTAGATATTAGAACTCCCTGAATATTCTTGACTATCGATATATTTTGTAACTCGAAATATAAATTTAAGAAAGAAGTACGTAGTCTCCTCCAGCACAGTTAGGTTTTTAATTACTTTTTTATTTTATTTTTAACTTTAATTTTTAAATTTTTATAGTTTTTTTAACGGTAGAAACTTTTGCACTGCATGCCTTAGTCATAGTTTAAGCTTAATGAAAATTGATTAGTTTTTTTTTCCCTACTTCTTAGTGCATGATAGGATACAATAACATCATGTGAACTTGCGTAAAATAAAACGTAAATTATTAGTGATAAACGCTTGAAGGGTGTATACTTACTAAACTATATAATGTACAATTTTTTTATCTAATCTAAGTCTACATCTGTAGTTTGTCCATAAAAGTAAATAAATAAATAAATAAATAGATAATCTTGCTTAGAATTTTTTTTTAATAAAAAAAAAGTTGAAAAAATTTGGATTTCGCGCCACACCGAGAGTTACCGCCTTAAAACCTACTGTATCTTTATGAATAACACGGTTAAAGTATTATTTATGGTAAGTAGTAGAATTTTTAATCTACCAGCCGACCCCAAAAAAAAAAGTTATTATTATAAATCCTTGCAAATTTCGGGAATTTTATCCTTAGTGCAGCTAGACACGGAATCTTTTTATCATTCGCCCCAGCCGGGAATCAAATCGGGTTTGATTCTGAACAGTGCCGTTCCTAGTAAGAAATTAAAGGTATTTTTGTGGCCCGCCGCGTTGCGATCCTTCGTAGGATTGTGGCATGCGATAGAAAGATCGACTACGTGTGAGCATTTTAATAGTTTTATGAAACCTAGGTTCTTTCTATGGAATATGAACTTTATTACAATGTATTAAGAGTTACAATCATTAATAATCTATTTAAAAAAAACTTCTGGCAGGCAACTTAAAGGTCAACCTGCTTGAGACTGGAAATTAAACTAAAATTTATTTTTTTCATTATTTCTAAGTAAATTTAAAGGGAAAATTATTTCATTCTTTTATAATTTTTGTAAGCATGGCAAAGGATTTGTACATTTTTTTTTTTTTTTTTTTTTTTTTTAACGAGGGGAAATGCCTATCGCATTTCCCGACGCTCGGGGGAGCGTCGGGGGTATGTGGGGCTCGCACCCACTAAAACCCCTCGGCGGCCGTCTTGGCGCTTTTGGGAAGAACCCCGGGAACCACACATTATAGCGTCCGAAGTCTTCCCACGCTCAGCTACTATTAGCTTCATGCTCGGGGAGGGCATATTGTTCCCTCCCTCCCCGGCTCGCCTTTGGAGCTGCGGCGGCACAGTGCCACAAGTTGTGCCGCCGCCCATCTCAGGGCCGTTTGATGAGTGTGTCGGGCCCCCGCCCTTCACACCCACGACCCCAAAGACCCCTTTTAGTCGCCTCTTACGACAGGCAGGGCATACCGTAGACCTATTCTTACGCCCGGACCTACAGGGCTTAATGGCAAAGGATTTGTACATTGACGATTGAAGTATGTTCAGAGAGAAGGTAAATCACTATAGTACTTTCATAGAAAAAACCGTGTTGCTTCACGCACAGCTGAAACTCGTGTACAGTGGCGGACACGGTCGGCGTAACACTTCCGGTTTTTCTGTATTGCAAAATAGCTCTTGTTCTTTGGTAATACAGTCAGGGGCTGACGAAACCATCGACAAATCTGTTACGGCCTCCTAGTCCGCCACTGTACGTGCGGAACTAAAAGGTGACCGAGCGCTTGGGGACCGCACTTGCTGAAGGAGGCAGGGAGTGCCCATACTTTACACATAGAACTATTATTACTAGCGTACTTTACATACTATTTATAATGCTGTGGTAGATGCGAACATTGTTATGATGGATATGACGTGTTGAGCCTTAGGAGCTGGCTCGGAAGAAAGGTTGGTGTAGTGGTTCAGGGTTTCCAGATCCCAGAAGAAAAAAGAGCAAGTCGGGGAATAACGTGTTTATTGCACGGCTTCAGAAAAAGGAATCAAAGGTTGCGTGTTCATCACATCGGGGTCACCATGTTTGTATGTGTTTCGGGCACCGTAGATACAGGTTACCTGTTGTGTGAGACGTTAATAATAATAATAAATAAATAGTAATAAATGCATTTATTTCAGATTATTCAATCCATAACTGTTAGTAAATTTCTTATGAATAAGTTAATACTTAAATATATACTTACTAGAGGCTGCCCCGCGGTATTTCCCGCGCAGATTTCTCATAAACACAAAAATCCCGTTTTTTCCCGTTCCCGTGGGAATTTCGGGAAATCCTTTCTTAGTGCTCACCTACACTCCCTAAGGAAACTACATGCCAAATTTCAGCTTTTTACGCCCAGTAGTTTCGGCTCTGCGTTGTCTGTCAGTCAGTCAGTCAGTCAGTCAGTCAGTAACGGAAGAGTTTTATATATATTGATTAAATATTATTGTTATACTAGAGGCTGCCCCGCGGTTTTTCCCGCGCAGATTTCTCATAAACACAAAAATCCCGTTTTTTCTCGTTCCCGTGGGAATTTCGGGAAATCCCTTCTTAGTGCTCACCTACACTCCCCAAGGAACCCACGTGCCAATTTTCAACTTTCTACGTCCAGAAGTTTCGGCTCTGCGTTGTCTGTCAGTCAGTCAGTCAGTCAGTAACGGAAGAGTTTTATATATATTGATTTCCCTATCTATTAGTTATCATGGGATAGAGCCGGGTCCTTTGAAAGGCGTGCGAGGAGAGGAATCCAAATTCTTTCGATAATTTTTCTATATTGGTAGTGGATCACCAACCAGACACTTTTAATTATTATTGGGTACTAGTTTTTTATTAAAACTTAAACTGTTATTTAAAAATAAAAACAATAAAAACGCGCAGAGCTGGGCGGAATAAAAGTGGAACACAGAAAACGTGGGCGCTGAACCTTAAATACTTTAAACATTACTTTTTAGGGTTCCGTCCGTATTTCTGTCAAAAGCACTTATTTCCGAAACGGCTCCATAAATATAAATGAAATGTTTTCACGAAATTTTTCTTGTTGTCTTAAGAATACTAACAAATATTAAAAACCTAAAAAAATTACGTAAAGTTCAAAATAAATGCAAAAATAAATAGTTTTTTTTTAACTGGTAGGTAATTTTGTCGAGCCTCAACTGAGAAACAAGCAATTGTAACTGCACATAATGTAGAATAACAACAATTACTGAAAACTATGCTAAATCTAGCCAATTTTACACAATAAATTTCTTCCGGAACCTTCTAAGCGCAAACCCTCGCACTTGACTGTTTATTAAGATGGATTATGTGTTTGCGGGCACCCTAGATACAGGTTCTACCTAGTTAGGGGCTCTGAGTGTGATGTGTTATTATTCTTATTATGTTTCTCTATCTCTTGGTTATCACGGGATGGAGCCTGGTTCTTTGAGCTCACAAATGCTTTTGTGAAAACCACGTCAAAATCGGTTCAGCCAAACTCGAGATAATGGCGGACAAACATACATTCATACAGGTCAAACTGATAACCTCCTTTTTTGAAGTCGGTTAAAAAAAGAATAAAGATACGAAGAGCTGGGCGCATAATCTAAGTGGAACACAGAAATCGTGGGCGATGCGACCTAAAAATACTTTTCACATTCCTTTTTACATAATTTTAACAAAATTGTTAAAATATAAAATTTTAATATAAAAATTCTTGCTAAAAGCTTCAGTGTGTAGCGGCCGTAAGCAATTATTCTAAAAATACGACAAAATCCGGTTCGTGGACGGAACCTTGTGTTAACGATGCTTACCTAAGTAAATTTGTGTAGGATTAATTCAGTATTGAGGTTACCTATTTAATGAATATGACGAAAAAGCTATTTTTCTTTGCCTTTAATTAAAAACTTGGCTTTTTTGCGTTGCAATAGTCGTGAGTATTTTGGGAAATAATAAGAAAATCATTCTTATTGAAACTTACCGTCTTATTCATAAAGATACAGTACATTTTAAGTAGCTTTACTAGAGGTCAATTAACAGGTTTATTGTATGGTAAATACGTGACATCCAGTTTAAATTGACATACGTCAAACAACTAAAATGCTCTTTAACTTTTTATGAATAAGAGGGTTAGTGTTGTCAAATAATATTAAAAAATTAAGGGCCAATTAGGGTCCACAATGTTACTACACTGATCTCTTAAGTAGGTAAATGTAAGATTATGCGTAAGTAAAGGATACTTGATATAATTTCAAATGTAATATTTATAAATATTTGTTTGTTCAGTTAAGTATATTTTATATTTGAAGTTAATATAAGTACTTACGTGTATAATAACTTAAAAACTAAAATACAAATTAAATGATATTCTTATATATTTTTATGTCTTTTTAGAACCACCTCCAACTTGGAACGATGTATTGAATTCAACATACTAAGGTCGCCTTTTGTTACCTCACTTATTTAAATTGTTTATTTGAACAATAAAGAGATCATTCATTCATTCATTCATACTATCGCATAGCATGCCCTCAGCTTTTATCTACTAAAAATGAATCTTGGTTCTTTAGTCTCGCTAAAACTCGAGAACAGCCAAGTCGATTTTCCTGATTTCTGTTTTAAAATGATCATAGTAGTCCATGGAAGGTATAAAAGGTGAAAAAATTTGGATAAATGGAGGGGAAGTTAGTAAAAACTACTTACAATTAAATTTTCCATATAAAATCAATATATATAAAACTCTTCCGTTACTGACTGACTGACTGACTGACTGACTGACTGACTGACAGACAACGCAGAGCCGAAACTACTGGGCGTAGCGGGCTGAAATTTTTCATGTGGGTTCCTTAGGGAGTGTAAGTGAGCACTAAGAAGGGGTTTCCCGAAATTCCCACGGGAACGGGAAAAAACGGGATTTTTGTGTTTATGAGAAATCTGCGCGGGTGAGACCGCGGGGCAGCCTCTAGTAAAATTATAAGACGCGATACGAAGTTCGCCGGGACAGCAAGTCTGCATAAAAATAAATATAGGCCGAAACATCTATATGAAAGATGATTTATATAGCACCGCAACGGAATTTCCGTTCCTGACTGAAAAGGCTGATTCAAGAGTGGATCCCGCGACCTCAAATTGTTAATTTAATATTATGTTAATTCAGAGTTACATTTCAACTGGCTTTGCTGAAAAAAAAGGTTGCTGTTTTTACATACCCATAAATATATAGGTAGGTAACATAATATCACTATATAGTAAAAAACAAAGTCGCTTTCTCCGTCCATAAATTTGACTGCTCCGTGGCTCAGTTGGCAGTGATGTGGACTGAGTAAGCGTGTGCACCCGGGTTCGATTCCCGGGCGGGGCGAATATTGATATGATGAATATCGTTGTGATGTTCTTCTCTGAATGTGTTTCGGGCACCCTAGATACAGGTTCTTCCTAGTTAGGGGCTCTGAGTGTGATGTGTTATTATAGTGTTATTATAAATCCCTATGTATGCTTAAATCTTTAAAACTATGTAACGGATTTGGATGCGGTTTTTTTTAAAGATAGAGTGATTCAATAGGAAGGTTTATATGTATAATACATGTACAACATAATTATAGATAAGGCGGTACGATGTTCGTCGGGTCGACTAGTTAACATTAAAAAGTAAATCTTAACAAAATCCGCAACTCTTTATTTTATTAATTATCGAAAAAGTTCTAGGAATCTTTGATTTTTGGCAATTTTTGCATTGTGCTTCATTCTAAGCAATCTACGACTTGAGTTCAGCAATGGGTAGGACTATTTTCCCTAATTGGAATTGATACCTTATTTGGTAAAGTGCCCTTTACTGCGAGAGGCGAGGTAGTTCAGGGTGCCCACCAAGCGGCTCAGGCAAACAAATGTTTGCCTTGCCTTACGACAATGGTCGCCTGGACACCTCAAACCAGCCCACCTCTGTCAAATGATTCTACTAACATTCTCAGCATCTACTATATATTAAAACTAGAGGCTGCCCCGCGGTTTTTCCCGCGCAGATTTCTCATAAACACAAAATTCCCGTTTTTTCCCGTTCCCGTGGGAATTTCAGGAAATCCCTGCTCACCTACACTCCCTAAGGAACCTACATGCAAAATTTCAGCCCGCTACGCCCAGTAGTTTCGGCTCTGCGTTGTCTGTCAGTCAGTCAGTCAGTCAGTCAGTCAGTCAGTCAGTCAGTCAGTCAGTCAGTCAGTCAGTCAGTCAGTCAGTCAGTCAGTCAGTCAGTCAGTCAGTCAGTCAGTAACGAAAGAGTTTTATATATATTGATGAATCGTGGTTCGTTAGTCTCGCTAAAACTCGCGAAGGACCTGGTCGATTTACCTGATTTTGGTTTTAATATGTACGTAGTAGTCCAAGGAAGGTTTAAAAGGTGAGAAATATAGAATAAATGGGTGGGATTTTTTTTTAAGAATTGTAAGGCGTGATACAAAGTTTGCCGGGACAGCTATGTAGTAATATTATATGACAAATTATAACCAAAGTGACATTTTCCTTATTGGGCCATTTGTTAGCCATAATCATTTCCCATCTCTGTCACTGATAGCACCCCAAGACGACCTTTAATGTTAAGTAATGTTTCCCATTATTCATCTGTAAATTAATTGAACATTATTTAATAGTGACCAAGACCATTATTTAATAGTGAGCCGCCTCCGTAGCTCGGTGGCGTAGCGCGTCGCGCCTTTGATTAGAGCACGGAAGGTTGTGGGTTCGATCCCCGCAGAAAACACCACATAATGATTTCTCACAAAAATCACGTTGTGGTTGTTTTCGGTTGGATAGGACATTGCAGGCTTGAATCACCTGATTGTCCGAAAATAAGATGATTCCGTGCTTCGGAAGGCACGTAAAGCCGTTGGTCCCGGCCGCAGCAGTGGTCGTTATAACCGCGGCGACAAGCTGGCCCCTTGTCACGTTGGTAATAAAGCATAAACTCGGCTAAACGTGGGTCCGGCTCTTGAGCTGGTACCTCTGCCTAACCTTTCGGGGAATAAAAGGCGTGCGTTTATGTAATAGTGACCAAGCCCTTATAAGGCCGTCAAAGGGAACATCCTTTCTTTTATGTAGCGTTTTTTCTTTTCTTTTTGTGACTTTTTGCTCTACATGTGCTCTTCTTAAAAAGTGGGCTTGCTTTAAGCAGCCATAGCCAGTAAAATATTGTTTTTTTTAAATTGATTTTATTTAAGATTTTTTTTTATCTACACTAGAGAGTACTAAGAACCTACTATTCCACCGTACTTATAGTGTAGTAATAATTTAACGAATAATAACATTACATTACATAACATAATCTCACGCCTTTTATTCCCCGGAGGGTTAGGCAGAGGCATCAGCTTGAGAGCCGGACTCACGTTTAGCCGAGTTTATGCTTTATTACCAACGTGACAAGGGGCCAGCTTGTCGCCGCGGTTATAACGACCACTACTGCGGCCGGGACCAACGGCTTAACGTGCCTTCCGAAGCACGGAATCATCTTACTTTTCGGACAATCAAGATGATTCAAGCCTGCAATGTCCTATCCAACCGAAAACAACCACAACGTGAATTTTGTGTGAAACCAATATGTGGTGTTTTAACGAATAATTTAGTATATGAACCAACTAAAAATTACCATGAGTTCTGGTACAACTTCTATCTTATCACAAGAGATTAGATAATAACATAATGTACCATTTACAATTTCGTTACGCAAACACGTAGATAATCTATTTCGTGAAAATGTATGTAAAATGTGATTATGACGTAGTGCCATGCTTTATGCCAGCTTATTTTGTGGAGGGCATGTTGTTTCCACCCCGGCGTCTCTGGAGCTGCGGGGGCACAGTGCCACAAGCCTTGCCGCCGCCCATCTCGGGGCCGTTGGATGAGTGTGTTGGGCCCCCGCCCTTCACACCCACGACCCCAACGACCCCTTTTAGTCGCCTCTGAGCCACCCTGCCTTGATAATACCTATAATTACTTGATAATACTTGACTTTTCAGGTTACAATCCAACCAAATAAATCAAGCAAAAAAATATATTTTAATATTATTTAATTAAATCGCTTAAATCTATTTAAAAAAGTATAAAAGAGTAAATATATATTATTTACAAGAGACAAGAATAAACATTATTTACAACAAATAACCGACCCCTTCACACCCAGCACCCACTCTCTGATGTGACTATGATCACCCCTTTAGTCGCTTCATACGACAGGCAGGGCATGCCCTATGCATACCGTAGAATCTATTCTTACGCCTGAACCAGCACGGCTTGTCAGTGTGCTGGGTTAAGAACAAAATAAATAGACTCATTGAAAAACCATCTCATTTCGCATTCCGTATGCCAAAAGCTAAAACCACGTAAGTGAGTAATTCTGTTTTTGGAGCTCTCAACGTGGCAGTAATTTGACAGACGTGAGCAAGTAAAATCCATCTAGCAAAGCGTTGGATTGACAGTCAAAGCTGATTGGTTGAGCGATTTGATATTTCCATAAAACATCGCTAAAAACATAAATTTCTCATTTTAAACATAAATTTCTGATTTCTCATTTTACTGACGATATTTTTTTGATCAGTTTTCAAGGAAAATATCTACCCACATAATAAAATAAACGTATATGGTACTCTTAACATTTTTCTATTGTTTTTTTTTAGTTTGTAATTAAATTGATATCTATGTCTTTGTCAATTGTTATGTTAATTATTTGTGTTAACTTATAAAATAATTCTCAAAGACTGTTTTTTTAAACTTGATAATATTTGATTTCATTTAAAAAAACTGTACTGTCCGGTTTTTTAAATTATATTTAGCAACTAGTCGACCCGGCGAACTTCGTACCGTCTAACCTATTACTATGATGTTTTCCCGGTAATTATTTGTCGTTAAAACCATCCTAGGACTTTAACGAACATTAAAAAAAATTGGTCCAGGCATTGTTGAGTTATTCGCTTACCAACACATTTTGCGATTCATTTTTATATTATAGACTAGTCGATCCGGCGAACTTCGTACCGCCTAACCTATTACTATTTTGTGCATGTATTATACTTATAAACCTTCCTCTTGAATCACTCTATCTATTAAAGAAAACCGCATCAAAATCTTGTGCATAGTTTTAAAGATATAAGCATACATAGGGACAGACGCGGGAAGCGACTTTGTTTTATACTATGTATTGATTGATGATGATAATTGAGTCAAAATATAAAAATGGCGATGGATCTGACACACGCTCCGAAGGGCTCAGGACCACATCCCCATACAAGATCTAAATTGGCATCCCGCAGCTGGCTCTAGGGGGCCAGGCTGACCAAGACACACCTGGAAGCGGTCCGTCATAGCCGAAGCTCGACAGATGGGCTGCTCATTGGAGGAACTGCCGAACCTGGCCCAAGACCGACAGCGATGGACACGTCATCTGACGGCCCCAGACTCCACGGAGGAGTAAGGGGAATAGAAAGGGAGAGAGAAAGTCAAAATATAAAATACTAGAGGCAGCCCTGCGGTTTCACTCGCGCAGATTTCTCTTAAACACAAAATTCCCGTTTTTTCCCGTTCCCGTGGGAATTTCGGGAAATCCTTTCTTAGTGCTCACCTGCACTCCCTAAAAACCTACATGCAAAATTTCAGCCCTCTACCCCCAGAAGTTTCGGCTCTGCGTTGTCTGTCAGTCAGTCAGTCAGTAACGGAAGAGTTTTTTATATATTGATTGACTAGAGGCTGCCCCGCGGTATTTCCCGCGCAGATTTCTCGTAAACACTAAATCTCGTTTTTACCCGTTCCCGTGGGAATTTCGGGAAATCCATTCTTAGTGCTCACCTACACTCCCTAAGGAACCTACATGCCAAATTTCAGCTTTGTACGCCCAGTAGTTTCGGCTCTGCGTTGTCTGTCAGTCAGTCAGTCAGTAACGAAAGAGTTTTATATATATTGATAATAAAGATAAGATACAAATTTAATACTTACCAAATAATAGAAGCAGCAAATCACTCAGCGCCAAACTGAACAGGTAATAATTAGTCGCAGTGTGCATAGCTGGATGCGTTACAATAACGACGCAAACCGCAACGTTGCCCGCAACGCCCGTTAGGAAAATAACGAGTAGCACAACGGACATCGGAACCGTTTCGGCTAGAGGCAGTCGTCGCGGTCCCATCACTAGCCATAACATCTCTTCTTCACTGCAATCGAAGTAACTAATGTTTGTGCAACGATTGTAGAATTCGTCACTTGTTTCGTTTGGCCTAAAGAATTCGGCCATTTTTTTTTTCAGTTTAATAATGTTCAAATTTATCTTATGACGTTTTGGGTCACTGGAAAAATTAAGGAACTATTAGTCACTCAAGCGAGCCCGTATGGGCGGGTTGGTTTTAGTAAAGTTAAGTATTTAATTTATCACCTAAAATTAAGTAAATTCCTACTGTAAGTTTAGTCATTATTTCTAAAAAGTTTTTCACCTCAAAAAGTTACCTATTAAATTTTAATATGTATAACCCTAATGTCAGCTAATGCTAATATTTTTATTTTATGATTTATAAAACTATTTATAATTAAAATCAATTCTATTCTTCAATCAAAAACCAATTCAGAACCGACACCAACACTCTATCAAACAAATCAACTGCACTACGTCGAAAGTTCTACGCGCGCTACGCCGTAGCTAGCTACGCCGCTACGTCCGAACACTTCGGGCTCGTAGCAAACACTGCCGCTCGAGTTGCGAAGCTCAGGGCGGGCGGGAAAGCTTAACCCTGCCATTCAGTAAAATCTTTGTGATTTTATTCTTATTTGACCAGAAAGAGGTGATGGCCAGCTGTGTTTACATGCAATTGTAGATAGATAGCGAAGGTAACGTGTAATAAAAACATGGAATTTGTATTAAGAATCTTTAGGAGGATGCAGGAAAATCAGAAATTCATTCCTTATTTATATCTACTGGAATGAGAAATTCAAAAAAGGTTTTTTTTTATTAACTTTCCCGGCGAACTTCGTATCGTGCCTTACAATTTGTATGGGAAAAGGAAATTGTTACTTTTACTTCCTCCCTTAATTTTTCCATATTTTCTCACTTTTTAAACCTTCCCTGGACTACTAGGAACATTTTAAAACCTTAATCAGCTAAATAGGCCCGGCCGTTCTCGAGTCTTCGCGAGACTAACAAACCACGATTCATTTATTATTCATTTATTTATTTATATTTATATATATAGTAGATTTAAAAGCGCAAGCGAAACTGCGGTCAAATTATTTATTAAACTATAATAAAAAATGGAATGTGAAATTCAGGAATTTTTATTTAAATTTTAAATCGTAAGCGAAACTGCGCCCATATAATTTATTATTACAAATTTTAATATATAATTCTAAAAATATCACGCTAGCAAATAAATCATAATATTTTATTAAAATCTCATAAATAAAGTCGTCTTTGTTCAATTTAGCGAATAAACTTTGATTGGAGGGCTGAGATTATTGAAAATATTTTATGGAATGCAAAATTATTTTCTAGCAAACTTCAAAAAGCTATTTATTAAATAACTTACCCTGTGATAAAATTACCTTACCGAAATAAATTGATCGTACTAAGTCACAAATAGATTTGGCCCTTTGATGTGACCTATTTTATAGGTATCTGGGTTGGTTTCCATTATGTCGTGACGACTAGTCGTTCAGTATGAAAAACTACTGATCTGAATTTGATGGATCTTCACAGAATAATAACACATCAGACCTAGCACACAGGCTATAAGAAGGTACAGAGTTCGATGAGGCCAAGACATATTATATTCTACACTATATTATAAATAAGAAAGATATTTTATTTTTATTGTTGAATTTAATAGGCTCCGGAACAACTAGACTGATTTGAAAATTGATTCACCATTAGAATCAAAAGTCAAAAAATATATAATCAATATACCTACAATATACGATACAAGATATCACACATTGACAGTCAATTAGACTACATATCTGATCTAATTGCTATTGATACCTTACTTGGTAAAGTATCCTATACTGCGAGAGGCGAGGTTGTTCAGGGTGCCCACGACAATGCCTTACGACAATGGTCGCCTGGAGAGGCCCCCAAACGAGCCCTCCTCTGTCAAATGACTCTACTCCCTTTCGCAATGATTTACACTGTAAATTTTACAGCGTAGAGAAGAAAGGGGTAACAAACTCTACTTTACAATGTATCCTACATTATCCCTGATAAACATAGAATGTTCTCAAACATTCAGAATCACAGATAGGGCTATTTTGTAATCATATATGGAAATGCGTTAATTACGAAGTTCTCCGTGCCAGCTAGGTCGTTAATAGATTAAACATCTTTGACATGAATTTGTTATTCACATCAGGTCATTAAGTAAATTATTTCCTATTTGTTGACACTTCATCAATCTTAACTAAACTTAGTTTTGAAATTCAATAATTGTACCTACCATCTACTAAAAAACAAAACTGTAATTTGTCATCTGCGTTTGTACCCATCTCAATTCTTAGCTTACAATAGAAACTCAAATAATATCGTTATAAATTATAGCATTTTTTTATTGTGATGTCTAATCTATACAGGGAAGTTTCATGAAATTCCCATCAGTACTTTTACCGTGAAACTGGAACCAAACTCCAAACAATACAAATACCCTCATAACTTTAAGCAGGATAGTTGGCGAGGCCCTTCAAGTTTTTGAACGAAGGACGCTGTGCTACCCGTCCTAAGGGTGCTTTCTTTAGACGCCTTTAACTGCTCCGTGGCTCAGTTGGCAGTGATGTGGACTGAGTAAACGTGTGCACCCGGGTTCGATTCCCGGGCGGGGCGAATATTGATATGATGAATATCGATGTTTGTTTCCGGTTTGGGTGTTATGTTCGTCTCTGTGTGTGTTTCGGGCACCCTAGATACAGGTTCTTCCTAGTTAGGGGCTCTGAGTGTGATGTGTTATTTATTTATTTATTTGTAGTGGCTTCAGCCCTACTTATTAAATATATTTATTTATTATTTATTTCAATATGTCCTTTTTTTACTTGCATTATATAACAAATTTATGTAACTTAAACTAACAAATTTAATATTAATTATGTACAAGAATTTATTTATTAGTCCTCCGAGTTCGAGAATTGGACCCCAAGCCGGCCGGCCCTATTGTTCTCGATCGGCTAACGACTCGCGATACGTGATAGATCACCGAACTGTTCCGGAGATTCCCGAACGGGGCACGAAGGTTGTTTACGCGATCCTGAACGGTCAGCGGTGTTTAATATGCTCTCGCGAATTTAATTCATTTAATTTATGTTTTACAAAAGAGTTACTAAATTATCTAACCTTTATTTCGGACTATTCCCTTATTGAGTGACTGTTGTGTGGACAATATTGTGTTCGTGTAATAACAATTAAAGTGAACTGTAAAAATCTTAAATAAACCTTGTGTATTGGAAGTTGGGTATGTGTTACTTATTTATTACACCATAAACACCAACATCTTTACCAAATATTTATTTAACGTCACTCAGAGGTTTCAAATGTTATAACTTACAATATAATGTACGCAAAGTATAATCCACTTTATGTTAAAGAAGATACAGACTAATATTTGTTGTCATCAAATTTCCCTAAGGATTTAAGGGATAAAAGGTATCCTATGTCGGTACTCGTTATCGTGCTGCCAACTGTACTTTCGTCGTGTTTCCTAAAATTTTAATTAAGAAACTGAAATATGAGGTACCTACAATGAGAGACGACAAGAGAACTATGTAAATATACTTTCTTCGAGGATTAAAGTTTTTATTACAATTTCATTTTACGCATTTTTGTTTTTGAGAAACATAATAATTGTGTTTTTAACCAACTTCAAAAAATGAGGTTATCAGTTTGACCTGTTTGTATGTATGTTTGTCCGCAATTATCTCGCGTTTGGCTGAATTGATTTTGATGCAGTTTTCAGAAAAGTATTTGTTACATTTCTGAGAAGGTTTAGCATCTATTTTAACTGACTTCAAAAATAGGGAGGACTCAGTTAATGTGTGTATGTATCAGTTTATTGAAGCCGGATTCCTTTTTTGCAAAAAGAAATTATATAATGCGTCAATTTATGTTCCTAATGTGTTAAAACCTCAGTTAAAACACATTTTTATAATATTTAACGACATACTTTAAAAGGCAAAGGTCTCTAGGCTATTCAGCCTAGTGTAACTATTTTTGGCGGTAATGCTTTAATACGCGGCATCGCTCGTTTATTATAAACGACCGTACCACAACCCACAACAAAGGAAAATATCGTTATTTTTCATACTCAATAGAGAATGGGCGCTGAAATTGTACCTTTTATCTGAAATAAGTACGTGAACTACTTACTAAATTGATTACAAACGACAATTGTTTTGACTTTTGGCACAGATAAATTCTTACAGCCATTAAGGCGGTAACTCACGGTATGGCGCGAAATTCAAATTTTTTCACGTTTTTTAATTATTTTGGCGAAAGTATACATTTTAATTAGAGTTTAAATGAATTCGCGTACGTAAAAACCTATTTCCCACATAGTGATATATCGTTTTTGAAAGACAGAGTTACCGATTTTGTGTATATTCAAGGAACTTGTTTTTTGGCCTTTTACCCCTTAGACACAAAATCTGTAGGTCTGTCTTTAAAAAACGTTGTATTACAATATGGGAGATGGTTTTTTACATACGCGAATTCATTTAAACTGTATAAAAAATGTATACTTTCACCCGAATAAATACAAAACACGAAAAAATTTGAATTTCGCGCCATAGCGAGAGTTTCCACCTTAAAATGAAAAATTATTTATTCAATACTATACTGTCCCGGCGAACTACGTATCGCGCCTTACAATTTGTATGGGAAAAGGAAATTGCTACTTTTACTAACTTCCTCTACTATATTTTTAAACCTTACCTGGACTATACATACTAGAAACATGTTAAGACCAAAATCAGCTAAATCGACCCGGCCGTTCTCGAGTTTTAGCGAAACTAACGAACCACGATTAATTTTTTTAAGTATTTAAAAGTAGATAGATAGAATATAGGAGGTATAACTTAATGTAAGTCAATTATACTTATACCATAAGCAAGCCGGGGCCCGTGCTCCGAGCGCCAAGATCAGGGACTAAAGCGACAAAAATACTCTTTTCCTTAAAATTTTCCCTTATTACTTCAGAATAAATAATTAAAATTATGTTTTAACTCTAACAGCAAACAAGTATTTAGGTCTTCCCGTCAGAGTCTTATGACCGGAGACTTTGCGGAGACGTCGCTTGTCAGCTTAGTCTGAGAAATAGGCACTGCTTCACCGAGACCAAGATAGGACAAATTCTATAAATTACATAATATTTAAAAACTAGTCGACCCTAGAACTTCGTACCGCCTAATCTATTACTATATTGTGCATGTATTATAATACTTAGAAACCTTCCTCTTGAGTCACTCTACCTATTTAAAAAAAACGCATCAAAATCCGTTGCATAGTTTTAGAGATTTAAGCATGCATAGCGACAGACAGACGCGGTAAGCTACTTTGTATACCTCTACAAAAATGCAGCCATATTTTTCGTCTATCCTAACGGGAGAAGCTCAACCGATTTCATTCATATTTTATCATCATCAATACATAGTATAAAATGAAGTCGCTTCCCGCGTCTGTCCCTATGTATGCTTATATCTTTAAAACTATGCAACGGATTTTGATGCGGTTTGTTTTAATAAATGGAGTGATTCAAGAGGAAGGTTTATAAGTATAATACATGCACAAAATAGTAATAGGTTAGGCGGTACGAAGTTCACCGGGTCGACTAGTTTGTTATATTTCTTAAATGTAGGGTGCTTGTACAAAAATAATAACTGGAAAGTTAAAAAGAAAAGTCAGAAATAAAATACAATAACTTTCGCTTTCTTAAAAAATAATAATATTTAAATGGCGTAAGAAACTAAGTTCGCCGGGTAAGCTAGTAATACAATACAAAAACACTTAGAGCCAAGCACACATCGCATTAGGCACCTAAAGCACCGAAAACGCGCGTTTTTTTATGTAGTGAGACTGGGGCCGTATTTGGGGGCACGCGGGGCGTTGCGCGGGGCGTCGTGCGGGGCGTGCTGCGATTAAAATAAACTTTTAGCAATGTATGAGACCGTTTACGGAGACGCGTTGACACAGTCAATGCGGGCGCCGCCACGGACATAGGCCTATGTTCGATATAGTAACTATATTATAGTATACAGTGGCGGACACGGACGGCGTAACACTTCATTATAATTTTTGGACCGAATAGGCATGTACCAGTCACGGACTAGGAGGCCGTAACAGATTTGTCTATGTTTTCGTGCGCCCTAAACTGTATTAATAAACAACAAGAGCTATTTTGCAATACAGAAAAACCGGAAGTGTTACGCCGATCGTGTCCGCCACTGTACTACACTAAAAGATAAGATTCGAATGAAGTACCTATTGGTGTAATAGGTATAACTCGTAAAATCGCTGGCAAGCAACCGTGGTTGCCGTGGACGTCGTCGTGGCGAACGGGGGCGAAACTAGCGCTACTTCGATAAATAATTAATATCTTCTAAATCTTGACCGAAATCAAAAACATGCGTCGATGACGCACTAGATAAATCTTGTTTAGAATGTTTAAGGTTTCTGTAGATTTCAGTATAATGATTTTAGAAATATTCGTTTGTAAACTAAAAGTGGCCACTTTAGGCCACTAACTAATATTTTTAAGATCATTATGCTAAAATCTTCACAACAGAGACTTTAAAATCCTAAGGCGTCATTTAGACGCATTATTTTGATTTCGGCCATGGTTTAGAAAATATAGGTATATGTATTTATCGGAAGTGGCGTTAGTGTCGCGCCGTGTGGTCCCTCAAACTCAAATTCAATTTGTATGTCAGTCAGTAGCTACCGACTACGTTGCCTTTGATTGAATTGTGTGTAATCCTAGATCTACGTTAACATAGGCTTTCTGTGTCAATGAACACCTCGCTAATTGGTAGCTGGGTCTAGCGCCGGCCATTCAATGTAGTTGTACCTTTGTACATAATACATACAATTGTCACGCCTGTATCCCATCGGGAGTAGGCAAAGACAATTGATTTCCACTTGCTACGATCCTGACAGACTTCTTTCGCTTCTTCTACAGTCAAAAAATCGCAATTGGTCTTATAAAATAATATAAGAAACTTGAGGCCCAGATCGGGAGCAGTGGAGAAAGGGAAAGGAGGCCTTTGCCCAGCAGTGGGACGTTACAGGCTGCGAATAATAATAATAATCAATATATATAAAACTCTTCCGTTACTGACTGACTGACTGACTGACTGACTGACTGACTGACTGACTGACTGACTGACTGACAGACAACGCAGAGCCGAAACTACTGGGCGTAGAAAGCTGAAAATTGGCACGTGAGTTCCTCGGGGAGTGTAGTGTGTATGCACTAAGAAGGGATTTCCCGAAATTCCCACGGGAACGGAAAAAAATGGGATTTTTTTGTTTATGAGAAGAGAAATCTGCGCGGGAAAAACCGCGGGGCAGCCTCTAGTAATAATAATAATAATGTAGTAAAACAGCTGACATGCGGCACCAACTTATGTTAGGGTGCATTCACGTACAGTCACGGACTAGGAGGCCGTAACAGATTTGTCTATGGTTTCGTCAGCCCTAGACTGTATTACCAAAGACCAAGAGCTATTTTGCAATACGGAAAAACCGGAAGTGTTACGCCGACCGTGTCCGCCACTGTACAGTGGCGGACACTAACACTAACAGTAACACTTCCGGTTTTTCTGTATTGCAAAATAGCTCTTGTTTTTTGTAATACAGTCTAGGATTGACGAAACCATAGACAAATCTGTTACGGCCTCCTAGTCCGCCATTGTTCATACAAAGCTCAGTCCGCGCAGGTATTTTCTTAGATACATTTTTCGAACCAGCGCCAACAAGCGCTTGTTACTAGCTTTGTACGTGAATACACCCTTACTAAGGGACAACATTTCATCATGTATACCTAAATGTAAAGCATCTAATCTAACATAATGACATGCCATCAAGATTACTACGTCGTCTGCCTACGTTCTATGATGTGAAACAGTTTTCGATAACAACGGAACGTTTTGGCGCGAAATTACCCTGTCAACGCTCAAGGCCTGTTGGTACCTCAGGTTGGTACCTACTTTATCACGAGATTAGATATCACGGTTACTTTTTAATTGTGGCGGAAACTTTCAGGACTAAGTCTTTGCATGATATTATTATATTTGAGAATTTCAAAATATAAAAACTTAAAGGTCGGGGGACCCTTGTTCACACCCCCCCCCCGCATTACCGTTCACCCCCTGTCTCGTCTGGCGCCAGCTAAGCCACCGTAGGTCTTTGCTAGCTTTGATGCTACACATATTTTTTTTGTTTTCACAAAAACTTCGAATTTTTCAATTTTGTTTTCAGGTCAGTCCTGTATAACTGTGTAATGTCTATCGTGTGTTAAATTTTCCTCCACGATAAAAGTAAACGTGTTATTCATTCATACCACGTGGGACAATTTTGGTTGTTATCGAATTCATTATCGATTTCTATAGTTTGTCGTTACCTAGGTACCTACCTATGAACTAAGAAGTAGGAACCTAGCTAGGTAGTATAGACCTAATAAAGAGTGTTATACTCAGATTATGTCTATTTTGTGCATATTCGACATTTAGCTAAAAATCAAGATAGGTAATATTGTAAAAACACAAAAACAGTAACTAACTTTACTCTGTCTTCCGAAAACGATCTATGTGAGAGATGCATGCATGTATGCAGCAGCTCCGGGAACTCATACAAAATTTCTTTTGCCAAGAAAATTTGAATTTCGTGCCAAGTGGCGGCCTTACTCCACTACCAGCCCGAAAAACTAATAGTCTCAGTCAAAGATTAATAGCGTCATCTTTCGGTGGTATAAATAAAATTATGAAAAGCTGGACCTAAAATCATAATATGTATTGCATGTAATGGAACGTAAATTAAAATAAAACTAACTGTCAAATTGACAGTGACAGGTGACAGACAACCATTGATTGATTGAAAAGAAAAAACAGAAAGTTGTTGTTTTGTGCGAGCGAAGTGAACTGAAGAAATTTTAATGATTTTACTTGATTTCTTTGTGTAAGTGCTCTTGAAATAACGCCTGGAACTATTCGCCATGGAGACAAACCTGCAGCATGAGGATCTGCTGATGCAGTTGCGAGCCAAGCTAAACGATGGCAAAATAAAGTTATGGGAATCGCCGTTCTACAGCGCTGAACAAGAGTTTACCAGGAGTTTGGAGGTTTGTAACCCTTCTTTGTTTACTTTTTATATAATTCTACTAACCCAGATTTTATTCTTTTTGTTTGCATATAAAGCTGGGCCTTGGAATCCTATGGGTACCCCAAGGAAAACCTTAACCCAAAGATATAAAAAAATTGCCATTTCATGATCATAAATTTCGATTCTAAATTTAGAAACAAAAGAAATTATTTTGTAAACTTACATTCTTATGAGATACAATGATTGCCATGTCAGCTCGTTATTATGTTCTTAAATCCAGAATGTCTTTTACAGGAATTAGCAAAACAATACTGCACAGAACTCTCCCTAACGCCAGACGCATGTCTTCAAGCATTACGCGAACTGCAACTGCACTCAATCGACCGATCCAAAGCTAATGAAGAGTTCAAAGAGACGGGAGTAGCAACCCTGAGGGTAAAAGCTAGCACTCCAGGTCAGAAGATGGAGGTTGTTAAAGTACAGATGAAGCTAGAGCAGATGGGCAGGGATTTGATTACGAGAGTTGCAACTGAACTTAAGGTTACGGAATCTAGGTGAGTTATTGTTTTATTTAATATCTCATTTCGTAATTTAGTCACTAGTTCAGTTTTGTATATTTGCCGCGCCCCGCCAGATTGAGCTGGGCCTTACACAACATGTTTGTTACCTGTACAAAGTTATATAACCACCATGATTGACTGATGATGAATCAATACACCACGATTGGCTAAAAACAGTAACCGACTTTTTGCACTAGTTTTTCAATAGATGGTGTATCTGTATTTTTTTTGTACGTATTTAAATATTCAGCTGTATCTTTTAAATTTGCAGGTTAAAACTGATTCACAGTGGCAAAGTGATAAAGCCAACTTCAAGCATCGGCGAGCAGGGCATTAAGAATGGGGTCTTAATCATGGCACTTATCATGCAAGGTATGTTATCTCTTCAGATCTTCGCTGCGCCTCGCTATATGTAGGCTTCTTCGGTTCGTTAAGAGCCAGATTACAGCGATGCTAGCGCCATTTGTGAAAAAAAATTATATCTTCTAAACTAAGGCTAATATCAAAAATGTGGCACACTATGACACTAGATAATGTAGCCTAGTATTTTTAAGGCACTTTTGTATAGCTTTTAGGTTAAAGACCAAAGAAAGTTACAAAATGTTGCTAAAAGTGGCAGTAATCTGTGTGTAATGTTGTTCTTTTTAATGAGGACTACTTTACTGTGCTCAAAAAATACTAAGCAAGATTATCTAGTGTCATACTGTGCCACATTTTTAATATTTGCCATAGTTTAGAAGATATATTTTTTTTCCGAGAATGGCGCTAGCATCGCTGTAAACTGGCTAAGTCTAAAAGAATGTTCTCTGGTCTCCATAGCCTCTCCAGAAGAAGCTCAGCAGGAAGACAAGCTGTACATGGAGATGAAGTCGACCAGGGACGATGCTTTGTTACTGTCTGAGTGCGTAGACGACTGTGGCAAGGATGGGGATTATATGCAGGTAGGTTATTGTGCTGATGTGGTGGATAGGGTACAGTCACCGCCTTGTTCAACGTAACACTTTTGTCTATGGTCTCGTAGTATGGTATGGTACTAGGCTGTAATCCCATAGAACAAGGGTTTTTTTGCAATACAGAGAAAAGTCAGTCTAGAGACTAGAGAGTGAGATTGCTTTTCAACCGTAATCTAATTCACGTGATAATTTTAACTTATTATCGTCATAGAGGTCCTAAATCTTAGCATTAATATATATAAAACTCTTCCGTTACTGACTGACTGACTGACTGACTGACTGACAACGCAGAGCCGAAACTACTGGGAGTAGAAAGCTGAAAATTGGCACGTGGGTTCCTTGGGGAGTGTAGGTGAGCACTAAGAAGGGATTTCCCGAAATTCCCACGGGAACGGGAAAAAAAGGGAGTTTTGTGTTTATAAGAAATCTGCGCGGGAAAACCGCGGGGCAACCTCAAAGGCAGTTATCAAAAAATATGACAAGTATTAATAGAGGTCAGAAATCATTATCAAATATGACAAATAATAGTGAACGTACCACGGGTCCCCCCCAGTTAAAAGACTAATTAACCTTCCAGTTGGCTCATGCTTTTATGTATGTTAGGTAAAAATCTGTACTCAGTTGAGCGAGGGTATAGGACAAGACACACATACACACACTGTAAAATATTACCATTTGTTAAAGATAAGACAAGTAAATTTTTAACATACCAAGCATTTCCCCCAGCTAAAAGACCAAATAACTTTGATGTTTTCAAGGATGATAAGGCACAAGTTAATTTCGAGCGAAATCATAAAAAGACAAGTAATATAGTCATATTATAGAATCAGAATCAGCAACAACCCAATTAGAAACAGTGGATGGCTGATTCTGCTTCTAAATCATTAAATAGTGACCCCAACCACCGGTCCCCCCCAGCTAGAAGACCAGTCAGGCAAGTCGGTCTCGGTGCCTGCGGGCGAGCGGCGCGCGCTCATGGTGGGGCTCGCGCTGCACGAGCGCGGCCGGGCGGCCCTCAAGGCGGGGGACTTCCCGTTAGCGCTGGTGCTGCTGCTTGAGGCTGATCGGCAGTTCAGGTGTGTTACTGATTGATTGACATATCTTAAGGTGCTTGCCGCGGGCGCCGGCGTTAGAATGTCGCCCTCCCCTCTCCTCCCGTGGGAGCCGTAGGACCCGGCTGAGGGATAGCACCAGAAGACGGGCAGCAGCGTCTTCTGGTTTATACAACACCATACTGCGCTCGCCAACCCGCCTGCCAAGCGTGGCGAGTATGGCAACCCCCCCCTCATGAATAGTCAGCATGTGCCCAGGCCCCTAGTCCCCGGCAGCCCCGCTATTCCTGACCACGGTAGCGGTCACGGTAACGGCGGGGCAAGGGGTGCTAAGAATCCCCGGACGGTCGGCTACCACCCCTTTAAACGACAACTGGCCCTGGCAACACACAACGTCCGCACTTTGAGGACTGACGATATGATTGTTGCGCTGGAAGAGGAAATGAGCAGGTTACGGTGGGATATTCTAGGGCTATCAGAAGTCCGTAGACAGGGACAGGACACGATAACCCTGAAATCGGGTAACCTGCTCTTCCACCGGGAGGGCGACCAACTGTCCCAAGGTGGTGTCGGGTTTCTCGTCCACAAGTCCCTCGTTAGCAACATTATTACCATCGACAGTGTGTCGAGCAGGGTCGCATACCTAACACTCAGAATATCTAAAAGATATTTGCTGAAGGTCGTTCAGGTCTATGCACCGACCTCGACACACTCAGATGACGAAGTAGAGTCTATGTATGAGGACATTAGTCGGGCCATACATACGCATAAAACTCACTTCAATGTTGTTATGGGGGACTTCAATGCGAAACTAGGCAAGAGAAGCGAGCATGAGTTGAGAGTGGGGAACTTCGGTTATGGGCAACGGAACCCTAGAGGTCAGAGGCTGGCCGATTTCATGGAGAAAGAAGGACTCTTCATGATGAATTCTTTCTTCCAGAAGCCACCTCATAGGAAATGGACCTGGATGAGCCCTGGTGGTTCTAGGAACGAGATAGACTTCATCTTGACCGACAAGAAACGGATATTCAATGATGTCTCCGTGATTCATAGGGTAAAAACCGGCAGTGATCACCGAATAGTAAGAGGCACATTGAATGTGAACGTTAAACTTGAACGGTACCGCCTGATGAAGTCTACGCTCCGTCCTACCCTCGCTCAGATCGAAAACCCCGAGAGCTTTCAACTCGAGCTCTCTAATCGCTTTGATTGTCTAGACGACGCATCAGTGGACGAGATCAATAACAGGTTCGTAAAAACTGTCCATACGGTCGGATCTAAATTCTTTAGGACTCGCCGTACCGCTAGAACTCAGAAACTCTCTGAAGACACCCTCAAACTTATGGCTGAACGACGCTTGCTTAGACTGCAGTCTCCCGATGATGCTGCGTCATATAGGCGGCTCAATAGGCAGATCTCGAAGGCCTTGCGACACGATATCCGTGTCTTTAATACTGCGCGTATTAAGGATACGATAGAGCGAAATAAAGGCTCCAAAGTGTTCGCAAGAGATATGTCTGTTGGGCAAAGCCAAATGACCAAGCTGAAGAGGGATGACGGCAGTATAGCGTCGACGAAAGCGGAAATTTTGAGGGAAATCGAGAAGTTCTACGGACAGCTATACGATTCGGTCACTAAGCCTGTTACTAGTGCGGCTAACGACCCTAGAGCCAAACTAACCCGACACTATACCGAAGATATCCCGGACATCAGCCTGTACGAGATAAGGATGGCCCTGAAACTGCTTAAAAACAACAAGGCACCGGGTGAGGATGGAATCACGTCAGAGCTTCTGAAAGCGGGTGGAACACCGGTACTCAAAGTCCTTCAGAGGCTCTTTAATTCTGTCCTACTCGAAGGGACCACGCCTGAAGCATGGAACAGAAGTGAGGTGGTGCTTTTCTTCAAGAAGGGCGATAAAACCCTTTTGAAGAATTATAGGCCCATCTCGCTTTTGAGCCATGTTTATAAGCTGTTTTCCAGGATCATCGCCAATCGTCTCGAACGAAGGTTTGATGACTTCCAGCCTCCCGAACAAGCCGGCTTCCGAAAAGGCTTTAGTACCATAGACCACATACATACGCTGCGGCAAGTTATACAGAAGACCGAAGAGTATAACTTGCCGCTATGTCTAGCGTTTGTGGACTATGAGAAGGCCTTTGATTCGGTCGAAACATGGGCGGTGCTAGAGTCCCTCCAACGATGCCGGATTGACTATCGGTACATCGAAGTGCTGAAGTGTTTGTATAGCAACGCCACCATGTCTGTCCGAGTACAGGAACAGAATTCGAAGGCTATTCCCTTGAACAGAGGCGTGAGACAGGGAGATGTTATATCTCCGAAACTGTTCACCGCCACTTTAGAAGACGCCTTCAAACTTCTAGAATGGAAAGGGCAGGGCATCAATATTAACGGCGAATACATCACTCACCTTCGGTTTGCTGACGACATCGTAGTCATGGCAAGGTCGATGGAGGAACTCAGCACGATGCTCGAAGGCCTCAACCGAGTCTCCCAACAGGTGGGCCTTAAAATGAACATGGACAAGACGAAGGTCATGTCTAATGTCCATGTTCTGCCTACCCCAGTTATGGTTGGGAACTCGGTTCTCGAAGTTGTCGACGAGTACGTATACCTAGGACAAACCATCCAGTTAGGTAGGTCCAACTTCGAGAAGGAGGTCAATCGCCGAATCCAGCTCGGATGGGCGGCGTTCGGGAAACTACGCAACGTCTTCTCGTCCAATATTCCTCAGTGCCTGAAGACGAAGGTATTTAACCAATGTGTGCTGCCAGTGATGACATACGGTTCTGAAACGTGGTGCTTCACTATAGGCCTTATGAACAGGCTCCGAGTAGCTCAACGAGCCATGGAGCGGGCTATGCTCGGGATTTCTCTGCGGGATCGAATCAGAAATGAGGACATACGCAGAGAAACCAGGGTCACCGACATAGCCAAGCGGATAAGCTCGTTGAAGTGGCAATGGGCAGGTCATATAGCCCGCAGAACAGATGGCCGCTGGGGCCGAAAAGTTCTCGAGTGGAGACCACGGATCGGCAAGCGCAGCGTAGGACGTCCACCGACCAGATGGACGGATGATCTGCGCAAGGCTGCGGGTCCACGCTGGATGCAGGCCACCTGCGATCGGTACAGATGGAGAGCCTTGAGGGAGGCCTATGTCCAGCAGTGGACGTCCTACGGCTGAAATGATGAATGATGATGATGATGATCTTAAGGTAAGCTGTCCCATTCTTTCCATCCTATTATATGATTGGCCTGGTCCATTTAGAGCGTGAATGTTATTTATTTATTTATTTTTCTTTATTAACAAAAACCCAACAGCGTTACAAAATAAATTAGTTAAAAGTAATTTATCAATTAATTACTTATTATTATTACTTACTTATTAATAGGCTCTTGGTATTTAACAGAAAGCATTAAAACACCATCAATATATATTTTTTGTTATAAATGCTGTAAAATGCCAAGATTTCTTATTTTCAGCATCTGAATGGATCATGCCAATAATATGAAGTTGTGCAAAGATTTGTGCAGCTAGATATGAGAGGGGTTAAAAATTTGTCGACTAACCCAACTAGGTTTTTATTTTATTATAGCTACCAAATAGTACATACTTAAATGTAAAGATATTGTCTTTCTTGGCCATCCATTAATTAAGCCACATAAATTGCATGATGCTCCCATCCCCCACGACCTCTTCCTATTATGAGAACACTTATTTTACAATTTACGTATAGACGTATTACGTATATTTTATTAGTGAATAAAAACAGCAGTTTCAGAATTTAAAAAACGTTCGTAGTTATTAAAGTTCTTGTTTTACTTTACACTTTTTTTTAAGGCTTCCCCCACTCATATGTCACTGGGTCACTTGGCAACTCGCTCCCCCTTCACGTGTGACACAATTTCTACATGGCTTCTAATTTCGAACAGTAACCATTTTAGAACTCCATTCCAGCGAGTGCCGCTCTGACATACTGCAGCGCGTAGACAACTGGGCTGTCCTTCAGCTGGACATTGCCTGGTGCTACTGCAAGGTGGGGGCCGCGCACGAGGCCGCCGCCGCCGGCCGCCGCCTGCACCGGGCCGAGGAAAGTCTGCGCCGCACCTACACTGCTAGGGGAGGTGAGTCTTTTTGCCGGGGCAGGTTGATTTCTTTTGGGAAAAAGGTGCTTCTGGGGGGGGGGGAGAAGCTTACTGCCGCCGGCCGCAGAAAGTCTGCGCCGCACCTACACTGCTGGAGGAGGTGAGTCTTTCTGCAGGGAGGGAGATGCTTCTGTAGAGGAGAGAATTCAATTTTTTTTGTGTTTTTTATTTATTCTGGCGAAAGTATACATTTTTAATAAAGTTGAAATGAATTCGCGTATGTAAAAAACCATCTCCCACATTGCATTACAACGTTTTTGGAAGACAGACCTACAGATTTTGTGTCTAAGGGGTAAAAGGCCAAAAAACAAGTTCCTTGAATATACACAAAATCGGTAACTCTGTCTTTCAAAAACGATATATCACAATGTGGGAAATAGGTTTTTACGTACGCGAATTCATTTAAACTTTATTTAAAATGAATACTTTATAATTAAAAAATTTGAATTTCGCGCCATACCGTGAGTTACCGCCTTAAAAGCGACTTATGGAATTTGAACGGGACGGGCATATTCTACCTGAACTTTAAACAGCCAAATGGCGATCGCTAATCCTATGGCGATCGCTCATCCGACTTCCAAGCGGATGAGATTATAGCAATAATATAAGAATTATACTTGAAGTACAGTGGCGGACTAGGAGGCCGTAACAGATTTGTCTATGGTTTCGTCAGCCCTAGACTGTATTACCAAAGGACAAGAGCTATTTTGCAATACAGAAAAACCGGAAGTGTTACGCCGACCGTGTCCGCCACTGTATATAACATTTGTTGCAGCAAACGAGCGAGTTCTCTTCATGAGGCTGTACCTCCTCCAGGGTATAGTAGCTTATCATCAGAACCAGCGGGACGAGGCGCGAAGACTTTTGGACCTGGCCGAGAATGAGATGAATGGACTCAAGGTAAATTGAATATGGTTTTTAGTCCAAAAGATAAAGGACAGGTCAGTACTAATTATTTTAGCAGAAAATAGCGAAAAACTCACTGATTATAGATCAATCGCAGTTCTTCAAGTAAAATATTTTTATTATACCGGGTGTTTCTGACAAGGCGGTAATAAATCAAAGGAGGGATTCAGCTCACCATACCTAACAACTTTCCCAAAGCAACATGGGTCGAAATCTTAAAACAAAAGTCAGCCGTCCCGTACATTGACCCCGTCAGCTAATATTTTTTTTTGAGATTTCGACCTATGTTGCTTTGGTAAAGTTGTTAGTTATGGAGAGCAGAAGCCCTCCTTTGATTTATTACCGCCTTGTCAGAAACACCCTGTATATTCTTGTATAATTATTACGGAACGTATCCAAAGTGAGTGCGACCTTGAGGAGCGAAACGGTGCGAAACTGGCGCCACTTCGATAAATAGTTAATATCTTCTAAACCATGGCCGAAATAAAAAATAGCTAGCTTTGTAGTGTAGCTTTTAGGTTAAAAATCAAAGAAAAAAACCGTTATTAAACTAAAGTGGCCACTAACAGAAGTGGCGCTAGTTCGCACCGTGTAAGCCCTTAAAGGAGGGTTGTCAGGGTTAGACGCGAAATTCAAAAGTTTTTGGAAGACAAGAGTTATTGATTTCGTAAATTTATTTGTGAATCTTGGTTTTTGGCCTGTTCACAAAACACAAAATCAGTTTGTAACTCTGTCTTCCAAAAACGTTGTATCACAATGTAGAAAACGAATATAGAATACGCGAAGTCATTTAACAATGATAAAAAACGTATAGGATTTTTTTTTCCGCGCCAAACCCTAAAACTTTATTAAAAATACTTTCGCCATAATAATTGTCTGCTCCGTAGCTCAGTTGGCAGTGATGTGGACTGAGTAAGCGTGTGCACCCGGGTTCGATTCCCGGGCGGGGTGAATATTGATATGATGAATATCGATGTTTGTTTCCGGTCTGGGTGTGATGTTCGTCTCTGTGTGTGTTTCGGGCACCCTAGATACAGGTTCTTCCTAGTTAGGGGATCTGAGTGTGATGTGTTATTATTATTATTAAAAACCCAATTTGTTATTTAATCAAAATCAAAATCAAAAAATCTTTATTCAATATAGGATACAAGATATCACTTATTGAAAGTCAATTAGACTACATCTAATCTAATTGCTATTGATATCTTATTTGGTAAAGTATCCTATACTGCGAGAGGCGAGGTAGTTCAGGGTTAATTTCGCGCCATACCAAGAGTTACCACCTTAACGTTACTTCTAGGAAGCCATTGTTAATCTCCAAGTTTGTTGGCAGGTGGACGAGGGAGCAGTGTCAGAGCTAATGGCTCTGGGTTGGTCGTCGGGGCAGGCGCGCGCGGGGCTGCGCGCGGCGCGGGGGGGCGTGGCTGCTGCGCGCAGCTACCTGGCGGAGAGGAGGGAGGAGAGGACACGGGCTCGCGAGGCTAGGAGGTTGCTAGCTGTTTACCTGACTAACCCCCAGACTTATAAATAAACTGTTAAACTCGGCCCCCGCCTCGTGCACCCAACGACCCCGGGGTCCCTTCTTAGTCGCCTCTTACGACAGGCAGGGGATACCTGAGTCCTTTTCTTCGGCCCGGTACTGCAGGGCGAGACTAGAGGCCCTGGTTCACTTACTATCTATAGACTCCTATAATCATTAAAAAAATTCCACAAACCCAGGCAGCAGCGCATCCTAGGTTACTGCAAGGACGGCACTCCAGTTTCAGCAAACCTGGTGAAGGCCCTTCAAGAGATGGGTTTCGAGAGGAAGCTGGCGATCGCTGCTCTAAGGGCTGAGGGAAACAGTGCCGCTGATGCAGTCAGAAGAATCCAGGATAGCCCGGAGACTGTGGGTTTTTAGTTATTTGTTTAAATAAAAAAATAAAAAAAACGATTGTGATTTAATAAAACTTCTTTGGTTTTATGAACATGGTGTTTCTGCTCACCATACCTAGCAACCATCCCTAAGCAACATGGGTAAAAAACTTAAATAAAATCAGCTGTCACTTCCTAATTGGCCAAAATCGATACGATTTCAGGTGCCATAAATCCAATAAAGATTAACCGTATCAATACATAGTATAAAATAGAGTCGCTTCCCGCGTCTGTCGCTATGTATGCTTAAATCTTTAAAAATAATGCAACGGATTTTGATGTGTGTTTTTTTTTTAATAGACAGTGATTCAAGAGGAAGGTTTACAAGTATAATACATGCACAAATAGTAAGAGGTTAGGCGATACAAAGTTCGCCGGGTCGACTCGTTAATTATAAAGATACAGTGGGTTTGTAGTAACTTTACTGGAGGTCTACTTCTCTGGTTTGTTGTATGGTAAATACGTGACATCCAGTCTAAATTGACATACGTCAAGTAACTAAAATGCTCGTAAAATCTTATGAATAACACGGTTAGTCAGTTTTTTTTTACAACATAACATAATATCACGCCTTTTATTCCCCGAAGGGTTAGGCAGAGGTACCAGCTCAAGAGCCGGACCCACGTTTAGCCGATTTTATGCTTTATTACCAACGTGACAAGGGGCCAGCTTGTCGCCGCGGCTACAGCGACCACTACTGCGGCCGGGACCAACGGCTTAACGTGCCTTCCGAAGCACGGAATCATCTTACTTTTCGGACAATCAGGTTTTTTTTTTTATAAACTAAACTATTTCTTGTTTTCAGCTGCTGCTTGAGAGCGCGTCGTCCGATGACGACCCGTCTGACGAAGCGGAGTACGATCAGAAACTAGTGGACGAGGTGAATATTTAACACTTAATGAGAGATACATTGTAAAGTAGAGTTTGTTACCCCTTTCTTCTCTACGCTGTAAAATCATTCCGAAAGGGAGTAGAATCACTTGACAGAGGAGGGCTCGTTTTGGGGCCTCTCCAGGCGACCATTGTCGTAAGGCATGAGCCAATTGGTGGGCACCCTGAACTCCCTCGCCTCTCACAGTATAGGATACTTTACCAAATAAGGTATCAATAGCGATTAGATTAGATGTAGTCTAACTGACTTTCAATAAGTGATATCTTGTATCCTATATTGAATAAAGAATTATTTGAATTTAAACTAGCTGCTTTGTGTTGCCTTGCATTAGAATTTTTTGAGAATATTCTATAGCCTATGTCACCCGGGGATAGTGTAGCTACAGCTACCCAACAGTAAACGAATTTCCAAATCGGTCTAGAGGTTTTAGAGCTAATTCGATTAAAACAAATAGAATCAGTAATCAAATCTAAATAAATAAATATGTTAATCAATCAATCAATCTCATTGTAAATATTCGTTTAAACGGTCATCAAATAATCAATCAAACAATTGCAAGGTAGTTAAAATTTGTGTATAAAACGATCATCAAACAGCACGTATATCCGTTGTCAAGGTAACTAGCCAATCCTTTATTCTAGCCGTAATAAGTCTACTGTAGGTTAAGGGCCTCTCCCACCTTTCGTTAAAGGGGCAGATATTCACGACGTTATTCATAAAAAGTTAGATCATTTTAGTTATTTGATATTACCATACACCTAACCAGATAAGTAGACCTCCAGTAAAGCTACTTAAATTCTACTGTATCTTTATGAATAACTAGTCGACCCGGCGAACTTCGTACCGCCTAACCTATTTATATTTTGTGCATGTATTATACTTATAAACCTTCCTCTTGAATCACTCTATCTATTAAAAAAAACCGCATCACAATCCGTTGCATATTTTTAAAGATATAAGCATACATAGGGACAGACGCGGGAAACGACTTCATTTTAGACTATGTATTGATGAGGTTAGGTTATAGTTTTTCAAAGAAGGACGCCGCTCCCCGTCCTTCGTTCCCTTAGTCGCCTTTTAAGAAGCCTGTTAGACATCACATGGCGTCTATCTATCTATATTTGTGTAGAAAACTGCCATTAAACAACAGGATTATCTGTCCTCAAGGCATCTATCTAATCCTTAACATTGTAATAATCCCCTCCCCACCAGCTAGCATCAATGGGCTACAGCCTGGAGCGAGCCAAGACTGCTCTAAAGCTGAGCAACAACCACGTGGGGACAGCCGTGGACCTGCTCATGGCTGCCGAAGGTTGTGAGGAAGGTTTGTCACCTTTTTGTCTATTAGGGAGCTTTCTACCGGCCCCCTTATTCTGTAACTCCACACCCACAGTTTTAAAGACGTTTCTTCTAAAGAATTCTGTTATTTTAGTAATCCCACAGGTAAATTAATCACTTATCTATATCTACAAGGATACTTTACCAAATAAGGTATCAATACAAATTAGATTAATCTAATTGACTTTCATGTGATATCTTGTATCCTTAATAAAATAAATAATTTTCGACTTTCGACTTTTTTCTAAATAACTCTTTGGAAAAAATTATTTTAACTTTTATCGACAGAAGACAATGGCGAAGATCCGTCCACCAGTGCCGGAGGAAGTTCCAGTAGTAAGAAGAGACCCAAAAAACAGAAGGATCCTAAAAAGTAAGTAAACTATAAGTTGGAAAAATCATTATCACTCTGATTTGGTCCAGAGTCTTAGTAGAATTCCACCTTAGCGGAGAGGAGATGACAAGAAATTTGAGCTATGAAAAGTTGATATATTGAAACAATGAAATGTGATTGGTAATTCGAAACAAATCTGTCTTTGGTGGTTTATGGGAATATATATAGAAAAGTGTTTTATTGCCTGATGTTGTTAAAACTCGATTATGAAACTATAAGGTAAGCGTGTTTCCTCAAGAAGCGATATCGATCGCGCGATAGGGGCTCGATAGCCAATAGAAATCGTTCGTACAGTCACGGACTAGGAGGCCGTAACAGATTTGTCTATGGTTTCGTCAGCCCTAGACTGTATTATTAAAGAACAAGAGCTATTTTGCAATACAGAAAAACCGGAAGTGTTACGCCGACCGTGTCCGCCACTGTACATCCACGAAGCCTGCCTGATTAGCTGTCGAACCCATATCGCGCGACCGATATCGCCTCTTGAGGAAACACGCTTAGTTGCTCGCTTAGTTAGGGACTTAAAGCATACTTCAGACACTAGCGATCAAATGTATGAAACAAGCGTCTTGCTTCGCGCACAGAAGAAGCTCGTGTACGTGCGCGCGCGCCATGCTTGTGTGAGTGAGGTGAGACGCGCTGCTTGTACTGAGCGAGCAGAGGGATGCAGGGACTGCCCGTACTGTACGTAGTTACTCTTTAAGGCGGTAACTCACGGTATGGCGCGAAATTCAAATTTTTTTCACGTTTTTTTTATTATTTTGGCGAAAGTATTCATTTTAAATAAAGTTTAAATGAATTCGCGTACGTAAAAACCTATTTCCCACATTGTGATATATCGTTTTTGAAAGACAGAGTTACCGATTTTGTGTATAAGGAACTTGCTTTTTGGCCTTTTACCCCTAAGACGCAAAATCTGTAGGTCTGCCATCAAAAAACGTTGTATTACAACATGGGAGATGGTTTTTTACATACGCGAATTCATTTAAACTTTATTAAAAATGTATACTTTCGCCAGAATAAATAAAAAACACGAAAAAATTTGAATTTCGCGCCACAGCGAGAGTTACCACCTTAATACTTAAAGATTTGTGATGTATTTATCAATTTCCTCAGATTGGAGCGTGAAGCAGCATTAGAGAGGTTGACCTCAGCGATAAAACCGGAACCGGATGACCACCTCGACTGCTCGCTGACGCAAGAACAAGAGGTCCTTGCTCAGTACCGCAGCCTGCTCTAACTCATCTGATGACTTTTATAGAGAAAGGTAAATGATTGGTGTTCCACAGGGCTCGATATTAGGTTCAGTCTTCTTTATAGCTTTTAAATTAATAATGATTTTTCGTACAACGGGCATATGTATGTATGGATGCTGCTGTAATAATATCTGATTTATTAGGAAACAAGAGAGATGGAAAGCCTTATATAATTTTATACTTGGTCTACCACAAGGTGCAATATTAGGACCCTTCTTCTTTAAAGTGTTTATTGATAAAGACCTTTTGTACATGGTCCTGTTTGCTGCAGTAGGAAAGAAAAGTGCTAGCTTAGTACCGCAGTCTGCTCGAACTCATAATCATCACAGGCAAAAGACTTATAGGGAGAGAGGTGGGTGAAATGTTTGGTGTACCACAAGGTACGATGTTAAGGCTCTTTTAGTTTTAGTTTCTAATGTTCATTAAATTTGTTTTTTTATCGTTCATGGCAGATATTTCAATGGTGCTGTAATACTAACTGATTGATAAGAAGGCTAAAGACTTGGAAAACCTTATATCTTGTTACACTTGGTGTATCACAGGGTTCGATTTTGGGACCTTTTATTTTTCAATGTTTTTATATGGACTTTCCGTAAATAGAATATATAAACTCAATTATCTGATCCTTTTTGATGTAAATTAAGAAATATAAATATGAAATGTTTTAGGAATAACGTACTTTGTCCTGATTCTCAAGGTGTAATAATAACAAAATTTCGAATAAATACTTAAGGGTAATGTAAAGTAAAAGCCAAATTGTAATACAAAAATAAGTGTTTATTCAACTTGCAGGTAACCTACGCATATTAACATTAACAATACAAAATGTATCAAATAATATAGAAAACTATTTTAATAAGTACTTATTTTACTTATGATTATCCACAGAAGCGTCGTACTCGTACGTAGCTGTGGTTTTTTTGGCGAGTTATAACTCGCGTGCAATATTAAAAAAAAAATGTGCCATTGTATAATTAAAAATTAACTATTATTTAGTGAACTGAACTAAAAATATAATATGAATTTAGTTACATAAAAAAATAACATAGATATATCTTTTATCTACATACTACATACTAATATGAATTAAAATACTTATATTTAAAATACATTCATATACTTACTATTATTATTTTCTAAACCTATACCTATGTATATAATTACGTAAATAAATGTTTGTACATTGTTAAACATTTGTTTTTTATTTAAGACTTAATAAGTAAAATGCTGGGTCAAATAAGTGGATATACCTAGTCATCAGAACAGTTTTCGTAAACTAAAGTCTAATCGTATTATTCATAAAGATAAGTTTTAAGTAGCTTTGCTGGAGGTCTACCAATCAACATACTTAACGTTATTCATAAAAAGTTAAAGAGCATTTTAGTTATCTGACGTATGTCAATTTAGACTGGATTTAACGTAATTTACCATACAACAAACCAGAGAAGTAGACCTCCAGTAAAGCTACTAAAAAACTACTGCATCTTTTATACCAATATTATAAAGAGGAAAGATTTGTTTGTTTGTAACGAATAGGCTCCGGAAATACTGAACCGATTTGAAAAATTCTTTCACTGGTAGGAAGCTACATTAACCCCGAGTGTCATAGGCTATATTAGATTTTCAAAAAAATTAGGGATCCTTACATAAACTCAAATAATGTAACCCAAGGTGCAATATTTTTTCCGTTGTTTACATATTTTGACAGGTGGTGTGTTGTTGTTGTTTGTTTTTTATTCGGCCATTCTGGGCAGTGAAAAGAACATAGTCTATAGAGCCAAGTCTTTTGTAGTATCTTATATTCTATGGCGTAACGAAGTAAGCCGGGAAAGCTCGTTATGAATAATACGGTTAGTTTAGACGTGAAGATTTATCTTACTCTCCTAAATCCAACTCCGGCTAGTAAACAAAATAACACATCAACGATTAACAACA